>CM070780.1:109481464-110044576 GCA_036346955.1 Dipus sagitta | reverse complement strand
GAAAGCACGAGACATGTAACAAGCTCAGATGTTCCACTGTCTAGCATTCATGTAGACTTTTCCACTGTCATCATGTAGACAAACAGGCATCTTCTAAATGTACTGTGAGAATTTCTGGTTTCTGGCTTGGTCCTGAGTGAGCAAATGACAGGCCTTTCCTGACTTACAATAAGAATTGCGGCCTCGGCCATGGCCCGTGCATGCAGCTGAAATGAGAGTGAAGGCAGATCCCCAGGCTGCCAGGCCTCCGTGCCTGACACCTGCAGTCTCTGGTTTCTTGGTGAAAATAGGTCAGGGATTAAAGAAGAACGGAACTTCATGAATAGTAACGCGAGTGTCCAAATATCTCTTGTCAACCAAGCTAAGCTGACGAGCCTGGGTGAGGCTTGCATGGGAGGGAGACATTGCTCCCATTCCCACTGCCTCAAGATCCAGAGATTGGTCAGATCTTAGCTGACACTGCTCCAGCTCTGGGAGCTGCAGACACACTAAAACCATTTTAACCATCTAGCTAACATTAGCGAATTCAAGAAAGCACGTGTAAGATGTGGACTCTTAGGGTATTTTATAAAGCAGGAAGAAGAGAAGTTTAAATAAATCCAAACCTGATTTTATAAGAACCCAGTTAACTTTCAGTTTGAGATGTCACAGCTAAAAAAAATTTTTTTTTTTAATTTTAAGCTGGGCATGGTGGCATGCATGCCTTTAATCCCAGCACTCAGGAAGGTGAGGTAGGAGGATTTCTCTGAGTTTGAGGCCAGTCTGGGATACCTGCTGCTCAGTGGGATGAGGAAGACGAGAGTTCACCCTTGGCCACCTGTAATGCAGTTGAGTTCTTAGGAATTTCCCAGCACTGTGTAGGGGATAGGAGAGCAGAGGTGGATTTGTTCCATGGGACTGGACTACCTAATCAACACCAGTGACTTCCTTCAGTCTGTCCCCATATAAAAATGAACTCAAAGACCCTGGGGCTGGAGAGATGGCTTAGCAGTTAAGGCGCTTGTCTGCTAAGCCTATGGACCCAGGTTCAATTCCCCAGTAGTCACATAAGCCAGATGCACATGGTGGTACATGCATGTGGAGTTCGTTTACAGGGGCTAGAGGCACTGGTGGACCCATTATCTTTTCCTCCTCCTCCTCCTCCTTCTTCTTCTTCTATCTCTATCTCAAATAATTAAATAAATAATAAAATATTTTCAAAGTGAACTCAATGACTCAATATCTCTTCATGATAAGGTCATAAAGCTGAGGTGAGGACCTGACTGTGTGCCTGGCACAGAGATGGCCCCATGACATCACCATCCTCATTGCTGCACCTGTGAGCAAGGACCCAGACAAACTCTCCAGTCATGGCTTTCAGTCTCCTTGATGAATGTTCCCAAGTCTACTTCAGCCATTCATCTGGAAACTGTCCTGGGAGAAGGAAATGCCCACATTGTGTTGGGAGGTCTGGCAATCTGAAACTTCTGGAGATCCAGTGCTTTCGGGAACATAAGGACGTCGCAGAGAAACCTTACCCTGCATTAGCCCTATTTAGGACTCCCACCCCATCAAAGAGGGCATGGGTGACCACATTGACTCCTAACAGGCTCTGCTTTTACCCAAACAGCCTTGTGTGGGATAGGTCCTTCTTACTCTGTTGCCTTCACAGCCTCTGCACAGGCTCCTGTCACAAATGTGGAATTACTACATCCATGGGCTTGTCTCCCATTTGGAATAAGACCCTGAGGGACAAGGGCAATGTCTCATCTGCCTGGGTCCCCAACATGAATGTCAGGTTCTGTACCTAACGAACTCCATGACTGCTTGTTGAATGAATGAATGAATGATGTGTTGAAATAATGAGCGCTCTTTGAGGCTTTGGATCATTGGAGGCAGCTCTCCCTGGGCTGCCTGTGAGGGTCACTGGAGATCCAGGACAGCTCTTGTCTACTGTATGTGGATGTAGGGAAAGTCCCACAGTCAGGTATCCTTTCAAGGTGAAAGGTTTGTGTCTTCACCATACCTCAGAGAGAAGGGGGTGAGAGCAGGTTAAGGTTGGAGAGGGGCGTAGGAGAGGACAGTGTGCCCTAGACAATGATTGTCACTCTCTTGCCATGCAGACACTGAGATGGATTATAAATATATAGGCAGCCTGGGTGTGGTGCTGTGGTTGATGAGGTGCTAATGAGAGCTTATGTAGAAGTGGGGGTATAGCTCAGGGGTAGAGCATTTGACTGCAGATCAAGAGGTCCCTGGTTCAAATCCAGGTGCCCCCTACTTTGCTATACTTTTTGACACTTGAGTTATTTTCTTTCCAATCTCAAGACCCCTGGAAGAGACTGATGAAGCACATCAAATCTAATCTAAATACAGACTCAATAGCACTCAGATCACTTGATGTATGCATTTTAGAGTTGGCAAGACACGGGCCCCTGCTTCCTCTAGCCCTCTGGATCCCATCCAGCTCCAGAAAGTTTCAAGTTGTTCCAAGTCTCTCCAGAAAGATGCATGTAATCTCCAGGTGAAGGCAGGCATGTCTCTGCTGTCTCTTGGATTTGTCACTTGGTGGCACGGCTGTTGATCCAGCAGCATCATCGTGGCCCCTTCAATGGAGCGGTGCTTCTGAGGCCAGAGCTGGACCTTGGCTCTGTGTCCCAGGTCAGAGCCCAGCACGCCAGGCTGCAGGCCAGCGGCCCTGGACCACCCAGGGCTTCTTAGAGGACTGTTCAGACCTTCATGGTCTCCCTCCTCTCTGTCCTCCATCAGAATCATGGGCTCCAGCAAGGAAAGGAAACTAGAATCCCATTCCAAAACCAACGAATAGAAAGAAGGACTGGTGAAAAGACGTGGATTGGAACCTTTTAAGGATCTGTCCTTAAAAGCTCATCTCTTTGCCTAAGGAAGACCCCATGCCTCTCTTGCCTGTACCCAGCACCTCTAAGTGCACATGCATTATAGAAAAGCCATAGATGTTTCCATGGAAGACCTGCAGGTGAACCTGAGGCCCAACTTCCCAGCTGAACCACCCAACTCAGCTTCAGAAGTGAGGGTCACAGGAGCTGTGCTTGGGTGGGAGTGGGAATAAGGCTTCACTGTTGTCAACTCTGAGGTCCTGTACTTGAGAGTGGGGCAAGGAGTGTTTTTAAAAGCTCCTCAGAGGATTCTGGTGGGAAATGGGAGCCTTCAAGTTTGTTTGATGACCCATGGTATAGATCATAATTATGAGACATGTACAGACATGTACACCTGATTTAACAGTATTGGGAATAAATCACCACATGGCTAGTTCTAGGCTTTCACTACCTACTCAGCCTTGAGCCACAACACAACCTGCTGGATGAACCTGCTGCCATTCCCCCTCAGATCCAGGAAGCTTCCCGAAAAATAACCTAAGAGACTCCCAAGTTTAGTTAGTACTAGAATGGCTAGACCCAAAAGGAGACAGACAGAAAGTCTGGACTTGAACCATGGATCTCTTGACCTGCTAGTTGAATGCTCCTCCTTCGACCTGGAGCTTGCTTCAAATACGTCCCCTCACTGACAATCATTTCACCGCGTTGGCTTTGGAGTTAGGCTTGCTGGCATGGCGTGGCTCTCTCCTCTGCTCCCCTTCTGGACTCTCTCTACTTCATCCTCATCCTTTACACCACAGCTGGATTTTGCTTTGCTCTCCATCTCATATCATTTCCTCTTCTTTATCCTAATGGTTTTCCTGGGCTAAGCCTGGGGAGGAAAAAATCATTTCTGGTGAGTGAATCACTGCACCTATAAACATTGAGAGAGAGAGAGAGATAGAATGAGTGCCCCAGGGCTTCTAGCCACTGCAAACAAACTCCAAATGCATGTGCCACCTGTGTATCTGGCTGACATGGGTCCTGGGGAATGGAACCAAGGTCCTTTGGTTTTGCAGGCAAACGCCTTAACTGCTAAGCCATTTCTCCAGCCCCATATTGGTATTCTTGAAGGAACAGAGATTTGGTTGTCTTGCGGTCCAAAGAGGTTTCTGAGCTGAGAAGAGGGCTCCTTCTGCTGCTGAGACCCTGCGTAGGCCCCTCAGACCACAGGCCTACCATGTGCCTTCTTCCCAAGGCATATCTTCTGGAAACCATCCAACATCCCCTGCTGCAGTCATAGGTTGTGTAGATTCCAGACTTGTGGTTCTGATGGGTTGGAAAGCCTCCCAGGACTCATAGAGATGCTATACTGGCACTAGTTGGTGGGGCCCAGGGACGCTGGATGGTCTGTAAGAAGTTCTACCTGCTGAACATGATTGTCTGACTCAGGTCACAAAGCAGCGACAGGCACAGCACAAACATGGTTATGGTGGTTCCCACGTGGGACTGCAAGCCCCTGGACTGTTGAATTTGCACTGAAAGGTCCTTATTTATTTTCTTGTTCACTATGTGAATTTTCAATGCTGTGAAAAGCCATGGCTTACTGAGGTGATAAAAAGCACCATAATTAGGGGGCACCTGGATTTGAACCAGGGACCTCTTGATCTGCAGTCAAATGCTCTAACCCTGAGCTAGGCCCCGTCCTTGTTGTAGCTTGGATTTAGTACCAATAATCTGATGGTCTTCCTTCTCCCTCAGACTACTGAGCAATGTGACTTCTGTCCATTCTTGGGCTCCTTCTGGCCTTTGACAGACTGGCCTGCAGATCCAAGAAAGCTATAGAGACAGACTTCAGCCAAGGTCACATCAGAGCCATAGCCTGTGAGGGAGTGTTGGCTTTGGAGCCAATGCCAGAGCTATGACACCACCAGAATGGATTCCCACCTGCCCCACCACCCCACATTCCACTCACTTGAGTGTGTAAGTAGCTGAGTGCAGGCAAAGGCTGGAGTCCTCACTGCCAGATACTGGGAGACAATGAACAAGTAAAAAAAAGCCTTAGTGGAGAGGCATGGTGGCGCATGTCTGTAATTACAACACTGAGGTAGCAGGGTTGCTGTGAGTTCGAGGCCAACCTGGAACTACAGAATGAGTTCATGTTCAGTCTGTGCTTGAATGAGACCCTTCTTTGAAACAAAAGAGGGGGTGGGGCTGAAGAGATGGGTTAGTGGTTAAGGCACTTGCCTGCAAAGTCAAAGGACCTAGGTTTGATTTCCTGTGATCCATGTAAGCCAGATGTAGAAGGTGGTTCATGCATCTGGAGTTCATTTTGGTGGCTGAAGGCCCTTACGTGCCCCCCCCAACTCAAATAAGTAAAATAAAACTTTAAAAAAAGCTTTAGTGGCTTTTGTAGTAATAAGTAGAAGCATGCCTTTCAATAAAATTGTGTATTCTCAGTCGGGCATGATGACACACGCCTTTAATCCTAGCACTCAGGAAGCAGAGATAGAAGAATCGCTATGAGTTCAAGGTCACCCTGAGACTACATAATGAATTCCAGGTCAGCCTGGGCTACAGTGAAATCCTACCTCAAAAAAAAAAAATTTTTTTTTTGCATTCTCAAAACATGTGAAGAGGATTCAGATGCTGGAGAGTTGAACAAAAGGAAATAAAAACCCCTAATGTCTTTATCACAGTTCATATGAATGGAGGCATGGACTAAGGAGGTCCCCCGGGTTACAAGATGTAAGAGAAGACTACCTGTAGATCTGAACTACACCTCCTCCTATCCTTCCTGGACACAGATCTGATATGAAGGGACTCCGCATGTGAAAGGAAGCTGGGACCCCAAGAGTGAACACATTGAATCTGGGGTGGCCCAAGCTGCTTTACTGAGTGAGAAAAACTAATGTTCAGCTGATGGACAAAGTCCAGGGCATCCACTTACTTATTTGGTAGCCACTGGACAGATGGTGCTCTGTATACTAATCCCCTCCTTTCCCCTCATCTCCCACCTTCCTCTACACACACTGCTGTCTGTGCCTATGGCCTTGTAAATACAGTACTGACGAGCTGTCTTTCAGGGCAAGGAAAAAGCAAATTGAAACATTCCCTCCTAAAGGGAAAAGAGTCAAGAGACCCAAAAGGCTGGGAGAACTGAACTTTTACCACTCCCCGAGGCCGCAGAGCAGTAGGCAGCTGTTGAGGGGCAGCGTTTGTGTAGCAATGGAAGCATTCCTTCCTGGGAGGTGTAGCTCAGGAGACTCGGGAGGTCACGGTTGTGGTTGCAAGACCCTGTCCTAAATGTCATATATGAGTTAAGCGACTGTTAGGGGAAGAGTCTCCTACCTGCCTTGGGGAGCTGTGCCCTGTGGGAGAGTCGAGTAGTGGGATAGACACTCCTCCACCAGGTGAGCGGCCTGCAAGGTGTGCAGTGAGCTCCAGGATGCAGTTTCTGGGAGCTGTCACTCATGCCGGGGTGGGCTTTTGGGTGATACAGGTACCTTGGGTCATCCATGCTCCTGTAAGCAACCCCTCACCCTGCTCTGTAAGTGACCCCAGTAAACTCACTAAGCTGTCATTAGTATACTCATGCTTTTGTTCTGTCATCTGAGCCTATCTGGGGTGAATAGACATATGTTCTCATCTCCCCAGGGAAAAAGTTTCCTGAGACAAGTTGAATCTGCCAATTTCCTTCGTATAAATGCTCCCAATGGCCGATTTCAGGTTGCCAATGGCTTAGAACTGGTTGGTCCCTGGACGAGGGTACCAGTTTTAACAATCATTGGGATCTAGAGTTGGAAGTGCCTTTAGATACAACTTGAATGTTGGTTCCCATAACCTGGAGGTCTCTCAGATTCTGGAGGTTAACAGAAATTAACAGAAGGGTATGCCTACCTCTAGACTATGGAAGAATCCCGAGTGCCTTTACAACTCCTGAAGTCATCAGTTGTATTATTAGATTTGAGAAACCCTTCTGGCTCACTGCTCTCACTGCCGTCTTGTCCTCCTCTAGCCATGAGCCCGTCATTTGCGTCCCTGCAGACTCCTCCTTGGGCTCTTAGCCCCTCTCCTCCTGGTGGCCTTGCAGCGTCCTCATGCTCCTGGCTGAAGATGCTGGCTCATGAGTCATGGCCCGTAGTGGACCCATAGTCCACACTCCTTCCTTCTGCTGCTTCTCATGGTTATCTGCCCTAACTCCCTCTCGGGACTCTGCTCCCAGCCCCGTTATGGGCATTATGAGAAGGGCCTTTGGCCATCTGTCGTGTCTCCTTTTGCCTTCTCTTCTTCCTTCTCCTCATGGCTGAATCTTTGACAGTAAGCAGGAAAATTATGGTGTTGCAGGGAGGAAAAGGAGTCTCTCACCCCAAAATAGAATTGAAGCATCATCAGCTGAGAATCAAGAATTCCAGCACAACTAACACCTGCTGTGAAAGTTCCTGACAGAGACAATATTCTTTTCATATATGTAGATATTGTATGTTAATAATAATAAAAACAACAACAATCAGGGGGCTGGGGAGCTGGCTTAGTACTTAAGGTACTTGCCTGCAAAGCCAAAGGGCCTAGGTTTGATTCTCCAGGACCCACTTAAGCCAGATGCACAAGGTGGCACATGTGTCTGGAGTTCATTTTCTAGCACACCCATTCTCTCTCTCTCTCTCTCTATTTGCCTCTTTCTATCTATCTCAAATAAATAAATAAAAATAAATAAATGAAAAACAACAACAATCAGGTTTAAGGTTCAAATGTATATGACTTTGAGCAGGGCCTTATTTCTTTTCCCAGACATTTGCTGAGAACTTCAAACAAGGCTACTAACTTTGTTTATAGTGAAGGGATTCGACCTTCCGGCACCCTGTGGTCTGGACAGTGACCTGATTAGTTGTCATTCTTTTTTGAAATATTTTTTTAAATTTCTTTATTTATTTGAGAGAGAGAGAAAGGAAGAGGCAGAGAGAAAGAAAGAATGGGCGTGCCAAGGCCTCCAGCCACTGCAAACGAACTCCGGGCACATATGCTCTTTGTGAATCTGGCTTACATGGGTCCTGGGGAATCGAACTGGGGTCCTTAGGCTTCACAAGCAAATGCCTTCACCACTAAGCCACTAAGCCATTTCCCCAGCCTGATTAGTTGTCATTCTGTCAGGTGTGCCTTGGGAAGCTCTCTGTAATCTCACTTAAATTTCTTTGCAACCCTTTGAATATAATAATTTTAACACCCACTAAAATGGTATATGTGGATATTAAATAGACAATGAAGGGTCATTGCCTCAGAGAAGCCCACACCCCTGCTATGCTCCCGGGATGTGTCTTACCTTCTTCTGGAGTGCCTGTATTCCTGTTAACCCTCATGCTTAAAATACGTCTCTTTTGAAATATCTATTCATTTATTTGAGAGAGACAGAGAGAAAGAGAGAGAAAGAAAAACAGAGTGAGAATGGGCACACCAGGGCTTCCTGCCATTGTTAATGAACTCCTGCATCTGGCTTTATGTGGGTCCAGGGGACTCAAACCTAGGCTGTCAGGCTTTGCAAGCAAATGCTTTTACTAGTGAGCCACCTCTCCAGTCCCTAAAATACATATTAAAACTTTTTCTTTGAGGTAGGGTTTCACTCTAGCTCAGGCTGACCTGGAATTCACTATATAGTCTCAGGATGGCGTGGAACTCATGGCGATCCTTCTACCACTGCCTTCCAAGTGCTGGGATTAAAGACATGCGCCACCACACCCAGCTATTAAAACATTTTTAATCATCCCCAACCCTTCTTCATACTGGCTCATCTTGTAATTCCTTTCTGTATCAAAGCCAAGGATCCAGTTTTATCCAAGTCAAGGTGTGCACAAGACTAAGGAAATGCCTCAGGTGACCATGTAACAGCATGAAGCCATGTCTCCATCACTATTACCCGATAACCATAGGAGCCTCTGGACTGATAGGTGGGATGCATTTGATCAAGATGTATCCCTCATTTCCAGTATCTAGGTAAACAGAGCATGTTCTTGGCACTAATTTAAATATTTTTATGCTTTATAACATGGACCAGAATATCTCGCGATGAGGTTATCACTGCCTTTACAACTTTACCAAGTAGTCTAACCAATTCCTTACAATGTCTAGGCTCACAGCGGGACCCACTGCAGGAAAAAGAGAAGCCATCAGTCAGAGTCAGCATCAGGAGACTGGACGCCTGCACACAGAGGCTCAGCACACGCAGTGCTCAGAAGAGCATGGGATGGAGCGTGTTATAGTTCGAATCTGAGTTGTCGCCGCAGGCTAATGTTTCAAATGCTTGTTCCTCACCTGGTGGCTGGCTGTGGAACCTGTAGGAGGTGGAGCCTACGTGGCAGAAGTAGGTCACTGGGCTTGTAAGGAAAAAGTGTGGAGGCGAGTTTGGAAGGAAGAAATTGATAGGAATCTCAATGGCAAAGAGCAGATTTTATTTAGAGTCTAGGTCCTGAGAGGTCGATGCCTCAGGTTCCAATGGCACTATGACCCTGGAGACAAGAGTGCGCGCTGGGGGCATGTGCTGGGAGGTTTGATTAGCCTTGGTTAATTAGCCCAGGTTGATTGATTAGCCTAGGTTGGAGGTAGGAATGTTCCAGCTGCAAAATGAGGAATGGGTAAGTGAAAACATGGGAGCTGCAAGATGTCTGAACTGTAAGATGACTGCAGTTATTTTAGTTTTGGGTGCTGTTGAGTGGTTTCTTTTGATAGAGGGAGCAAGTGGCTATCCCTGGGCAGACTGTGGCTCAAGGTTGTCTGCAAGTCTGCAATCTCCAGGCAAATCCCCTGGCATCTGTCCACTGCCTCTTGGCTGACTCCTTCAAGGGTGGAGTGTTTTGAAGGATATACTCACTTCTACTTTCTGCTCTGCTCTCTGCTTCTGTGTCATGATGTGAGGAGCCCCCACCACATGCTTCCACCACAATAACTCCACTGGACCATCCCAACCATGATGGACTGAAACCATGAGTCAAAATAGACCTTTCCTCTCTTAAGTTGTTTCTGTCAGTTATCTTAATCACAGTGATGCAAAAGCAATGTAGAAATTGGAGTGGTTTCATGGAATAATGGTGAACACCCTGGACTCAACACAGTGATCCAAGTTCAAATCTCAATGGGACATTTCAACTTAGTGCAGAAAATTGGTCATAAGAGAGGAGTCCTGTCTGTGCTTATCATGCCCATGTGGTTCTTAGACCTTTGGAAGGCTGGGGAGATAGCTCAGAGGTTAAAGGTACTTGCTTGCAAAGTCCGCCAGCCTGGGTTGGCCCAGGTTTGAGTCCCCAGTACCCGCATATAGCCAGATGCACAAAGTAGCACATGTGTCTGGAGACCCTGGTGTACCTATTCATAATTTCCCCTCCATACTCTATCTCTTTCTTTCTTCCCTCATGAGTAAATATATATTTAAATCCTTTAGAACTTGTTTGTGAGAGAAATTCAGAATAGTTTGGGAATGCAGGCTGGAGAAGCCCTAGAATGCTGTGAGTAGACCTTAGTGGGTGATTCTGGTGGACGTGGAGAACTCTGATAGAAAAACAGATGGTAAAAATTGTGCTCATGAAGGTTCATATGGGAATAGGAAGACTTTCTGGACTTTGGCTAGAGGCCGTTCATGTTACATTCTGACAAATACTATGGCTGAGTTCTGCCTGTGTCCTGAGAATTTGTGTGAGGTTGAATTCAAAAGCAATGGAGCAATTTATTTGAAATAGGAAATTTCAAGAAGGTTTAACATTCAGACTGTGGCATGGTTATTACTGGATGCCTCTATCCAGGCCTATAATGAGAGTTAAGTAAAAATCATGGAGCAAAATGTAAAAGAAATGTGCAGTTTAATGATGAAGGAGTGGGAGTACTTTCTTTAAAAAAAAATTATTTTAGAGAGAGAGGGAGAGAGAGAGAATGGGCATGCCAGGGCCTTTCACCCATGGTGAATGAACTCCAGATGCATGCACCCCCTTGTGTGCATGTGCAACATTGTATACTTGTGTCATTGTATGTCTGGCTACATGGGACCTAGAGATTCTAACAAGTGTTCTCAGGCTTCACAGGGAAGCACTTTAACTGCTAAGCCATCTATCTAGACCATGAGTGCTTTTTAAAATTGTTTTCTTCAGGTAGGGCACCACTCTAGCCCTGGCTTACCTGGAATTCACTATGTAGTCTTAGGATGGCCCTGAAATCACAGTGATCCTCCTACCTCTACCTCGTGAGTGCTGGGATTAAAGGTGTGCAACACCATGCCCAGCTATAAATATGATTTTTTAAATATATTGATTTAAAAAAATATTTTTATTGTTATTTATTTATTTGAGAGAGAGAAAGAGGCAGATACAGAGAGAGAAAGAGAGAGAGAGAGAGAGAGAGAGAGAGAGAATGGGTACATCAGGCCTCTAGCATCTGCAAACAAACTCCAGACTCATGTGCCACCTTGTGCATCTGGCTTATGTGGGTCCTAGGGAATCAAACTGGGTCCATTGGCTTTGCAGGCAAGTGCCTTAACTGCTAAGCCATCTCTCCAGTCCTAAATTTATTTAATTTTATTAATAAAAAGGTTGCACACATAGGCTCTCCCTCCCCAATTCTGCTGAGGGTCTTCTGCAGCCATGATCCAGTTGAGCCCAGGCCTATTGAGAGCCAGCTGCAGAATGTGACATCATCCATGTGGTCCTGCATTTGCAGGCACGTAGGATGTAAGTCACAGTGGTCAGGGAGCTTGCCCCAAGATTCCAGAGAAAAGCCTGGGAGGCCAAGCGGTTGTCGTTGGGTTGAATGCCCTGTAGAGAGCTCTTGGGAGAGCTGTGCATGAAGCTATGGAAATGAACCTGTGTTACCATGGTGACCTCGGGATGTTGGAGATGCCATGAACATGGTGGCAGGGGCAGGTGCCAAGATTGAGAGAAAGTGGCCTGAGAGAAGCCACATGTACTGCATATGACAGAAATGGAGTGTCTAGGTCACTGCAGCCCATTTGAACTTTACCGTGTTACCCAGATACTGGACATGGAGCTAATGTGTAAGCTTGCCCTGCTAGGTTTTGATCTCGCTTTGAAGACTCAGTCTTTCCTTGCTATCCTCCCATTCCTCCCTTTGTAAGTGGGGACGTTTACTCTGTGCCATTATATGTTGGAAGTAAGAGGCTAAGAGTAAGGCTAAGAGTTTGCCTTGAATCTCAGAAGAAAAATGCATTTTGCATTACAAGGTGCCCATGAACCTATGGAGGTTAGTGTCAGAATGTTATGGTTTGAATATGAAATGTCCCCCACAGGCTCCTGTATTTGAGCGCTTGATCCTCAGGTAGTGGAGCTGGTTTGGAAGACTGTAGGACCTTTGGTAATAGGACTTAGCTGCAGTCATGGGCCACAAAGGGGGAGGTTATAACCCGGCCGTACTTCCCGGCCCCTCTGCTCTTGTCTCTGCCCTGATTTAAGGAGCTTTGGCCTCATGGTCCTGCTGCCGTGAGCTTGACCATGACCTCACCAGCGTGATGAACTGAAACTGTGAGGCCAAGTATGTCTTCTCTTCCTTAAGTTACTTCTGTTGCTATTTTGTCACAGTGATGATAAAGTAGCTAATATAAAAGCACCATAACAAAGCCTAATCATTCATTGGTTCCAGAAAAAAAAAAAGGTTCATCATGTTTTACTAGTTACTTTTTAAATTATTTATTTTTATTTGAGTCGGAGATGGAGAGAGAGAGAGAGAGAATGGATGCACCAGGGCCTCCACCCACTGCAAACAAACTCCAGATGCATGCGCCACCTTCTGCATCTGGCTTTTGTGCGTCCTGGGGAATCGAACCTGGGTCCTTAGGCTTTACAGGCAGGCACTTTAACCGCTAAGCCATCCCTCCAGCCCACTAGTTACTTTTGTCATTGTTGTGACAGTACACTTGACAAGAGCAACTTAAGGGAAGGAGGGCTTAGCTTCTACTCACAGTTTGAGGCTGTAGTGCACCATGGCAGGGCAGACGTGGTGGCAGCTCGTCACACTGCACCTGCGTTCGGAAGCAGTGAGCGGTGAATGGTGGTGCTCAACTTACGGTCTCCTTTTTATTCACTGTAGGACCCCAGACCATGGAATGCTGCCATCTGTAGTTAGGGTGCATATTCCCACCTCAAGTAACCTAATGTAGATGCTTCCTCACTGACAAGCCAGAGGATTGTCTCCTAAGTGATTCTGGATCCTGTCAAGTTAACAGTCATTGCTAACTATCACACATGATGATGTCTACTAAGAAGAAGTTGAAATTCAGGAATCTTTTTTTTTTAAGGTCAAAACTAGGAATAGGGGGCACCTCGATTTGAACCAGGGACCTCTTGATCTGCAGTCAAATGCTCTACCCCTGAGCTATACCCCCTCCTGCTAGTATATGGTTTAATAAATGTCTTTTACTTCCACTGTCACTTGTTCACTTGTAACATGTTACCATTTCAAAATAAGAGCCCCTTGGAGCTACCAGACCAGACTCAGAGATAACTCATCACAGGGCTGCAAACAAACCACAAGTCCCCCTCTTTGAAGCTCTGAAGCCTATATCCTCCCTGTCTTCAGTTCCCAGGGCCAGGCAGCACCCTGCAAAGGCATCAGCTGCTAGAATGGGCCTCAGAGTGAAGGCTGTAGCCAGTCAAAATGCAGTCAACAAAGGCTATTCATGAAGTTTCAGATGAGAGAGGTACTCCATTGGGGGACTGGAGAGATTGCTCAGTCCTGGGGAATTAAAGTTGGGTCCTTTGGCTTTGCAGGCAAGCACCTTAACCACTAAGCAATCTCTCCAGCCCACCCCCTGGTTTGAAGGAAGAATCAATGTGACGAAAAAAGCAGGAAAGGAAACATCATGTACATTTTAGGAAAAGGGTAGGGGGCACCTGGATTTGAACCAGGGACCTCTTGATCTGCAGTCAAATGCTCTACCCCTGAGCTATACCCCCACCTGCTTATGGGTGTCTAATAAGCACTCTAAACCTGCAAGGCCACTCCCTGTCGCTCATCAACCCACACGTGCAGTGGCCAGTGTTCTGCCATCATGTGTTTCCTATTAGGTCCAGCCCTGAGCCATGTCTGCTCATCTAACTACCACCTCCGCCTGACCCAACCCTCCTGCCCTAGTTCTGCGCTGAGGCAGGGGATTTAAATGCTGAAAGTCTATAGCTAGTGCTTCATGAAGGCCTACCTAGAAGAACCAGACTTGAAGGTGTGACTATTTACCTGACATTTGGAGTCAAATGGGGCCAGGATGGGCAAAAGTTCTTGGCTCACATCTGAGCACCCCTAAACCTGACCAGGGGATGATGATTGTCTAACAAGCCCAGTGGGCAAGTCTGACTCACTGACAGCTGGACCTACTAATTATACTGCTTCCATCCATGCACAGATGCGGGGAAAACGGCAGTGGTTAAATGAGGGCTCCAAAAACATACCTGATTAGCAGCCAAGTCATAGGCAGAGTTACAGGCACTTCGGATGAAGAGCATCTTCGCAACAAGTGGTCAGGCCAGGAGATGACCTCCTCTTCTCCCCCCTTTTCTTTCCCATTTGTAAAATCCTTCAGTGCACCAGACAAACATATCCTGAAGAAAATATCCAACCCACAGAAAAGTAAAGAAGTAAAGGCTGGAGAGATGGCTCAGCAGTTATAGGTGCTTACTTGCAAAGCCTGCTGGCCCTGGTTTAGTCCAGGTTCAAATCCCCAGGACCCATGTAAAGCCAAATGCACAAAGTGGTGCATGCATGGAGTGTGTTTGCAATGACAAGAGGCTCTGGTGTGCCCATATTTTCATGTACAGTCTCTCTCTCTCTCTCCCTGATTCCAAATAAAATATAGAAAAAAATGATGAAATGGGAACCAGAAAGGTCTGTGGTCCTGGGAGTATGGCACAGGATAGTGACTGACAACATGTAGTCACTCTGGAAAGAAGGGCCAGCAAGTGACTCGTGGACCAGGGACTTCTTACATGCATGCAACTGAATTATGCCCAAGTACCTAAGTAGACTGTCCTGATTAACCCCACATTGCCTGCATTGGCTTACCCAAGGGCGTAGTGTGCATTGTTTCTCCTCACTTGTAGTGAACTAACAGGAACCAACCAGTCTCCTCAAGACAGAAACTATCTTGCTTTGAACTTAGCCTGCTGTATGGCAAAATTCCTCCACACTGAAAGCAGTAAACAACTTTGCCAACTTTATCAAACGCAGCTGAGGGGACATGGGGCTGAGCATCTGGGTTGCTCACCAGGGCTAGATGCCATTCCAGGGCACCTCCCTAGGAGGGTACAAACCAGTGGAAGATGGCAGAGAAAACAGGTGAACCAAAGTCCATCAATAAGACAAGAAGTTAGCTGACTGCCTACCATGAGATGTGCTACCTCTGCCACATATGCCAGGGCCCTGGAGAAATTGCAAGGGAAGTGACAACATGGTCACTGCTCTTACTGCTAACCTGATAACCAGGTGATGGTGGCAAACCCAGTGGTCAATCAACATGGTGATGAAACAAAACCTATCAAAATAGAAATCCAAAGAACTCAACACTAAATCAGACTGCCAATAGGTGAGCCACAGAGTGGACGTGAATATCCTAAGGCATGGTTTCCCCCTAGATATACCACAGGGATTGACTGAGGCCTTTATGACCGCAAAATGAATGATCTGATAAAATAAGCCATAGGGAAACACTTCTTTGCTAGCCAACCCTATATATATATATATATATATATATATATATATATATATACACACACATACATGCATATATATATACACATACATACATACATATATATACATATACACATACATATATATATATACGTATATATATATATATATATATATATATATATATATGTACGTATATTTGTTTGTTTTTCAAGGTAGGGTTTCACTCTAGCTCAGGCTGACCTGGAATTTACTATGTATTCTCAGGGTGGCCTTGAACTCACGCGATCCTCCTAACTCTGCCTCCCAAGTGCTGGGATTAAAGGTGTGTGTCACCATGCCCGACCAATATATATGTTTAATAAGGAGAGAGTATGGGCAGAAGTAGCCTATGGACATGGATAATGGTGCACCAAGATACCACAGATTTTTATTAGATAAATTTCAGTGCCAGTAGTGGGATACCTACCTTCCAATGAGTTGTAGGCCCCTGATGCCTCAAAAACATATCAGGCCATTGCCCAGGCTCTTGTTTACACACCAGAACCTAATGCTGAACATTTGACATGCTTGGGCTGTAGGTCACTGAAAAATCAAGTTGGGGCTAAGCTGAAAACCTCCCTGTTGACTAGCTGTCAGGATGCTGGAAAGAGCTATGCAGCAAGCAGCTTTTTGGAAGACAGAAGCCATCAATGGTGTGAAACAGCAATGGATCCCACAAGTATTAAGGCTGACCAGCCAGGCCAATGTGCCCACCGGTGCAATAGTGGCATATCTGTTATGGGAGAAACTAACAGCTCTCTGATTGGATTGAAGGCTTGCTCCATGAAAGGGAATACATGCCTGGTTCTGGAAATCTATTCAAAAGCTTATGGCTGGGGAGGTCATAAGTCCTAGTGGAGTAATGACTACTGTTGTCCAGCTAAATGCATATATTATGACCACCAAACTTCCCTCTAAGCACTTATGTTTATGCCCACATATTAATGCTACTATCATTTTTGGTTAGAGAAGTTTCTCTTTTCAGATAGTGGTAACCACTGAGGTGGCTCACAAAGTCACCATAGTACTGAGAACAAGTGACAGTGGAGTGTTCAGAACTGAGAGAGATGTCTCTATCACACCCTCCAAGGCTCAGGTACCATTGTGGAACAGATGTAAGAGCCAAAGGAAGGGGAGGGGTGTCAAATGATGGCATCAAAATAGAAGAGAGACTAGTTGGAAAGAAGAGGAGATGGGAGGAGGAAAGGGGAAAATGGCGAGAGGGGATTTTGATCATGGTATATTGTTGGTATTTGTAGAAGTTGTCAAAAAATACTTAAAAAGAAAGTCGGACATGGTGGCACACACCTTTAGTCCCAGCACTTGGGATGCAGAGATAGGAGAATCACCATGTGTTCGAGGCTACCCTGAGTCTACATAATAAATTCCAGGTCAGCCCGGGCTACAGCGAGACCCTAACTTGAAAAAAAAAAACAAAAGGAAGGAAGGAAGGAAGGAAAGATCTATGCCAGACTAGTGATGTCACCAGAGGAAACAGAAACCAATCTTAAGGAGAAGTGAGGAGAGGGACCAGTAAGCAAAATGCTGAACCCAGAGGACCAGCTGAAGGCTTGGGGACGCAGCTCAGTGGGAATGTGCTTGCCTTGCCTAACCCAGCTAGGGCTCCAGATTTAGTCCTTGGCACCTGGAGAGGCAAAAGGAGACTTCTAGGATCGGCCAAAGAGCAAGCACCAGGAAGGCGCACCGGATCTGAACTGGCAGCACAATAATGCTTTGTATGACTAGGGCTTTGCCTCACCATGTTTCAGCTCCGGCAGCATTCAGCTGTGTGTTGCTATGACAAATACCTGGAAGAAAGAATTTAAAGAGACAATACGGTTCACATTTTTCAGAGATTCCAGTCGTGGTCATTTGACCCCACCAGTGTCAGCCCATCATGAGGCACAGTGGCAGAGAGCAAGGTGAAGCAGAGCTGCCCATCTCAAGAGAGCCAGGAATCAGGGAAAGACAGACAGGTAGAGGCGGGTGGTGAGGAACATCTTCCCAGGCCAGGCCTCGGTGACCTACCGCTCCAACGAGGCTCTACCTCTTAATTCCCACCACCACCCAATAATGCATCCAATTATTGCATCAAATTATTATCCATCAGTGAGTTAATCCGTGGACGAAGTCAGAACCCCCATGAGAAATCACTTCCCCAAAGCCCCACCTGTGAACCTGGCTGAAATGCTGAACTGGGAACCAAGCCTTCAATGCATGAGCCTTTCTGGAGATGCTCATATCCAGACCATTACAGCGGCACCCCTACACCCAAGCATTCAACAGTGCACCCTAAGTCTAACACACTCTGATAGTGGAAAATTGCAAGCCTCCACCAACTGGTTGACACCCTTCTTCCTGTCATGAGCTCACCATCACCACATTCTTCAGGGCTCCCTCACTTATCTGAGCATCTTTCCTACCCTGTATGCGCAGTGTGGATTCAGTAAAATGAAGTCTCCTGCTCCCCTTAGAATGTGATAAGCATCTGGGGGTGGGGGAGGTTTGGGACTCATAGCTGAGGTCACCAGCCACCTCCACGTTAACCACCTTGTCACGTCAACGTTCAGTCTCATGCAGCAATAAGCAGTGTTTCCATTCCATAGCTCAGCAGGGTGGATGTCAACCAGCGGAACTGGGCTGGCCTTAGAGGCTGGGCTTCAAGCTGTGAATCCTTCTGTGTCTTGCTTCCCTCTGGGACTTGGGCTTGGGTCTGCTTTGAGTGTGTCCATGCAGGAGTTTGTTGACGCTTTTACACGTGTATCTCTGTGGCAGTGAATCTTAATTCTCAGCTTGCCGGGATTGAGAAAAGACTAGGAGGCCGGTAAGTAAAGCACATTGCTCAGGTTGCAGGGGAGGTTATTTCCAGGGGCAATTAGACCATGAGGGCTCTGAACTAATCAGTAGATAAATCCCTTAGTGAATTCATAATACCATGGGAGGTGCTAAAGGGTGGTGGGACATAATCGGAGGAAATATCTCACTGGGGGCATGTCCTTGGGCACTGTATCTTACCCTGGCACTACCCTGTATATGACATTTTCTGCTCCCTGACCAGTGTGTTATGTTTGAACTGTTTTCTCTGACAGGCCTTCCCTGCCATGAGAGCTAGAAACTATGAGAAAAATAAACCTTCTCTCCTTTAGGTTGCTTTCATTATGTATTTGGACACAGCAATGTAAAAGCCTGACTAATAAAAGTTATCTCAAGAGGGATGGAGAGATGGCTTAGCAGTTAAGGCACTTGCCTGTGAAGCCTAAGGACCCAGGTTTGATACTCCAGTACCCATATAAAGCCAGATGCACAAGGTGGCGCATGTGTTTAGAGTTCATTTGCAGTGGCACACCCATTCTGTCCTCTCTGCTTCTCTCTCTCTCTCTTTTTGTTTTTTATAATTTTTTTTCTTTATTAGTTAGTTTTGTATTCAGCAAATACAGTCAGTTTGGTACCATTATTAGGCTCATCCGTGACCTACCCCCTCCCCTTGGCCCCTCCTTGTTGAGGTATATGGGTGTGGTGGTTTGAATAGAATAGATGGCCCCCAATATATTCAGTTGTTTATTTGTTTGTAGTTTGCATCTCTAGCCATCTGGCTGGAGGCAATGCCATTGTGTGGATCTTAAGGTGTGGTGGTGGGTTTTAGATTTCAATCTAAAGATATGCAAAGTGTGCTGTGCTGTGGCTTTTGATCTTTAGGCTTGTGCTTCTCTCTCTCTGCTTGGGCCTGTGAAGGCAGGCCAGCTTCTTCTGCCATTATGGAACTTCCCCTGGATCTGTAAGCTTCAATAAATCCCTTCCTCCATAACTGCCTGGTCTGGTAGTTCATCTCAGCGAACCTGAAGCTGTCTGCTACAATGGGTCATGCATTGTGGAGTTAGTCCACAGTTATGGGTAAGATAAATGTCTCTGCATATCATGACCCAACATGTGGCTCTGACATTCTTTCCGCCCCCTCTTCCGCAAAATTTCCCTGAGCCATGTTGGGTTCATTTTTGGTCTGCTTCAGTGATGAGGTGTTGGGGGCCTCTGAGGCTCTGGCTCTCTGATTTGGTAGGAATTGATTTTTCTATGTGCTGATCTCCTTCCCCCTTGTGCTGGTATCTGGTTCATCAGGAAAACAGCCCCCTTGCTTGTTTCGCCAATTTTTCTTAGTTTCAGCCTGGGCCCTTTTGAGGTGTGATGGGGTGGCTCTCTCCTTAGGATCTATCTGAAAAAGAGAAGCAGATTCTCCAACGGAGAGTAAGTTAGCACCAGGACAAATGAGATAACCCTTACTTTTTTTTTTATAGAGAATTTAATAGTTGTAGGCCCTCTTGTAGCCCACAATTGATGGTAGTTTGATATTGGAGAGTGGGCTTATGTTTGGATATGGTTCTGACTTGTTTCCCAGCTCCAGCTATGGGTCCCATACCACTGAGGGGACCAGTTAGCCAAATTGAGAGCAGTTGGTTCCCCACCATGGCTGTGTGTCACTACTGCACTTGTGTGGGCATCACAACAAGTTATTTGCTGCTAAGTATGTTAGACCATGCATTGCTTCGACAGATATTGGTCATTTTCCCCCAGTCGCCCATGTAGCACATTCTGGCACTAGACGCGCTGACTGTCTGGGGACTGACTCTCTTCCAACTTCCAGCCATGCCATTCTAATTTGCATGTCAATCACATAAGGTGTCTTCAGCAGTAGGGTCTTACCACTAGCCTTTGGTGGGTCATCAAGTACTCTGACAGAAATCTGTCTGTCTTTTAGGAAACCTTTTAGGTCTCTCTGATCAAAAGCTCATTGTGGATGATAGTCCCATGCTGGTTCTGGGAGTTACAGGTCAGTGCCCACTAAGAAAATGAGGAAAAAGATAACTAATATACAAGAGTTAGAGATAAGAGAGAGAGAGAGAGAGAGAGAGAGAGAGAGAGGAGAGGAGAGGGAGAGGGAGAGGGAGAGGGGAAGTGAGGGAGGGAAGATGTAGAAGATTAAGGTTAGTCTTGATCTTACCTTCTCCAGTGTCTTGTGGTTCAAGGGTTCCCTGTAAGGGCCTGGTGAAGGATCAGCCATTTGGTCTGTCTTTCTTTCCCCGGGATTTACAGCGCAGCTAGGTGGTTGCCATCTTGGCCGGAAGTCTCTCTCTCTCTCTTTGTCTCTCAAATAAATAAATATTTTTTAAAAATACTTCTGGGCTGGAGAGATAGCTTAGCAGTTAAGGGCTTGCCCGTGAAGGCTAAGGACTCTGGTTCGAGGCTCGATTCCCCAGGACCCACGTTAGCCAGATGCACAAGGGGGCGCACACATCTGGAGTTCGTTTGCGGAAAGCCCTGGCATGCCCATTCTCTCTCTATCTATCTGCCTCTTTCTCTCTCTCTCTCTCTCTGTCACTGTCAAATAAACAAATAAAAAAATGAACCAAAAATATTTTTTAAAAAAATAGTTTTTAAAAAAAGTTATCTCAAGAAACTTGTGAGTTGCCTATGAATTACATTTCATTTCCCAACAGCTATAATCACAATCTTCTTTGATATTGCTTTTGCCTTGTTTAACTCAAAGTATTTGGGCACATTTTATTTTGATTTATTTTTTATTTTTTGGTCTTTCAAGGCAGGGTCTCGCTCTGGCTCAGGCTGACCTTCACTATGTGGTTTCAGGGTGGCTTTGAACTCTTGGCAATCCTCCTACCTCAGCCTCCCGAGTACTGGGACTAATGCTGGGACTAAAAGCATGTGCCATTATGCCTGCCAGGCAGGGCATTTTTTTTTTTTTTTGTGAAGCCACACCCCTCATCTTCCTAAGAACACTACTGCCCAAACTGTCATCATCTTAGGGACTTCAGTGGTTTAAATAAAGGACATTCAGGTCATACAGTTGATTTGGTCTTTTCCCTTAGTTTGTGTCTAATGGAAGGAAGACTGAATTTTCTCTTTCCTAAACTGATGAGGAAACGGCTAACCCTTTGTTTTGGAGATAGCAATTTCATTTTTTTTTCAAGATAAGAAATTTCTGAATGATCTTCATTGTCTCTGAATCCTGCTACAAACCAGTCAGTTCTCTCTGGAATTTGAACCTTTCCTGTAGCATCTTGTCAAATGCAGCCTGTAATGAGTAGCTCATACATGCAAAAACTGGTCTGACCTATTGCATCAGTTACTTTGTTATGGCTGGAACAAAATACCCGACAAGAATCCATTTAGGGAAGGAAAGAATTTATTTCCAGCCTCTAGCTCCAGAGGGTAGAATTCGCCATGGCAGAAGTAGCAAGCTGGAGTCACATTGTTACATCCTTAGGGAGGAAGCGTAAAAAGATGTATACTGAATGCTCAGTTGACTTTCTCCTTCGTACACAGTCCAGGAACCCAGCCTCCACAGTTAGGGTGAGTCCTCCCACCTCAACTACTCTAGTCTAGAAAATCCCTCACAGATGTGACCAGAAATTTGTTTCCATGGTGATTCTAAATCCTGTCAAGTTTACAGCCAGATATTAACTATCACACCTGCACTCCCCCAACTGTGCAATGGCAAGAATATTTTCTGCTTTCCAGGCTTTTACAAGTCACTGTTTTTCCTGACCTCAGTGGTAGTTTCCTCATCATTTTTCCAGCCAAAGATAACAGATCTAAATAGAAAGCCGACCATGCACTTTAGGCTTTTGTCATAGCAAGATCCCCATCTGGATATCTATTTCAGTATTTTCCAGTCTTACCAACAATCATTTCCTTCTTATTTTATTTATTTGACAGAGAAAGAGGCAGAGAGAGAGAGAGAGAGAGAGAGAGAGAGAGAGAGAGAGAGAAAGATTAGCCACTGCTGACGAACTCCAGACACATGTGCCACCTTGTGTATCTGGCTTATGTGAGTAATGGGGAGTTGAACCTGGGTCCTTAGACTTCGCAGTCAGACCACTTAAGCCATCTCTCCAGCCCAATTTCCTTCGTAGAAAGGACCCTGTCACAGTCATAGAACAAGCATTTGTCCTTATGCTCATGCGTCTGCAGTTTGAATGACCTCGACTGGGTTTGGCTGGATGTTTAGCTTTGCCAACAAAAAATAATGACACAGAGAGAAAGTCTACACAGCATAAACTTGTTCATGAACAGAAGAAAAATTATAATCCAGGATTCAGAGACTGTGACAAACCATAGGTATCAAGGAGCACACACACACACAACCTCTGAGAATAAAAGGAGGTTACCAGGCATGGTGGCGCACGTCTTTAATTCCAGCACTTGGGAGGCAGAGGCAGGAGGATCACCTTGAGTTCTGGAACACCCTGAGACTAGTGAATTCCAGGTCAGCCTGGACTAGAGTGAGACCCTACCTCAAAAAAAAAAAAAAAAAAAAAAAAAAAAAAAAAAAGGAAGAGGAGGCTTTTCTTCTTTTTTTTTTTTTTTTTCATTTTTTTCTTTTTTTCCCCCAAGGTAGGGTCTCACTCTAGCCCAGGCTGACCTGGAATTCACTATTTTGTCCCAGGCTGGCCTCAAACTCACTGCAGTCTTCCTACTGCTGCCTCCCAGGTGCTGGGATTAGAAGTGTGCACCACTACTCCTGGCATTCACTTTCTTTTCAAATAAGCTCTTGTTTGGCTTGCCCTTCTGCTGCACCTGCCCTCATCATTGTCCATGGGTCACAAGACAATGAACTCAAGAACTATTGGGTTAGTGAGTTTTATTGAGTATCTGGCAGCTGATGTGCAAGACTGCCCCGCCTTGCAGACTGACCTCTCCTGCCTGCCTCACATCTGAAAAGTTCATAAAGCAAAAGAAGTTATGCTCCAGCCATTATCAGTTTCTGACTCTCAGGCTGACCTGGAATTCACTATGTAGCCTCAGGGTGGCCTCGAACACTCAGCGATCTTCCTACGTCTGCCTCCCGAGTGCTGGGATAAAAGGCGTGCGCCACCACACCCAGCTATGCTGCCATAGTTACTGTGCCATAATGAACCTGGATTTTTGGCTCTCAGGTGACCGTGACGCTGACAGTGGTGGGGCAGGCGGCACTGCGGGGGTCGTTCAGGAAAGAGGCACCTCCCTCGCGACGCGAGCGCTCTGCCCAGGAACACACCCAGAGAAAGAAGTCCTTTAATGACCGCATAGCCATAGCCAGTCCTGTGACCTCTCCCAGCCAACAGCCTCATCCTGCCCCTGTGTAGATGCTTCATTCCCATACCATTCCCTGGAAACTGCTGCCTCAGGCCACACTTCCATGTGATAATACAGGTGGGCTATGCCCTGTTTGTCTGGTGGCTGTGACTGGGTATCTACCCTCTTTCTTGCCCGCCAGCCTCAATGTCCTTCAAAAGATGAATAAAGGGCTGGAGAGATGGCTTAGAGGTTAAGGCGCTTGCCTGCGAAGCCTAAGGACCCAGGTTCAATTCTCCAGGTCCCACATAAGCCAGATGCACATGGTGGCACATGCCTCTGGAGTTTGTTTGCAGGGGCTAGAGGCCCTGGCATGCCCATTCTCTCTCTCTCTCTCTCTCTCTCTCTCTCAGATAAATAAAGCATTTTTCAAAAGGATGCATAAAGAAAAGGTGGCACATTTTATACAGCCACAAAGAATAGTAAAATCATGATATTTGCAGGAAAATGGATGAACCTGGAAACAATGTCAGGCAAAATAAGGCAGATCAGAAAGAAAAGTGCTGTGTGTTTTTCATACGCAGAACCTAGATTTAAAATTATATATATATATATATATATATATATATATATATGTATGTATATTTATGTGCATGCATGGGTGTGTGTTTGCCATGAAACTAGAAAGGAGATCATGACAGGGGAGGGAGAGATCTTAAAGGAAGTAGGAAATAGAGAGAACAATGGAATACATATAATAAAAAAGAGGTTGGGACTAAGTGAGGGGGAAGAAAGGGAACCTGCAAGAGGGGAGAAGCATGAGGGAGGATGGTGTGGGAGGGGAAAAATGAGAATCACACATATGTATGAAGATGCCAAGATGAAACATCATATATATATATATATATATATATATATATATACATATTGAGGTAGGGTCTCACTCTAGCCCAGGCTGATATGGAACTCACTCTGTAGTCCCAGGCTGGCCTCAAACTCACGGTGATCCTCCTACTTCTGCCTCCTTAGTGCTGAAATCAATGGCATGTACCACCATGCCCAGCTGACTAGTACTTTATATTTTAACCTTAAAAAACTATTAAAAACTACAAAAGACAAACAAATAAAAGCCCCTTTCCCCCAGGGAGAGCTAAACCCTTCCCTGGAGAGTCTCTTCCAAATTTGACCTTGCTTGGGTCCTTTACCACCACAGGATCCTTTATAGTTTTATTTGCACCTTTTATAGCGCAATAATTCTTCCTATTATGTTTTCTCTGCTTAATTACTGAGTTTCTGTCTCCCTGTACCTGACCCAACCTGCAAGCTTGGAAAAGAAGACATGAAGAGCCATCACTCCCGAGGACAGGGGAGGAAGTGTCACCAACGCAAGATCTGGACAGAGAGCGCTGAAGAGCTGGGTGGCGGCGTGGGCCTGTGACTCCCCAGTGGACAGACAAAGCAGTCTGGAAAAGCGAGGGGTGACTGAAGGCATTCCCAGTAGAGAGAGGTAAGCAAAAGGGACACCAGTAGGGGGCACCTGGATTTGAACCAGAGACCTCTTGATCTGCAGTCAAATGCTCTACCCCTGAGCTATACCCCCTGGCATGGAAGGTTGGTATAATTAATACCCTTTCTCAGCACGGCGTATCCGATGCACAGAAATCCCAGGGTTGGGATGATGCAACAAGCCCTCTTCTCTCTGAAAAGTGCCTCCCTCTGGTGAAGGAGCTTTCCTTGGGACACCCTCACTGCCCCATGGACCTGACTGAGAACACCCTGACAGCTGATCTGATGATCTGGGGACTCCTTGAAACCATCCAGAGACTCCTCTGCAACAACAGCAATTGTTGAGTGCTGATTGTGTGTAGCTGAGCTGGGTTGGGGACCTGACTGTAACTAGGTGACGGTACGTTTCCCTGCACAGAACCAATATCCAGAGCCCTTGGCTGGGAAGATTATTAAATAACAACATGTTCCTAATAATTTGTCAAATGTAAAAGCAAATCCCCAGACATGTGTGAGTGGAAGAATAGATGCCTTCAGCTTTAAAAATGTACTGCAATTCTGTGTGAGAAGGAAAAAACTCAGTAGCAGAGGCCAGTAAGTTAAAAAGGAGATATAAAGGGAAGAGAAAGGAAGGGAGGAGGGTACTTAATAGGTTGATATTGTATATATGTAAGTAGAAGAATAGATTAACGGGGGTGAAAAGGCCCAAAGTGAGGTCAGGGGAAGAGACTGAGTAAAGGAAAGGTGGAGAGAGGGCTAATCAAAATCTAAGAGGATGCAAATAAACCATATGGAATCCTCCAGTTTGGGACAATGGAATACTCAGGAGCCATAGATCATTGTTAGAAAATTTTCAGTGCCAGGGATGGGATACCTCCAGTGAGTTGTTGGCCAGGGAGGTTCCTGATGCCCCCAAAACATTATAGGCCATTGCCGAGGCCCTTGGTTTCCCACCAGGAATAGATGGTAAGACCCTATTGCTGAAGACTCCACATACTTGGGTGGCAAGGCCACTGAGAAATCCTGCTGGGACTGAGCTGATAACCTCCTCCATGTAGGCCAGCTGAGAGAAAGCTGGAAGAAGCCATGCTACATTTAGTTCAATGGGAGAGAGATATCACCACTGAAGATACTCAACAGTGGACACTGCAAGCCTTATAATTGGCCAGCCAGGCCAAATGAGCCAACGGGCGCAATAGTGGCACGTCTGTCATGGTGGAAACCAACTGCCCTCCAATTGGACTGGAGGCCTGCTCCATGGAGGGGGGAATACATCCCTGATACTGAAAACTTAAAACAGGGGTAGTCATGAGCCCTAGGGGTGTAACATCTGCTGATGTCTGGAAAAATGTATATACTATGCTTATCAAACTGCCCAGTAAGCACTTCTCTTATTATTTATACCCTTATATTAATGCTACTCTCACTTTGGGTAGAGAATCTTCTCTTTTCAGATGGCAGTGACCTTGGGATGACTCAGAAGGTATCGTAGTGCTGGAAAGAAGTGACTGGAGAACTGAGTAACATCTCGATCACACCTTCCAAGGCTCAGGGTCTAATGCGGAAGAGGTGGTGGAAAGAATGTGAGAGCCAAAGGAAGGGTAGGACTCCTTACAACATGCTCCCTCCAGACATAAAATGGCCTGGATATCCATGACCTCATAGTGCCTGACACTACCTACACAAGACCATCATAAGAGGAGGAAAAGATCACGACATCACAATGAAAGAGAGACTGATTGAGATGGGGAGGGGATATGATGGAGAATGGAGTATCAAAGGGGAAAGTGGGGGGAGGGAGGGTAGCATCATGGGATATTTTTTATAATCATGGAAAATGTTAATAAAAATTAAGAAAAAATAAAATAAAATAAAATAAAAATATACTGTGATTTATATTTCCACGGTTCCATATCAAATGTATTGCTTTTGTTTAAAAAAAAAATGTTAGCTGAGCAAGATGGTGCTTACCAATAGCCATAGCACTCCTGAGGCTTGAGGCAAGGGGCATATGAGTTTGAGGTTAGCCTAGACTACTTAATGAGACCCTGTTGGTTTTTTTGTTTTTTTTTCCATTTCTCTAACAAGTTCCATTTCTAGGATTTTATCCTTGAGACATATAAGAGCCCAGACATGTGAATGTGAAGACTCATTGCATTCTGTGTGTGTGTGAGAGAGAGAGATGTGGTGTTTATACATGAGCACGCACACACCACCTCACAGTGTGGAGGTGAGAGGACAGTCTTGGGGTGTCAGCCCTCATCTCCCACCTTGTTTGGGACAGGGGACAGGGACAGAGCTTCTCTCATGGTGGTTTTTGTTTGTTTGTTTTGTTTTGTTTTGTTTTGTCAAGGTAGGGTCTCACTCTAGCCCAGGCTGACCTGGAATTCACTCTGTAGTCTCAGGGTGGCCTCTAACTCACGACAATCCTCCTACCTCTGCCTTCCGAGTGCTGGGATTAAAGGTGTGCGCCACCATGCCCGGCTCTCATGGTGGGTTTTTTGTTTGTTTGTTTGTTTTGCCACTAAGAACACCAGACCAGCTGACCCATGAGCTTCAGGATTCTCCTCACTTTGCCCATCATTGCCTTAAATGCATTAGGATTACATATGCAGGAAGTACCTGTGCCCAGCTTTATGTGGGTTCTAAAGATGGAAGCTCTGGCCACCAGGTTTGGGCAGCAAGCACTTTCAACCTTGTGACCATATCTCCAGCCCCAGCATTCTTTTTTAACTAGTGGAGAACTAGAAACTGTCTTAATACTCATCAAAAAAGTTTGGTTATAAACATAATATCACATTCATGGCATAGAATATGATGCAACCGTAAGAGATGAAATAGGTCCAGGGTAAACATTTAAATGAGACAATCCAATGATAAAGGCAAATTATTGTCATACTTGTGAAGCAAGCTGGTTTTTTAAAATATACTTTATTCATTTTAGAGAGAGAAAGAGGGGGAGAGAGAGAGAGAGAGAATGGGCTCTCCAGCCACTACAAATAAACTCCAGATGCATGAGCCCCCTTGTGCATCTGACTTATGTGGGTCTTGGAGAATCGAACCAGGATCCTTTGGCTTTGCAGGCAAACGCCTTAATTGCTAAGCCATCTCTCCAGCCCTGTGCATCTGGTTTTATGTGGACACTGTGGAATTGAACCCAAGCCATCAGGCTATGCAAGCAAGCATCTTAACCACTGAACAACCTCTCCAGCCCTCATTTTGGATTTTTGAGACAAGGTTTTCTTATGTAGCCGGAGCTTGTTGTGAACTCTTGAACCTCCTCCTGTGTCGTCCTCTTGAGTAGTTGGGCATACACCACCACACTCAGGTCCATTTTGAAATTTTTTTTGGTTTTTTGAGGTAGGGTCTCACTCTAGCTCTGGCTGACCTGGAATTCACTATGTAGTCTCAGGGTGTCCTCGAACTCATGGCAATCCTCCTACCTCTGCCTACCAAGTGCTGGGATTAAAGGCATGCAGTACTACACCCGGCTCATTTTGACTTTTAAAAAAGTATGATTTGGGGATATAACTCAACTATAGAACACTTGCCCAGCATATGTGAGTTCCTGGATTCAATCAATCCCTAGTAGTACCAAACCAAGAAAAACAAAACAATCCATCTCTCTGCCTTCCAGCTAACAGGAAAGAGGAAGTGGCAAGTCTCTCCCTGTAAGAGCATCCACCGCTTTCACCCGACTTCTCAGTCACCAGACTTAACACAGACACATTTAATACCAAGGGAAGCTGGGAAACATAAATTTTAGTCTGTAGGACTGTGTGCTCAACTATTTTATTTTATTTTATTTTATTTTATTTTATTTATTTATTTATTTATTTTTGTTTTTTTTGGTTTTCAAGGTAGGGTCTCACTCTAGCCCAGGCTGACCTGGAATTCAGGCTGACCTGGAATTCACTATGGAGTCTCAGGGTGGCCTCGAACTCATGGTGATTCTCCTACCTCTGCCTCCCGAGTGCTGGGATTAAAGGCGTGCGCCACCACGCCCGGCTTATTTTATTTATTTGAGCGCAACAGACAGAGAAAGAGGCAGAGAGAGAGAGAGAGAATGGGCACTCCAGGGCCTCTAGCCACTGCAAATGAACTCCAAATGTATGCTCCCCTTGTGCATCTGGCTTATGTGGGTACTGGGGAATTGAGCCTTGAACCAGGATCCGTAGTCTTTATAGGCAAGTGCTTAACCGCTAAGCCATCTCTCCAGCCCTCAACTACTTATAAAAAAGGATAGCACAGACACTTGGGAAATAGTCTCCACCTCACTGTGTTTCCTTGTAGCTAGAGTAGAATGGATGGGTGAGAGAATCAAGAAGGAGAGAGAATCAAAATGGAGTCACTTATGTCAACATTAACCAAAAGTTAGAAATGTGAGGGAGGGGGAACAAAAGAAAATAATGGGAGGGGTGGTGATCAAAATACATTATGTGGGGCTGGAGAGATGTCTTAGTGATTAAGGCACTTACTTGTGAAGCCTAAGGACCCATGCTTCACTCTCCAGGTCCCATGTAAGCCAGACACACAAGGTGATGCAAGCGTACAAGGTTGCACATGCACACAAGGTGGCGCACACATCTGGAGTTCAATTGCACTGCCTGGAGGCCCTGGCATGCCAATTCTCTCTCTCTCTCTTTCTCTCTTGCTCACACTCACACTCTCTCACATTAATAAAAGGCCAGTCTGTTGGGCTTGCCTCAAAACAATACATCATGTCAATGTGTGGAAAAAAAAAATCTTTTCAAAACAGTAACAGCAAAGGAAGAAATGAAGCCAGGGGGTTATGAGAGAAGGGTTGTCATGCACAATTTCCTGGTTTTGACTATCACAAAACACCCTAACAGAGTTACAACCTTACACAAAAGCAGCTTTCTGGAGTCGGGCATGGTGGCACATGCCTTTAATCCCAGCACTCGGGAGGCAGAGGTAGGAGGATCACCATGAGTTCCAGGCCACCCTGAAACTGCATAGTGAATTCCAGGTCAGCCTGGACTAAAGTGAGACCCTACCTCCAAAAAAAAAAAAAAAAAAAAACTTTTGTAATTCTCCTCATTTTTTGTCTTTAAAAACTGCCCCCCCCCTTTTATTTGGTAGGAAACCAGGGAAGTTTGAGATGCCCCTGACATTGAGGCTTGGCAGCCACCGGATCAATCCGTGCTCTTCTTTTTGGCTGGTTCATTAATTCAGGTGTATCTCAGGCTAATGGATACAAGAAGGCAATCATTGGCAGGAATGTGAGGACTTTATGACGCAACAGGGAAATCTGGTGACTGAAGCTCATGAAATTGCTCAAGACCCAAGGGAAGCCAGGGGCCAGGGCTTCAGTCAGCCTGGTAAGAGAGCTCCCCAAGCCACCACAGTGAACACACCGGCCACATTCCCGGATCCCTCGTTACTGCCTGAGGTCTGCCGCCTGCAGGGTGATCCCGAAGTCACTGGATCTCTGTGTAATTTACTCAACACTCACAGCTTTACTTGGAGATGTGTAGTTGACCATGCTTAAGGCATTACTTGTTCTTCTGGATAATGTCCTATAGAAATTTGACAAGGCCATCCTGACCGGAAGCCTGGCCCAACATACCTGTGTGGCATTTTTGGATATGAGCTGTATGTCAATCAGGAGATTTTGAGTAAAGCCCATTACACTCCACAAGGTGGGGTGTGTGGGGGGGGGAGGGTGTCAGGCATTAGCTGAAGCCTTAAGAGGAGGAAGGAAACTCTCGAGTCGCTGGGGAAGAGGGAGTTCTGCCTCTGGGCTGTCCTCAGACTTCAGCTGCTTGGTCACTTCTTAGGTCTACAGACTGTGGGGCTGCCCTGTGGAAATCAGGCTAAAAGATAGCGGTCACCTGGATTTGAACCAGGGACCTCTTGATCTGCAGTCAAATGCTCTACCCCTGAGCTATACCCCCACCTGCTTATAAATGTCTAATAAGCACTGTAAACCCGCATGGCCACTCCTGGTGTTCTGCCATCATGTTTCTACAAGGCACAGTGTTGCGCCACCTGTGCACACCTGACTGCCACCTCCTCATGACCAGCACCTCGCCTTCCCTGATCCCGGTTGAGGCAGGGACATTAAAGTCATGGAAGTCTACAGCCAGGCTTCTCCCAAGACATCTAGAAATCTTTCCTGCCAAGAACCCTGCCACCTCATCCTCAGATCCTGGGTGGCAGCTGTTTAGAGCTGGACTTTCCTTCTCCTTCCCTCCTCAGTCCCATCTTCCTTCAGCCCCTCCCTACACGGCACTCCCTCGACCTCACCTCCACGTATTCATGAACTTAGCAATTTGTTTTCTGTTTTTCGCTTTTTGCCCTCTCTCGCTGAGCCATAGATCCTGATGACTGGGATTAGAACACCAATTCCACCTCATCCCAGGGAAGATTCTTGGATACAGAAAGGGAAACTAAGAAAACTGAGAAGTTACCAAACAAAGCAGTTGTCCCTGGAAGATGCTGGAACAGTTTAGTTATAGTTGTGCTTGTAAAGCATGTTGCAAACACCCACATTCTATGGGCATAGACAAGTCCAGAACCTAGATGCTGGGTGACAGAGCTGCGATGAGACAGCTCGGGCTGAAAAGTTTTGCAGAAGCTCTGCCAAGCTGGTTCTCAGCTCAGCTGTGGTCTGGAGGTCACTGGGAAGAGTTCACAATGTTGGGGCCACCTAAGATGTTCTGATTTAATTGGTCTTGGGTGGGGCCTGGGAAAAGGCACTTTTGTAAACTCTTGAGGTGATCCTAATTCATTTGGGGTGATGAACCACAATAATAAATCCTTGCCATTTTCTAGTTACAACACAACAATAACTTTAGCCCTGGCATCTACTAAAGATGAGGTGAAAATTCAGACATCTATGTAAAAGGTGAAAAGTAAGTGTGAGTAGGGGGCACCTGGATTTGAACCAGGGACCTCTTGATCTGCAGTCAAATGCTCTACCCCTGAGCTATACCCCCTTCTATTAATATAAGGCTTAATTAATATCTTTCACCTCTAGAGCCGCACCCATTCCACTGGTAACCTATGTATTGTCACTTCAGGATGGAGCTAAGGAAAGAGGAGACTCATCATCACCTCTGGCATATCAAGAGCTGCCCTGTCTCCTTGGAAGCCCTGCAGCCTGTGTCCTCCCAGCCCTCAGTCAGGCCCCAGGGCCAGGCACTGCTTGGAAAGATATGGACACTGACTACTAGGATGGTCTTGAGTCAAGGCTGGGGCCCTTCATGGAAGGACCTAGAATGCAAATACAAACTCCATGAGATTGAGGTGTCTGTGATATGTGATGATAATCAGGCCTGACTCTCCTGTACCAATACTCAACTCATGGCCCTTTTTGAAGAAGTACACTGTAGGACAGAGAGCCCTTCCCTGTTCTTCCTTATCAGCAGATATAGGTGGAGAATAATAAATAAATAGTCATGGTAGCCCTAAGAATTCCCCAGAACAACAATGGACCAATTGTTACTAAGGGTTAAGATTAGGAAATATTACGGGACCATCCCCATCTGACTATAACGCTGATGGTGGAACAAGCTCTATTCCAGAGACCTTGTCCTTGTCTGTGTATCAACTTACTGAGCTTTAGAATAAACAAATCAGGGATGTGTACTGTATCGAATGAATGTTTTTCTTTATATTAATAATCACATTACTGTTTATTAATCTGAATTTCTCCAGAAGGAGACCATGGAAGTTGAATTCTAGAGCAAGTAGTTCAGTTTGAAAAGAAATTCAGAAAACACTGATAGGGAATGGCTAAGTCAGGCTGAGAAAGGGAAGAAGCCAAATAGGGTTGGGACATTAGGAAAGTTATGTCAGAAAACTAGAGCTTAATGCCAACTCTGAACATGTGTGACATGCCTCAGACCCTTCTCCTCCAAAGGACAAGGGACCTGGCATCACCAGCAGTGTTGGCCGAAGGCTGCCCATGGAGTTGGGGTGTATTGTCTCGATGTTTTTGGCATGTTGCATGTTCTGCAGCCTAAAAATGCTGTTAGGTATGAACACTTGGCACTTGGCCTTGATGCTAAGAAACAAGTGCTGATGGAACATCATGAGGCAACAAAAGCGTTTATCACGTGTACAGTAATGTGGTGCATTACAACAACAGAGACTTCAAGTGCTAAGCAACCATGTCTTCCTAGAATAAACAAGTTAGTTATTACCTGCTATTGCTTTTATATATGACTTGATTTATTAAAACGTTTATCATTTTAAAAATCTGTTGGTAAATGAGATTGGCCTGTTTTCTTTTTTTCATACAGTCTGATTTATTTTTATTTTTATTTATTTATTTATTTGAGAGAGACAGAGAGAGGAAGAGAGAGAGGGAGAGAATGGGTGTGCCAGGGCATCCAACCACTGCAAACAAACTCCAGACTCATGTGCCACCTTGTGCATCTGGCTAACGTGGGTCCTGGGGAATCGAACCTGGGTCCTTTGGCTTTGCAGGCAAGCGCATTAACTGCTAAACCAACAAATGTTGAAATAATCTCTGCCTTGAGTTTTTTTTAATTATTTGAGAACATGTAATTTCAATGTAAATTCCAGTTCTTCAACAGTTATGATTATTCATGATTTTGATTTTTTTTTTTTTTTTGGAGTAAGTTTTAGAAAATTAAGCCAGAAGACAGGAACAAATACCACAGTTTAAATGGCAACACCTGAGAAACCTGCTCACTTGAGAGCAGGTTTACAAACAACATATCATGATTTTTTTTTTTTTCAAAGAGACATGTCCTTGGCTAGACATAGTTGGACACATTAGCAAATCCTTCAGAAGACACTGTCTGCTTCTGCTCCACATCACACTACGGGCAAGTTTGGAGTGAGCACATGGCAATGAAAGCTTTCTGGTGAAGGAAACCACTTTACTGACAGACAGGAGGGTGTAGACCATTGGCACTAATTGCCTCAGAAGTGACATACTGGCACTGATAACAGCTAAAATACTGTTTGTTCATTTTTTTTTGTTTGTTTGTTTTGGTTTTTCAAGGTAGGGTCTCACTCTAGCCCAGGCTGACCTGGAATTCACTATGTTGTCTCAGGGTGGCCTCGACCTCACGGTGATTCTCCGACCTCTGCCTAACCATGTGCTGGGATTAAAGGCGTACGCCACCATCCCCAGCTATACTGTGGTTTTTTCCATTGAACTAATTCAGACCTACCAAACAAGCTGAAGTGGGTTAGTGAGAAGGGAGAGAGACCAGGCTGTGCAAGGAGAAGTTGTGTGTTTCTAGATCAGATCTGTTTGAGCTTTTCCTTCCCCAGGCAAACACACACCTGCAGGAGCGATGCCCCGGCCAGCGGGGCTTCAACGGGAGCACGGACCCCAGAAAACCTGAAATGAAGGGAACAAGAGACACAAGGAACCGACAGCAAGACAGGAGTCTGATCAAGCTGCCAAATTTTATTTTTCTCAGGGTGCCTCTTATAGCAGAACAGAGGAGTTTGTCAGCAGTTTAGGTATTGTTACAGTTCTATTTCACCAGCCCCCAAAACACATAAGATGTTCCACAAGATAAGGCCCCCAGCCCCGAAGCCAAGAGATAACGACTTTATGGGTTACATTGTTCTTTCTCTGTGTATGGGTTAATAAACAACTGCAGACCTTTGCCCTGGCCCCAGCCCCAAGACCACAAGACAACGACTTAGCAAACAACTGCAGATCTTGTGACTTTCCAGAACAGACAGCTTATTACAAAATGGAGTCATTATTTAAGATGGAGGTACTTTTGCTTTCCTAGTGTCCACTGGTTCCCCACATCTCCTCCCTTTCTATTAGTTTTAGAAGGTGTTTTCTGTGGCGGCCAATTTTTGTAAATTTTGGTAGGACTCCCAGGGTCCCGTGATTTCACGGTGGGCTTGTAACCAACTGGGGGAGCAGTGACCTGACTCCTCCCGTGGGGTTCATACCCCACCTTGGTTGCTCTTGGTACCTTTTGGGGAGGGGAGGCAGAGCTAACACAGAAAGAATGGTACCAACCTCCATGCAAGTCAGGTTTGACTCTCAGGGAATTCAGAAGCGGTCAAAAGGGACCTTCCCTTGCGGTGCTACGCCTCGCACCCATGTCGGTGCCCATATTGTACTCACACATTTGTGAGTCAACATGCACAGGTCTGAATCCTATGCAGCTCCTAAAGGAGGGGAGTCACTCAGATTATTTTAAGTTTAGATAAGTGTCAATAAGGGAGGAGATATGGGGCACACCCGCTAACTAGGGTGAAGGTTCTGCACCTAGGCCAGGGGGCGGCCGCAGGGGGCGGTCACAAGGTAGGTCTTGGTCCTCAAGAGCCAGGCGATGGTAGTGCACTTGAATTGGTCGTGCTGTGGCTGAATCAATCTGTTCCTTAATAAAGGATGTTAGCTTTTTAAATAATCATGGGCCAAAGCTTAGTAAGAGGAGTAGGCCAACCAAAGGACCTAAAATACAGGGGAGGATCGAGGACAACCAAGGATGAGAAAAGAACCAACCAGATGTTTCTGTTATACCTCTATTATTTTTTCTTTTCTCCAAAGATTCTCTGATCTTAGCCATACTATCCCTTGTGACACCTGTATGGTCAGTGTAAAAACAGCATTCTTCCCGTAAGGCAGCACATAGTCCCCCCTCCTTCAAAAGAAGGAGGTCGAGGCCCCGGCGATTTTGAAGTACCACCTCAGATAAAGAGACTAAAGACTGTTCTAAAGCAGTAATTCCCTTTTCTAGGTTTTGAATGTCTTTATCCAATTGGGAACACAGGGTTTCATATTGGGCATTTCCCTGTACAAGAGCAGCAATACCTGTGCCAGCGCCTGCAGCGCTGACACCCAGAAGCAAAGCAAGTGAAATAGCAGTGCCAGTAATGGGTTCACGTTTGGTCCTATGCGAATAGGGGAGGGATGAGGCAAAGGAAGCGTCAAAGTCTGGAGCAGGGTGATAGGAAATGCGAGGGAAGAGTCGGACAGGGACACAGAACTGAGGGGGATGGAGCAGGCGATACACGGAAGCGCAAGCTGTTAGGCTGTTAAGGCAGGCCCACCAATAGCCCTGGGGGAGGAGATAATAGGAGTCATAATGAAGGGAGGAATTAACAGAGACAAAATTCTTGCAAAGGGTAGAAGGCATGGAAGATTTGGAGAGGTTTGGAGCATGAAGGCAAGTTCCAGAGCCAAGGACAGAGGAGATTGGGAGGGTAATGTTAGGGCGCTGAGACCAGGGGCAGTCTTGCCAATCAGGTGTTGTGTTGAAGGGAAGTGGGAGAGGTTGAGCCACACCCTCATAAAGGGGGAGCGAGGTGTGAATGCAAAGCCAGCAAGATTGGGTAAGATTGGGAGAAGAAGAATTGAGTACATTAAAAGTGGCCTCGACCAGGTTAAGGACCAGGTCAGTAGTTGTCAGGGGTGGAGGAGGAAGAGGCGGGAGTGTAACCAGAGCTGGCACAGGGGAGGATATAGATGTAGGGACGGGGGGTAACAAGGAAGTGGCACACGAGGGGTAGAGAGCAGTAGTAGGGAGAGTCTTTTGGAGCTTAATGGTAAAAAGGACCCCAACATGAGAGCCACCATAGGTACGGATGGCCCATTGAACGCCCCGGGACCAGACATCATATGGCTGTTGTTTGCCAGGGGCTGTAAAGGTAATTAGTAGAGGGTGGCACCACCCAAAGGATGGGGAAGATATCTGGCAAGCCTGTTTTGGAGTATAGCGGGCAGCTCCCTGGGGATGGGTATAGTTAGCCTTTAGGGTGATATAGTCCCAAGAAGATGAGGGGTTCCAATAAGCATCTCCAGTAGTTTCACATCCCCATTTTGCACTGAAATAAACGTCTGGGCCCCCACATTTCCAAGTAATCGAACGGGGACGGTGGTGACCGGGGGCAACATAGAGGGAGAAAGACTGTAAGTAGGACCTCTGGTAAGAGTTATAACATCCCCCTTCACCATAAGAGTGGTGAAGATCAATTTCAGGAGCAGTATGTTGTGCAAAAATGGTGCCAAGTCCCCAAGCGTTCGGGCTGCCGAGGGCCATTTTGCAGAGGTCTGGAGTTAGGGTCGGCCAAGGGATGGTCTGAGAAACCGTAGAGTGGGCCCAGATCACATCACCGACTTCACTGAGCACGGTCCAGGTGAAATTCATGGGTCGAAGGTCAGCAGTGATCAATCCAGATGCCAAGAGCAAGAGGCCAATGAAAGCAGGGGCAGCCATAGTCCTGAAAAGGAAAGGAGAAAACCTCAGGGGGGCAGGGAGCCTTCCCTGGGAGAGGGTGAATTTTTAAGGGGTGAGGGTGGTGTCCATTGGCGAACTAGATGCTCTGGGAGCCAACGAGGCCCATCATTTTGTTGATCATAAACGCAAGCAGAGCCGCGTCCCCAAATGAGGACGGGATCGGGGCCATGCCACTGAGAAGTGAGGGGATCACGCCACCGAACGAGGGCATGAGTGGAGGCCGTGGTGGGATGCCAAAGGCGGTCAGCGGCTGATTTGCCAGAGCTGTCAAGGCTTAAGAAATTAAGAACAAACAAAGCATGGGCCAAAATATTCCGTGGGGTATTTTTAATACCATAAAAGGGGTGAATTTTTAACTTATTAAGTGTAGCCTTAAGGGTCTGATTAGCCCTTTCCACAATCCCTTGTCCTTGAGGGTTGTAGGGAATGCCGGTGGCATGTTTTATCTGAAGCATAGAGCAGAAGTTCTTGAAGGAATGGCTAGTATAGCCAGGACCATTGTCTGTTTTAATGATTTTTGGAGTTCCCAATGTAGAGACACACTGAAGAACGTGAGAGATGACATTTTTTTTTTTTAACATTTTATGTATTTATTTATTTATTTATTTCAGAGAGAGAGGCAGATAGAGAGAGAATGGGTGCACCAGGGCCTTTAGCCACTAAAAACAAACTCCAGATGTATGTGCCACCTTGTGCAGCTGGCTTACGTGGGTACTAAGAAATCAAACCTCTGTCCTTAGTCTTCGTAGGGAATTGCGTTGATCACTAAGCAATCATTCTAGCGAGAGATGACATTTTTTGAAGCTTCACCAGCATGGAGAGAGGCGAAAATAAAACCGCTAAAGGTATCAATTGTAACATGAACATATTTAAGCTTGCCAAAATCTGAGAAGTGAGTTACATCCATTTGCCATATCTCATTGGGAAGAAGACCGCGTGGGTTGACTCCCAAATGGGGAACTGGTAAAGAGACGGAACAAGCGGGACAGGACTTAACTATTTCCCTAGCTTGAGCACGGGTGAGCTTAAAGGCAAGGTGGAGGGTTTGAGAATTTAAATGAGGTATATTGTGAGCCTGTTGTGCTGAGGAGAGAGGGTCAGTTAAGGCTATGAGAGCAAGGCGAGTAGCAACATCCGCATCAGCATTGCCTTGCGTCAGAGGGCTTGGCAGAGAGGTATGAGCACGTAAGTGACCTATATAGAAGGGGTGAGACCGAGCACAAATGAGGTCCCGAAGGGAGCGGAACAACGCAGAGGCATTAGTGGAAGGTTTGACATAGGGTGTTGTCTCCAGTAGGGGGACTGACTTAGCAACATAAGCACTGTCAGTAAAGAGGTTGAAGGGCTGGGAAGGAAACTGTTTAAAGACTTCGAGAACAGCGCAAAGCTCCACTAATTGGGCAGAGGAGTATGGGGTATGGAGAGAAATTGATTGTCCGTTTATCACGCATGCAGCTGTACCATTAGCTGATCCATCAGTGAATATAGAGGGAGCATCCTTAATAGGGTCATTAGAAGTATTAAGGGGAAAAACAAAAGAGTGAATGTTGGCAAACTGAATAAGGGGGTCAGAAGGATAATGATTGTCAATAATGCCCATAAAGGCAGAAAGTGCTATAGGCCAATTATCATCAGTCTGGAGCCAGTTGAGTTGGTCAGGACCATAGGGGAGGAGGATTGTGTTTGGATCTTTGCCAAAATGTTGGCGGGAGAGCTTGCGAGCCTTTATGATGATTTGAGCAACCAAAAGGGGATAAGTGGTTATGACTTTAGTAGGAGAAGAAGAGAGGTGAACCCAAAGCAGGGGAGAGCCACGATTGTGGTGAGGGTGCCTTTGCCAAAATACACCAGTAGGAGTATGGGTAGTAGGGCAGACAATGAAAACCAGGGGAAGAGCATAATTTATCTGTTGGGCAGTCTGGAGGTTAATGGCCTTGTTTATTTCTTTCAGGGCAGCAAGGGCCTGAGGGGTAAGTTGCCTAGGGGAGGTAGGGCTGGGGTCTCCATTTAAGATGTCATTGAGGGGTAGAAGAGCAGCGGTGGGAACTTTTAAATAGGGTCTAAGCCATTGAATGTCCCCAAGCAGTTTCTGGAAGTCATTGAGAGTGGAGAGATGAGAGGTGCGAAGTTGAATTCGGGGGGTTAGTACCTGTTGATTTTTTAGCTCATAGCCCAAATAAAGGTAGGGGTCGGCAGTTTGAACCTTGTCAGGGGCAACTTGAAGCCCATATGATTGCAAATTGGACAGTAGGCGCTGGAGGCAGGAGAAAAGCAGGTTCTGGTCACAGGCAGCTAAAAGAATGTCATCCATGTAATGAAGAATGTAGACAGAGGGAAAAGTCTCCCTGAGGGGATCAATGGCCATGGCCACAAACTTTTGACAGAGGGTGGGGCTGTTAGCCATACCTTGGGGCAAAACCTTCCATTGAAAGCGAGGCATAGGGCCACGAAAATTTACTTGCGGGACACTGAAGGCAAAGCAGGGCCTATCCTCAGGGTGTAGAGGGATAGTAAAAAAGCAATCCTTTAGATCAATAACTATTTTGAAGGAACCATAGGGAATGGCCACGGGGGAAGGGAGTCCTGGTTGGAGTGCCCCCATAGGGACCATGGCTTTATTAACAGCTCTAAGATCCTGTAGCAAGCGCCATTTACCAGATTTTTTCCGAATGACAAAAATAGGGGAGTTCCAGGGGGAGGTAGAAGGCTCAATGTGGCCAGCGGCAAGTTGTTCCTGCACTAACAACATTGCAGCCTCTGTTTTCTCATGTGAAAGCAGCCATTGGTCAACCCATATAGGGCTTTGGGTTTTCCAAGTAATTTTATCAGCATGGGGTGCAGGGATGGCAACGGCCGCTAGGGAAAAGAAGACTCAGGGGCATACCCAAGGCCAGAGCGATCGAGTTTCTGGGGAGGAGAAATGGGCTCTGTTATGCCTTGTAAGTTCTTTCCAAGCCCTTTCCCTGGAATAAAACCCTGACTAAGCAGTTGGGAAGTGACAACACTATTGGGGCTACAAAGAACCATATTCATTTGTGAAAGAATGTCTCTTCCCCACAAGTTTACAGGCAAGCCTGGAAGAACAAAGGGGGTGACTTGTCCCGAGTTACCCTCCTCGTCAGTCCAAGTAAGGACGCGAGAGCTTTGTTGAGGGTTATTGGATTGTCCAATGCCCTGTAAATGGGTATGAGAGGCAGTCAGGGGCCAGGACTTAGGCCAATGTTTGAGAGAGATTATGGTGGCGTCAGCACCAGTATCCACAATTCCATCAAAGAGTTTGCCATCTAGAAGCAACCGTAAAGTAGGGCGATCCAGCGTAACAGAGTGCACCCAATAAGCGTCAGAAGAGCCAGGTTGATTGTTATCACGACTTGGGGACATATAATTATTGTTAAGAAAAGTGAAAGGCAACAGGACAAGTTGGGCCACTCGATCCCCTGGCAAAATTAGATGGGTTCCTCTTTGGGAGGTGACTAAAACTTGGATATTGCCGGCAAAATCATTATCTATAACTCCAGGGATGACTTGAATACCCTTGAGAGAAGCGCTAGCCCTGCCTAGGAGAAGGCCAAACATGTTGGGGGGCATAGGGCCGGACACATTTGTTGCAATTATTTGAGGGCAAGTCTCAGGGGTTAATACTGTGCGGGAGGTGGCACAGAGGTCCAGTCCTGCGCTGCCTGCTGTGGCGCGCCAGAGGGTGGACACTGATTCTCCGGTGGGTTGGAGGGAGGGACAAACCTGACCGCCCCAAGATTTGTCCGTGGAGTAGGGGCCTGGAGCTGGCCCCGTTGGAAGTTTCCCGGGACAGGAAGAGGTTTTCCCTGGGAGGCCGACAGGGGGCGGCCATGAATGTCAGTCCTGGAATGACATTCAGAGGCCCAATGTTTGCCTTTCTGGCAACGAGGACAGGGTGTAGCAGGGGGAGGGCGAAGAGAAGCAGAGAGCTGTTTAGGAGCGGTGCATTCGCGAGAGAAGTGTCCAGGTTGTTTACAATTATAACATGTTTTTGTACCCTGAGTGAGACCAGCAGAATGGAGAGCAGCTCCAATTGCTAATCCCATGGCGTGGGAGGAGCCCACGCCTGCACATAACTTGATATAATCAGATATGGTCTCCCGCTTGTGAGAGCGGAGAATAGACTGACAAGCAGGATTAGCATTCTCAAAGGCCAGGTGTTTGATAAAGGGGCTGTTGGTTTCCCCTACACCAAAAAGGCTCTCAGCAGTTTCATTAAGTCTACTAATAAAGTCACTGTAAGGCTCTTCTGGACCCTGTCTAATATTAGCCAGGGAGGCGGTGGCGGCCCCTTTAGGAGGGATGCGCCGCCAGGCGGCGAGGCCTGCCTGTTGTATTTGAGCTAAAAGTCCAGGGGGATAGCGTGCTTGCCATTCGTTGGAATCATAGGGATGTTCCCCCAACAATTTTTGTTTTGTCCAATTTTTAGAAACAGCCTTTTGTAAATTACGGCGAGCAAAGTCAGAGCAGTTCTCATTAAATTCAGTGCGCCATAGAACAAAATCTCCGCCAGAGAGAGCCGCGCGAGCAAGGCGATACCAGTCATTAGGTGTAAGCCATTTGTCACTATAGCTTTCCAGAAGAGTGAGAGTAAAGGGAGCTGTGGGCCCGTAATTAGAGACGGCCGCTTTTAGTCACTCAAGAAACTTTAAATTAAGAGTTTTATATTTAGGCTGGGGAACAGACTCCGGGGCAGGTTCATCCTCAGAATCAGAGGAGGCAGCACTCTCATCAGCTGGAGCAGTCGAGGGAGCAGGCTCCTCATCAGAGTCCGCATTGGACGCAGGGGAGGGAGCAGAAGCGGATCAGAGCGGGCCTGTGCCTGTGTGCGCGTAACAGGAAAAGCAAGAAGGCCAGTATTGCGGGTGTGTGCGTCTGCTTTCGTTTTGCGCCTACAGCTGTCAGAGGAAGGATTAGAAAAGGCAGCAAGTTCTTTTGTGACAGAATCAAGTTCCTGGAGAAGCTGCAGCTGAAGTTTTTTATCCTGAAGTGCCCTACGGAGGTCAGAGACAGAAGCTAATGTGGCAGACTGTAGTTCTGTGAAAGGAGAATCAGCGAGAGGTTCAGCAGGTGCAGAGGGAAGTAAGGCGGCGGAGCGGTCGAGAACAGGAGCGCAGAGTGGCGGGCAATAGGGCGGAGGTACTAGAGGAGCTTTACTGGTGGGGCCTACATCAAGCAACGGGGGAAGGGGGGAACCACTTTCACCAGCTTCAAGATCCACTAGGGAAGGATAAAGGTGGCAGGAAGGCTTTTCAGAGGCAGGAGACTTAGGTCGCTCCGGAGTTTCATTTTCAACAATGACAGAGGCACAAGCAGAAGGGGGCCTAGAAGAGCGTTTAAGAGCAGCCTCTCCCTCATTAACAAGAACCCGTACAGCCATAGAATGATTGTGGACCTTGAGAACATCATTTATAAGATTCCAATAAGAGTAGGCAGAAACAGGGACCTTCTCGGGGCCAAAGGTTTCATAATAATCACGTAAACAATCTCCAACTCTTAACCAAGTTTTTTCATTTATAGTCCCTTCCTTTGGGAACCAAGGACAGAGATCACCAATATAATCTAAAAATATCTTTAAATCTTTTCTTTTAACCCTAGTTCCTCGTACCTTGAGAGCTTGTTTTAGCCCAGTCACAAAAGAGTCTTCTTTTGAAAATGCTTGTCCCATGGTAAAGAAAAAATCTTATCTTACCTCACCGTCCGAGTGTTCCAACGGATCTGTCTCACGGGCGGGCGACTCTGTGGTGATCACTAGCGGGCCAGTGTCTAACCCCCTCTTTGGGTTGCGGCGGCCTCGGTGCGGGATCCCAATGGGCAGGTAGCAGACGGTGTTTCAGGCGATCCTAGGTTCGTGCCCCACGTTTGGGCGCCAGTTGCCCCGGCCAGCGGGGCTTCAACGGGAGCACGGACCCCAGAAAACCTGAAATGAAGGGAACAAGAGACACAAGGAACCGACAGCAAGACAGGAGTCTGATCAAGCTGCCAAATTTTATTTTTCTCAGGGTGCCTCTTATAGCAGAACAGAGGAGTTTGTCAGCAGTTTAGGTATTGTTACAGTTCTATTTCACCAGCCCCCAAAACACATAAGATGTTCCACAAGATAAGGCCCCCAGCCCCAAAGCCAAGAGATAATGACTTTATGGGTTACATTGTTCTTTCTCTGTGTATGGGTTAATAAACAACTGCAGACCTTTGCCCTGGCCCCAGCCCCAAGACCACAAGACAACGACTTAGCAAACAACTGCAGATCTTGTGACTTTCCAGAACAGACAGCTTATTACAAAATGGAGTCATTATTTAAGATGGAGGTACTTTTGCTTTCCTAGTGTCCACTGGTTCCCCACAGAGTGAGCCAGTCGCTCAGCCTTGAAAAACTGGGGAAGAACTGCAAAAAGGAGAAAAATCTCCAAAAGGAAAAACTGGAGGCTACGTACAGGCTGACGGGATGGTGGACTCATAGGAGAGAAGCTTATACCTACATCTGTGAGTCTAAGTCCCTGAGCAGCACACAGGACTCCGGCCCACCTCCCTGTGTCTGACATGGTATCTATCCTCTGCTTCCCCCACGCTGGGCCCTAAGAGCTCTGAGCAACAGCAGTAGGTTCTCTCTTTACACCCAGCTGCACAGTCCTATCTTGAGCCTCTTTCAGGGCTTTCCTTGCTGCCTGGGTGATCTAGTTGTTTCTGCCAGGGAAGACACTGAAGAAGAGACTCTGATTCCTCCTTTCTCTTCAAGACGCACAGACTCAACTTTCTCCATCGCAACATCAGGCCTGGGCTTCCCTGACCACTGTAGGTGAAGAGCAACAGTTAGATCCAGGCTACATCCCTACCACCACCCTACTGTTTAAAGAAAACTATAAAAGATGGCATTTTTTAAAATGAAGTCAGCAGGTGTGGTGGCGCACGCCTTTAATCCCAGCACTCAGGAGGCAGAGATAGGAGGATCACTATGAGTTCAAGGCCACCTTGAGACTACAGAGTGAATTCCAGGTCAGCCTGAGCTAGAGTGAGACCCTACTTCAAAAAAAAAAAAAAATACACAAGTAAATAAATTTTTCTTAAAGTCATCTTTCTCCTTCATTGGCCTTTGAGCCAGTAGGCAGACATGGGTTTTTGGTTCAAGCCACATGGCTTTATTACAGACACAGGGTTTGTTATATGAACTGGGTTTCATAGGAGCAGTTCCTGCTACAGGTTGAACTGCTATGTCCCTCAAAGACCCATGTATAAAGGATTGGTTCCAGGATGGTGTTTTGGGGAAGTGGTCAAGTCACTAGAGACTGGACCTAAGGCGAGGTCTTCAGAACCCCATAGAGGGAAGAGTGGAATCCTGGGCCCCTCTGAATTCTCTTCTGCTTTCCAACCACGAGATGGGCAGCTTCTCTTCATCACATACTCCTGCCTTGATGTTTAATACAACCAGTGGCAGACCAGGATACCAGCCATGAGGGTATCCCAATGAAACGGCAGCCCAGTGGGCCGAGTCAGAATAGGAGCCAGGACCACTTATACAGGGAATTCCATTGGGGTAGGTTGATATGGGAACAGGTGCCAGGAGTAGAAGCAGGTCTGGCCTGGAGAGCAGCTCTAGTCCCGGGGAGATGTAAACAGTTGACTATCCCACACATAACACTGACAGCAAACCACAGTAAAGATTACCCCATGGTCCAGCTTGGTGAGCCAATGATTTTATTGAGGCTACTTACAGGAGCATGGGTGACAGGTTGCTGACAGAAGAAAGCCTACCCCAGTGTAGGTGGCAACTCATGCATTACCCCTGGAGCTTCCTGCATGACTTACAGACAGACAGCCATGCTGTCCGTGGGGGTCTTTCCTCTCAGGCACTTTTTACCCTTACATCAGCTTTGGGAAGGGACTTGTGGATCTTGTAAGTTTTAGGAACGTCCAGAGACTGGAGGAACTCAAGTCTTTCTGAACTTATGTTTCCATTTGGAATTTCCTAAAATGCTTCCCTCACCTGGAGGAAAATGCTATACAACACCCAGTTCCAAGGCAGCATGGATAACAGATCACGGACTGGAACCTTCTAGACTGTGAGCCAAAGTAAACCCTCCCCCCATAAGGTAATGATCTCAAGTTATACGAACAGAAGTTATCCTAACAGAAAGCTGGCTGGCACGCCTTTTTAAGTATTTAGTGGAAAGCATTCACAGAGTACAAGATGCCCTGTGGCCTCTCTCTGGCTGGGAACGGGCTTGTACCTCAGCACAGCTCCTCTGCTGCGGGGACAGAGATGCACGCCCTTCCACTCCGCTGGCTTGCTTTGATGAACAGTTATCTTAGGTCTGCTGGAAAAAGTGACTGGACATCCAAGCAAAGAAGATCAAAGCCTTTAGTGTCAGCAGAGCTCTCCAAAACAGACGGCTCAATGCTGAATCAACCTCTGTTTGCTGACAGTAGGTTTTTGCTGTGAGGGTAGCAATAGAGTACTTGGCATATGTGCACACGTGTTTATTGTTTACTAATGTACAAACTTTAGTTTTGGCAAAGGCTCCTCACCCCCTTCCATACCCATCTCCCTGGCCCCTGCTGTCACCCTCTCACCCAGCACATTTATTTATTTATTTATTTTTATTTGTTTATTTTTTTGTGGTTTTTCAAGGTAGGGTTTCACTCTAGCCCAGGCTGACCTGAAATTCACTATGTATTCTCAGGGTGGCCTCGAACTCATGGCGATCCTCCTACCTCTGCCTCCTGAGTGCTGAGATTAAAGGCGTGTGCCACCACACCCAGCTATCTATTTATTTTTTTAAGGTAGGCTTTCGCTGTAGCCCAGGCTGATCTGGAATTCACTATGTAGTCCCAGGCTGGCCTCAGACTCACAGCAATCCTCCTACCTCTGCCTCTCAAGTGCTGAGATTAAAGGTGTGCACTACCATACCTGGCTAAATTTTTTAAGTTATTTAATATCTCTCTCTCTTACACACACACACACATCCCTATGGGAGGGGCCTATTATCTCCCAAACCAAGCCACAGACACTGAGATACAACCTAACTTGGACAACTTCACCCTGGCCCTTGGAGTTAAAGCAAACACTACACAGGAACTTATTAATTAATTTATCTTTGTTTTTTGCGAGGTAGGGTCTCGCTCTAGATCAGGCTGACATGGAATTCACTATGTAGTCTCAGGGTGGCCTTGAATTCATGATGATTCTCCTACCTCTGCCTCCCTCCTGAATGCTGGGATTAAAGGCGTGCGCCACCAGGCCCAGTCACACGGGAACTTTTGATGCTGTCCTGTTGCTGCCAAACATATGCAGTGAGTGAGCTGTCCTCCTAACTCAGAACGTGGCACACTGCTGGCAGTGGAACTCAGTGGACCTGACCATAACTCTCCTGCCATGCTCAGCTTCCTCCAAGTTTTTGCCTCTGGTTCATCCTTGTCAGCATGGCTCCAGGCCCTGCCTGCCTAACTCAGCCTCCTAGGTAGAACCTAGGACTTCAGCACGTGTCTTATGAGTCAGAGGCCAGCTGGACCACACCAAGTGCACTTTCTCCTCGACTGAGGGCACGGGACAAAGGTGGAGGGTGGAAAGGAGTGGCTGGCTCAACACATGCAGCTTCTGAGACCTACTCTGCTGATGAGATGGGGGATTCCGAGTCATGTAGGCCTTGGCCCTTTGTGTGACGATAGTGGGGTTGAGGAGCTAAGCTACACACAGAGAAGACATTAGTGTACCCTATGCAGCCCAGAGAGGGAGGCTCTAGGATTGATTCCAAAAACTCCCGCTATTGGAGACCTCCTAACTAACTTGAGAATCTGGTAAATTGGCTGCCAAAATTACTTATAAGAAAGGGGGCACCTGGATTTGAACCAGGGACCTCTTGATCTGCAGTCAAATGCTCTACCCCTGAGCTATACCCCCACCTGCTTATGTGTGCCTAATAAGCACTCTAAACCTGCAAGGCCACTCCCTGGTGCTCATCAACCCACACGTGCACTGGCCGGTGCTCTGACATCATCTGTTTCCTCCTGTGAGGCCCACCTCTGCTCATCTAACTGCCACCTCCTCCTCACCTGACCCTCCTGCCCTAGTTTCCAGTGGAGGCAGAGGCATTAAATCAAGTAGGTCTACTGCCATAGCATCCTCCAGACCCATCTAGAAAAGCCAGACTTAAAAGGTTGGCAGCTTCTATGCAATGCAGATGTTTACTGTTGCCTAAGGAATGGGATGGTCCCTCTATGCAATGTACCCTGACCTGCCTGTATCTCTTTGTTTCTAGAGATCTTTGTGATTACGTAGCATAGAATATTTCTTGCCTCAGTTCCGCCTATGTGACCTATGTAACCTTGTGACTTCTTCTAATATCCACTCCCCCCCCCCTTGTTCAGTATGCAACTTTGTGGTTTAACTCCTGATCCTGTTTTTACTGGAAACATCATGTGGTTATTTCCAATAAAAGCTGACACTCCCAACAGAGCAGGCATCTTGAGATCCCGAACTCTGGGGTGCAGACCTGGCATGCCAGCTTTCCTCTTTTTCTTTCTTTCTACCCAATAAAACTTGGCCTCACAAAAAAAGAAAAAAGAAAAAAAAAAAGGTTGGCAGCTTAACATACATTTGTAGTTGAATGGAGGCCAGGGCTGACAAAAACGAAAGTTCTTGGTTTCCACCTGACAGCTCCTGAACCAGATTCTTGGAGGGGAACCTGAGGGCAACCTACATCTCTCACAAGTTTTGTGGACAATTTTGACTCACACATTGTTTGTGGCTATTCAGTGATCCTGTGCCGTTCTCTGCTACATATGTGAAAGAAAACCAAAGGACAGTGGTTAAGTCAGCCCCAAACCCAACACACCTGGTTAATAATCCAGTCCTACCAGCAACCCACTCTCATGTGGAAGGGCTCCTGTGCCCTTTTGGAGCAGGACATGAACTTCCTGCTTTGTCTCTCCTTCTCCCTCTTAGATTCCACTTGCAGAATTTCTCAATGGATCAGACAGAAGAAATAACCTGAAGAAGAGAGTCAATCCTCAGAATTGCTGTGAAGGAAAATCAGGGGGAAGGGCCTGGAGAGATGGCTTAGCAGTTAAGGTGTTTGCCTGCAAAGCCAAAGGATCCTGGTTGGATTCCCAGGACCCACGTAAGCCAGATGCACAAGGGGGCACACGCATATGGAGTTCGTTTGTAGTGGCTGGAGGTCCTGGCGTGCCCATTCTCTCTCTCTCCCCTCTGCCTCTTTCTCTCTCTGAAGGACAGAAAGAAAGAAAGAAAGAAAGAAAGAAAGAAAGAAAGAAAGAAAGAAAGAAAGGAAGGAAGGAAGGAAGGAAGGAAGGAAGGAAGGAAGGAAGGAAGAAAGAAAGAATCAGAGAAGTCTATGGTCCCAGGAACATGGCACTGGGCAGCACTGGGCACTATGTGGTCAATATGTAAGGAAAGGCCTGCGGGTGGCAGAGTCTTGAATCACAGATTGCTTGACATGCCGGCAATTGTTCTCCCCTCAAATTATCTCTGTAGATGTTCCTGATAAGCGCCATGCCACCAGCATGGCCTGCTTCGCCCAAGCATGCAGCATGCCCTGGGGTCTATATTGCACTAGGGAGACCTGACTGATCTCCTTCAGACAGAACTCTATCTGACTTTGCACTTCTCTGGTCCTTCCCCATAGTGTTTCTTCTGTCACTCCTCCCTGTCAGTTCTCTGCCTGATCCTGCTGCTGCTGGGTACCTGTGCTGCTTCCCTACGTAGAATCGTAGAATCGTCGTGGAGTGCTGGAGTCTTAATCTACTTCTTCCTGCAGCTTTTTGTTTGCTTGTTTGTTTCTGGGTTTTCAAGGTAAGGTCTCACTCTAGCTCAGGTTGACCTGGATTCCACTATGTAATCTCAGGGTGGCCTCAAGCTCATGGTGATCCTCCTCCATCTGCCGCGTGTGCCACCACACTTCCTGCAGTTTGGTCTTCATAATCTCCACCTCCACTGTTCGCTCTCCACCCCACTTGCCCTCTGTATATTCTTGACTTAGGAATTTGTCTCGCATGTTTCATCTTCTGCTCTCCTCCTCACCTCGAAATCTCCAAGCCAGAGAGAGATCCTGACCCCATGCTGGCCCCAAAACCATAAGCTTAGCATAAGTTAAGCTTACGGTTTTGAATACCCAGCACTCAGGCCATCTCCCTGGACCAGTGCAATGAGGCTGAAATAGCACAGGGATCCCAAGGGTGCAGGAAGGGACCATCATGGTAGTAAGGAAGTCAGAGAGGCTGATTCAAGTCCAAGGTTCTTTGTGACTTGTGTAAGATGTCAGGGAAGCCACAGGGTCTTTCCTTCTTGAGACAAAATTCATTGATTTTTTTTAAGATTTATTTTTATTTATTTATTAGAGACAGAGAGAGGGAAAGAGAGAGAGAGAGAGAGAATGGGTGTACCAGGGCCTCTAGCCACTGCAAATGAACTCCAGCTGCATGTGCTCCCTTGTGCATCTGGCTTACGTGGGAGCTGGAGAATCGAACTTGGGTCCTTAGGCTTTGGAGGCAAGCGCCTTAACTGCTCAGCCATCTCTCCAGCCCACATTGATCTTTTTTAATGTGTGTACATGTGTGGATGTATGGGATATGTATGGTGTGTGTGGGTGTGTGTGTGCGTGTGAGCGTGTGTGCGTATACCAGCATGCATGTGGATGTCTGAGGACAATCCTGGGGCATTTCTCCTCTTTCCACCTTGCTTGAGAGAGAGCGTCCTTTGTTGTTTTTCTGCCACAGATGTGCACCAGTCTAACTAACCCTATGAACTTCTGGATTCTCCCAGCTCCACCTCCCGTTGCCATAGGTGTCTTGGGATCACAGACACTTGTGTCACTTTGCATCTGGCTTTACGTGGATGCCAGGGAATTGAAGTCTAGCTGGCAAGCTTGCAAGCAGTACCTTTGATGGCTGAGCCATCTCCCCAGCCTCATCATCAAGTTTATTGTTTAGCTAATAAATATGCTTCTAACATATATTCATAATATGAAATCTTTCCCCCCAAAAGTAATAGCATTACCAAAAAAACAGACTCAGAAGACTCCATTGGCAAATCCTACAAATGCACAAGTGATTAGCATAAAGTTTGTGCAAGCATTTCAGAAGACAGAAAAATGCTATCACTTCCCAGTTCACTACTAGAGTCAGCATAGCCTTGATGCCCAATTTAAAACAAAATATTTTATTTATTTATTTATTTATTTTTGAGTGGGAAGGAGGGAGAATAAGAAGCAGATATACATATGTAGATAGAGAGAGAGAGAAAGAAAGAGAGAGGGAATGGGCACTCCAGGGCCTCCAGCCACTGCAAACAAACTCCAGATGCATGTGCCACCTTGTGCATCTGGCTTAGGAGGGTAATAGGGAATAAAACCAGGGTCTTTAGGTTTCAAAGGCAAGTGCCTTAACCATTAAGCCATTTCTCCATCCCCACTTATGCCCAATTTTAAAAGAACTCTATAAGATGTGTATGTGTGTATGCACACACGCACACATGCATTTCATATTCTCTGGAACCTTTACTTGTGACAGAAAATATCCCAACAAAGGCTCATGTGAGATGCAGAACGTGCATTTCAAGTTTGGGGAGGTAGCCTGACACCCTCCAAAACTTCACTGGAGTCTATCACTGTCATGGAGATTCAAGGGAAGATGGGGACACTGCTTCTCCACTACTCTACCTCTCTTTAAATTATCTATTAAATAAGATCCTGACTTAAGATTTCTCTCACCCAGATATCTGTGAACTGGAAATACAAGATTTTTTTTTTTTTTTTTTTGTCTCTCTAGTCTGACCACAGCGCCCAAACTGCCGTGAAGGGAAGAAGAGCAGGGAGACACCTAAGTGATAGATAGCCACTGCTGTCTGCTCCTGGGATCCTGGGATGTCAGCTCTGTCTACAGCCTAGAAGAACTCATCATCACATTCTGCCTGGCCACAATATAAGCAGGACAATGGGTCCAAATGACCTGAGAATGGTACTTTTGATTTCCACATTCTCGCTGATTTAAAAAACTTCTGCCAAAGTACAGGCAAATGTTCTGAAATGCCCTATAGTCAACAATTTTTCACTCTGCATGCACGGCCTTCTCTCTGCTCTGCCTTCTCTTCTTACCAGGTCCTTCTAGCCAAGGTCTCAGGAATGCGCTCTCATTCAACCCCTCCCCCATACTTGTCCTCACCCTCTGATTTTGACCTGGATGCCATAGAGGACCTGGCCCAACTGCTTCTCTGGCTCCTCCAGCTCCCTCAGCCTCTCCTGACCCCCTGCCTAATAACAAGGTTTGATTTTGATCTCCAGAGTTATAAATAGAACAGAAATTTAAAATGGGAATGCATAGCTTCTGAATGAATGAGTGAATGAATGAACATATAAAGGGGAAATGGTTGTCTAGAGTCTATATGAAAAGTGCACTTGAAATGAATGTGTGTGTATGAGTATGTATGTAGCTCAGAGCCGTAAGGCTGCAGAATGATTTCTGTTCTGAGCAATGCCATCTAATTGTGGGGGATGTTCTCTACCAAGCCCACTGTACTCAAGCCCATGGCATAGCCAACTTTTACTGTTGAGTGTCCCCCAGAAAGAACACTAAAAGTAATTAAGATCATAGACAAAAACATGCAAAATTCTCTTACTCTTAAAGAGTTGTACAATGGCAGGATCGAAAAGCAGCCTATAGCCCTGAGGGAAGATCAAAACTCTCCCCGGAATTTAGGAAGAAAAAGGCTCTTTCTTAGCTTCTTCCCTGCCTTGCAGAACCAGGCAACTTCAAGCACAGGGAATCTCAAGATCCTGATCTAAGCATGATGATGGGTGAATGCCAAGTCACTGTGAACAGATGGGGACTTCTTATAAGAAATTTGTAACTGTTTCACATTTACTTTATCTTTCTGTGCATCTATGGAACTACTAACAGACAACAACCACAAGGTTTATGTTTAAATTTAAAACTTTTCTTAGAAACTCGATACTGAGTTTGTAAGAAAATTTCTAATAATATTTAAATCCACTTTCATAGTTTAAAAAATGTGTTTCAGGAAAGTTATAAGAAACAAAATCCAAAAATAAATAAATAATGAAAATCTATATGTTTATTCTGGGTAAATAGTATAAGTCAAATCTGGTCTACTCTTCCTTTAAAAAGTTATTTCAAAAGGCCTTTTTGGGAAAAAAAAAACTTAAATGGTCATATTTAAAGTCTTATGGTAAGGGCAATAAAAGTTTTTGTTGCTAGTTATGAGAAAAACTGACTAAAGAAGATAAACTGGAGAGAAAGTAAATGTTGGATGTTAAATGTTTGGTGGAAAAGAGTGTTACAGAGTGGTTACATGGATTGTAAAGTAAAAGTATGTAGCCAAAGATATGAGTATAGTATGTAGATGAAGATATGAGTAAGCTTAAACAGAAGGCTAAAGACAAAACCTGACTAGCACAATATGGGAATTCTAAAATCACTCAGTGGTGATGTCTTGTCCAGACCAAGCACCATATCTGACTGACCGAGAGCATAAGCCAAACGTGGGAGGAGAGGGGGAAAATGTGGGAGGACAAATGCGGGCCCAAAAGCGGCCAAGGGGTGTAGTCTGGTGTGCCGGCATGGCTTCCATGAGGAGGGATTAAACCCGAGAGCAGGCCAACCTGAGAGGGACACTTACCGAGAAGGAGGAAGGAGACGGAGAAGGGAAGAAGAGTGAGGCCAAATTGTGGTAGGTGTGAGAGCTGGTAGCAGGCAGAGATGGTCCGAAGCCATCAGAGGGTCAATGGCAGCTCTGTGGTCTGGTCAGGGGAAAGGAGGTCTGGCCGCCCAAGAGGGCAACCAGAAGCCTCCTATCCGAGTCATGAGCACCAGATGTAAGGTGTAAGGGAGTGACCAAGACCACGGAGACCACTCTGAGGCAAAGATGGATGCTTTTATTCAGGAAAAACACGAGCTGCCAGGACTGACTCTCAAGAGTGGAGCACAGCCAACCGGAGGTTCCAGATAGTGGGCTTTCTAGGGTTTCTTCAGTTGGGGGAAGGTGAGGAAGGGAAAAGAACTCCTTTCTTCTTTATATGAGCCATTTCACATAGCTAGGGTGTGAGACCAGAACAGTGAGCAGGAGACTTGCGAGATAAGGGGGCAAGAAACCATGACCTGGTGCATTGTTAGGCAAGGAAGGGATAATGGCTGGGTGATTTCTTGAGGAATGTGGATAAGTCTCTGTTGCTATCCTGCTGTCCTTGGTGATTTGACTTTGGGAGCCTGTCCCAACCTAACAGAAAAACCATAAAAAATTAAAAAAAAAAAAAGAATATGATAACTTAGTTACCAAAATCATACATAAACAAGGGGGCACCTGGATTTGAACCAGGGACCTCTTGATCTGCAGTCAAATGCTCTACCCCTGAACTATAACCCCTATAATAACAATGGAACTTAGTTAATAACTTTCAGTGTGGAAGTATATAGACCTATGGAGTTCAATCACAGGTTCCCTTCAGAGCTACTTTGGAGAGAGAAGTTGCCAGACCTGACTGGTGAGACTCCTTCCCTCTGCTCCAGAGCTTCCCAGGCCTGTCCTTGAATGGGGACTTCAGCCAGGAAACAGAGAAGCAGCCTGCGAACCCCAGCCCACGTCCATGCCATTCTGATGTAACCATGAGCTGGCCGACGGCCTCCTGCCTGGGGTCCCAGCCACACCACCCCAGCTTCCATAACAGTGTGCTGTAACCCCGACGTTCTCACAGTCTATAGTTGGCATTATCAACGTCAACTACACAACTCCCCCTCACCTTATCGAGCAGACCAAACCAGGACTGTGTCCTTGAAGCTGAAGCGTGTGGGAAGTGTGGGCTCTGGCATGGGAGAAAGCGGTTCACAGAGGAACCGTCCACCTTACACAGACAGCCGGGTTTCGGGAGTTGTCTCTCTAGTCTGGCCACAGTGCCCAAACTGCCGTGAGGGGAAGAAGAGCGGGGAGACACCTAAGTGGTAGATAGCCACTGCTGTCTGCTCCTGGGATGTCAGCTCTGTCTACAGCTGGAAAAGCTTAGAAGAATTCATCATTGCATTCCTTGCCTTCTCGCTGGGAGTCAGGGGAAATTAGATAGATGCAAAGGGTGGGAGCTGGGTGATGTGAGAGGGACATGAAGACAGCAGATAGACATAGGAGTCAGTCATCCGTCCACATGGTAGGTGCTCTACTGCTGGTCTGTAGCTTTCAGCTCTGCTGAAGACCTTAAGTGGAAATAAAGAAGACAGAACGTGAGCTATATCTCCTTTGATTTAACAACAACAACAAAAAACACTGTTGGGGGCTGGAGTGATGGCTTAGCGGTTAAGGAGCTTGCCTGCAAAGCCAAAGGACCTCAGTTCAATTCCCCAGAACCCACGTAAGCCAAATGCACAAGGGGGCATATGCATCTGGAGTTCATTTGCAGGGCTACAGGACCTGGTACACCCATTCTCTCTCTCTCTCTCTCTACCTGCCTATTTCTGTATCTCTCTCTCTCTCAAATAAATAAATACAAATAAAATATTTAAACAAACAAACAAACGCTGTTGGCAGTGGGGCGCCCAGACTCTAACCAGGGACCTCAGTGACCCAAATCCAGCTGCTTCACTCCTGACCTATAACCCTGCCCTGTGCCCAGCCTCTAATCTATCCTTTATTTTAACAGTATACATAGCACTCCTGCAATATATTGGAAGTTTCTACTTATCTCAGAAGGCCCTCAAAAACCTTACTTGCATAACCTCATCTGTCTGTTTTCACTGTGTATATGTCTGTGTGTATGGTGGCCAGAGGGTAACCTAATATGTCATTCCTATGGGAGCCTTCTATTTTTATGCTTTCATTTTTGTAATTGTTTTGTTTGTTTGAGACAGGTACCTTCACTGAATAGGGTAATTTCACAGCTCAGCGACTGCCAAGGGTCTGCCTCCCCAGTGCTGGGATTACAAAATCATACTACCTCCTCTCCCTCTCCCTCTCTCTCTCTCTTTCTCTCTCTGCCTCTTCCTCTCTCTCTCAAAAAAAAAAAAAAAAATTTAAAAGGGAGGGCCTGGAGAGATAGTTTAACAGTTAAGACACTTGCCTGCGAAAGCCTAAGAACTCATGTTCAAATCTCCAGGTCCCATGTAGTCAGACGCAGTGATGCAAGCATGCAATGTTGCACATGTACAACAGGGGGGCACACATGTCGGGAGTAAGTTCACAGCAGCTGAATGCCCTGGTGCACCCATTCTCTCTCTCTCTCTCTCTCTGTCTCTCTCTCTCTGCATCTCTCTCTCTCTCTCGAAATAAATAATAATAATAACAAAAACAAAATCATGCTACCACACCAGACTTTTTTTTTTAATATGGGTGTTTGGGATTGAACTCAGATTGTACTTTATTGACTCAACCATCCAACCAGACTCCATCTCATCTTTCTTAGTACCATTTTGAAGGCAACTTTGGTAAGAGTTGGGCCACTCCTTTCTTTTTGTTTTTCTCTTGAGTGAATTATTATCTGTTTCAAGTCCAGTGTGATTATCTTCAGTTGCCTCCTTTCATTGCATTCTCCCTCTGCATAAATGGAGCTACAGTAATGATTCCCAGGAATGATCTGACAAAAGAGCATCACAGTCCCTGAAAAGTGGCTAGCACTGACAATAAAAAACAAAAACATGGTACCTTGTGGTAATTTGAACAGATGCCCCTTCACCACCAACCCCCACAATAGATTCAGGAGTTTATTCAAGCTTCTTAGACTTCCAGCTCCCTGGCTGGAGGAGGTGTCACTGGGTGGATCCTGGGGTTCAGTCCTAAGGTGTGGTGATGCATTTGGAATTCCTGCCTAAATATATACAAAGCGCTTTAGTGCTGCCTGGAGTTCCTGAAGTGTGCTTGTTTGTGGTGTGGCTTTTGAGTTTTATCTTGTGGCTTCTCTCTCTCTGCTTGGACCTGTAAAAGCAGGCCAACTTTTCCTGCCATTATGGAACTTCCCCTGCTTCAGTAAATCCTTTCTTCCATAACTGTGCCTGGTCTAGAAGTTCATCTCAGCCATCTGAGGCTGTCCACTGCACACCTCAACCTGGGCAGTTTCAAAGATAAGATAAAAGCTCTTAAGAGTTCGACATTCCAGAGCAGAACATGGTGATGCTCGCCTGGAATCTCTCAAAATAAATAATAAAAAGAACTTAAACAAAAAGCAATCCATATGCTGGTGATTTGACCACAACTAAGTCTCTACTTAGGTATCCCCATGCACGCCATTTACAAAACTCCATCAGTTTAATCAGAACTCTCACTATGTATTTAAAGTCTCTCTCTGTGTGTTTGTTGTTGTTTTGTTTTGATGTTTGTTTGTTTGTTTATTGAGGTAGGGTCTTACTCTAGCCCAAGCTAACCTGGAATTCACTATGTAGTCTCAGGCTGGCCTTGAACTCATAGTGATCCTCCTACCTCTGCCTCCTGAGTGCTGGGATTAAAGGTGTGTACCACCACACCTGGCTAGATTGTGTGTGTGTGTATATACACACATATATATATATATATATATGTGTATATATCTATATATATTAGTTTGTATATTTGATCATATATGACAACAGCAGAGGTGGATGTGTAAAAATGGAATATAAAAAAGAAATTAGTAATCTGCTCCAGATTATTTTACTTGATGAGAGAAGAAGGCAAGACAGAACTAGACATAGTGGCCATAATTTGCCCAAAAAGCTTATGTTAAAAAAAGGGGGGAAAAAAGAGTGTCAGCAGCCTATAATGTGTGTTTAATAGGTGCTTCAGGCAAATTCCTTCCCTGTCTTCGCTGCTGCTCCCTCTGTCTTTGGGCTGGCCGCAGTTTTCACTCCACAACTAAGCAGCAGATGACACACAAGGCCCAGCACCACTGGGAAGAGACAGTGCAGCCCAACTCCGAAGAGTCCAGGCTTGGAAACCCAAATGTTCTACTAATACTTTCTTATATAAATTTAATATCATAAAATTTTCAAAGGACATTTTCCTCTAAACATATAAAATTTGAGTGAAACCGAGACTGACTACTCACCCCTGAACTTATTTCTTCACAAAAATACAAGTGCTGCAGTGCATGGTGGTGCACGTCTCTAACCCCAGCACTCGGGAGGCAGAGGTAGGAGGATCACAGTGAGTTCAAGGCCAGCTTGAGACTATATAGTGAATTCCAGGTCAGCCTGAGCTAGAGTGAGACCCTACCTCGAAAAACAAAAATAAAATAAAATAAAATAAAATAAGGTGGAGAATGATAGAGGAAGAGGAAGACAGCCAGTGCCGGACTCTCTCCTTTACAAGCACGTGCACTTATGTGTGCACACGCCCACAAGAACATGTACACACACACTGGGTTTTTCAATTGTTTTCTTAATGTCATTAATCTTATTTTATTTATTTATTTTATTGTTTATTTTTACTTGTTTATTTGAGAGCAACAGACAGAGAGAGAAAGGCAGATAGATAAGAGAGAGAGAATGGGCGCTCCAGGGCCTCCAGCCACTGCAAACAAACTCCAGACACATGGGCCCACTTGTGCATCTGGCTAACGTGGATTCTGGGGAATCGAACCTGGGTCCTTTGGCTTTGCAGGCAAACGCCTTAACTGCTAAGCCATCCCTTCAGCCCCCACACATTGCTTTTGTTTGTTTTTGATTTTCCGAGGTAGGTTTCCCGAGTGTTGGGATTAAAGGTATGCACCAGAACGTCCCGCCACACACACATTTTTTAAATGCCTTTTTATTTGCTTAGCGGTTAAGGCACTTGCCTGCAAAACCTAAGGGCCCAGGTTCAATTTCCTAGAACCCATGTAAGTCAGCTGTACGTGGCACATGCATCTGGAGTTCACTGGCAGTGGCTGCCATTTTCATTTTTTCTGTCTCTGTCTCTCCTTGGTAAATGAATAAATAAAAACCAAATAAAAATTAACAATCATTTCATTTATTATTGATATTATTTTTATTGTATTAACATATTGCCTAATGGCGTATACCATCAAGTTATACTTTTGTATGTTCTCTCCCCCACCCCCTTTCCACTGAGGGCCCTCCCAAGTGAGGATTTTAGTATTCACTGTGGGGTCATGAATGCTCTAGCCAGTCTCTGTGCAGCAAATAATGGTGTGAGTAATAATACCTCAAATATTTTTTCTAGGCCTCACACTCAATTCCTTAGCTAATTCTATTGAACTTGAAGAAGAAAATTGCTTTTCCTCCCTTCTTTTATTTACTCTTCTCTCCTTTCTCCTCCTTGCCTTCTCTCTCTCTCTGTCTCCTTCTATCCCTCTTTCCCTTCCTCCCTCCTTCCAGCCTGTGATGGTTAAGGTGTTGTCAACTTGATCTGTTTAGTAATCCACAGAAATCCCTTTTGGGTGGGTCTCGGAGGTTGCTTCCAGGAAGGATTCACTGGAGGAGTAAGTCCTTCCCCCAGAGTGAGCCCTTCCCCCACAGTGGGTGGCCCCTCTCAGAGGGGGACTTCATATAAGGAAGCTCTGGGTGAAAAGAGCCCCTTCCTTCTTCCTTGGCTGCCGGAGCAGCTTACTGCCTTCCAGCACGGATCGAAACCCAGTGGCGCCTCAGGAAGCCTCCAGGCCTCCAGTGCCTGATCAGGACTACTGAGGCATCTGGTCATGGGGACTGAGCAGCTACTGGGTTCCTTGATTCTTGGGCCTACACCTGCTATTGGACTACTATAAACTAATCCAATAAAATCCCTTTTTAATATAACTCATTCTAGCAGTTCTGTTCTTCTAGAGAACCCTGACTAATACACAACCCTCAGTGGAGAAATTCCCAAAACATTTACCCCTCACTCTGCTTCCCAAGGAAGACTGAATGCAGAGCTCGGCTGTTCCCAACACAGTTCCTCTAAAGAGAAGGTGCTGCTCCCCCTCTCTTCCTCTGAGGAGGAGACTCACTCACCATGAAGACAAAGCGCTCAATCACAATAAGCCACGGGGGTAGACCACAAGTCCACACTTGAGAAGGCAGTTTGAAACCATCCCTGATACCCGACCAGACCTGGGCCTGACTTCCAGGGTGAGTTTATATCCTGGCCTCCAGGTAGGGACATCAAGGTGATTTTCTATACCAGGGTTAGGTAGCAAAAAGGGCAGAGGGGGCACCTGGATTTGAACCAGGACCTCTTGATCTATAGTCAAATTCTCTACCCCTGAGCTATACCCCCTTCTGCTAAGATAAAGTTTAATCATACCTTTTTGCTCCTAGAGCTCCACCCACAGCGCTTGCAACCATGTATTGACACTTGAAGATGGAGCACTCAGGAGTTATGAGGCCCTGAGTCAGAGAAAATTCGTCACCCTTTGTGGTGGTTTGATTCAGGTGTTCCCCATAAGCTCAGGTGTGCTGAATGCTAGGTTCCCAGCTGATGGAGATTTGGGAATTAATGCCTCCTGGAGGCGGTATATTGTTTGGGGCAGGCTTAGGGGCATTATAGCCAGCTCCCCCTTGCCAGTGTTTGGCAGACTCTCCTGTTCCTGTTGTCCACCTTATTGTTGGCCAGGGGGTGATGTCCACCCTGTGCTCATGCCATCGTTTTCCCCTGCCATCGTGGAGGTTCCCCTTGAGCCTATAAGCCAAAATAAACCTCTTTTTCCCACAAGCTGCTCTTGGTTGGGTGATTTCTACCAGCAATGCGACCCTGACTGCAACACCCTTCTATGTAACAAGGCCTGAATCTCAACAAGGCCTGTGGCCTGAATCTTTCCAGCCTCCATGTTGGGGGTGGAGGGTGCAGGTAGCCACCTGGATAAGCAGTGGCACTGGTGACTAGACGGCTCCTCAGAATCAAGGTTGGAGGTACTCATGGTACAGACGTACGAACAAAAAATATTCCTGACTGAGCCCCCGACCTGACCTATGCAACCCTTGCGTTGTGCTCACAGGACAACTGCAGCAGGAAGAGCTCATGTCCCATGTGATCTCGAGCCCCACATGGGGTAAATGGTGAGGAGACCAGGAAGAGGAAGGCAGAGCTCTTAAGTAGAGGGAGAGTTGGAGCCCAGAAGAATGAAAACCACCCCTGAGATCTGCAGCCTCAGCTGACTTGTGTTCGTGCCTTTCAGTGCACCTTTAGGTGGCTCATGTTCCAGGCATCAGATGGGAGCTCATCATGCCACTCCATGCCTCTCTCACTCCACAACACTCAGGGAGCTTGTCATCTCCCATGTGAATCTACCATAAAGATAATATATTGGCCACATTCCTCAAAGTCGTAGTCTTTTTTTTTTAGTTTTTCAAGGTAGGGTCTCACTCTTGCTCAGGCTGACCTGGAATGCACTATGTAGTCTCAGGGTGGCCTCGAACTCATGGTGATCCTCCTACCTCTACCTCCCAAGTGCTGGGATTAAAGGCATGCGCCACCATGCCCGGCAAAGTTGTAGTCTTAATTGAGGACAAACCCATGACCATAATTGTCCCACAGAAGCTCAGCAGAGGCCTGGGGGTCGGGGCAAAAGGAGCACCCCACCAGGGAGTCTTGTGGAGCTTCCCGCAGTGATGACAAGGTGGTCCTGTCAGAGGGAGAAGCCACCCCTCAAGGCCACAGGCCTCGTGCAGGTCGGGTCATCTGCAGGGAGTCAGCCTGCCATCACTACCTTGGGGCACAGCTGAGCCATGGAATGAGTGACTTGCACCTGCCTGGGCCTCACACTGAGCCTCTTGCTGGCTCCTTCCAGAGAAGAGGACAGAGCTGGAGCCTGAGCAGAATCCACAGCTCAAAGGGGACACAGTGCAGTGCGCATCTGGGTCACAGCTGGGAGTCACGGGCCAACATGGGTGACTGGAGCCATTATTTAGCTCTATGTAAAAGTTTTGGTTTTGTATCCAAGCATCTAAAAGAAACACCAGCAAGGGGGCACCTGGATTTGAACCAGAGACCTCTTGATCTGCAGTCAAATGCTCTACCCCTGAGCTATGCACCCCCCCCCCCCGCTCATGCGTGTCTAATAAGCACTCTAACCCTGCACGGCCCCTCCCAGTGCTCATCACCCATCTGCTCTCAGGCTGGCACCGGCCATCAGCCTATTCTTCCTATGAGGCCCAGCCTGGAGCCATGTGTGCTCCAAACTCTCACCTCCTCAGGACCACCTTTCCGTCCCCGGCCCCTTCTGGAGTGTGAGCGCTAAAGCGATGGGGACCTGCAGCCTGACCATTCTGACTCGGCAGACCCAAAGAGCTGACTGCCCGCCTGACATTTGGGGGCGGGAGGGGCCAGGGCAGAGAATCAGTGAAGGACTAGAGCACATGGACCCCTCTACTTCGTGGTCAGAATCAATTACCAAACATGCTCATTTGCCAGAAGGTGCTACATGATCTACTGGGCCAACATCTGTCCAAGCAACTCGTGCTCTAAGATACTCAGCAGCAAACAACCTGACATGATGCTCACCCAAGTGCAATAGTATCACACAGCCATGGTGGGTAACCAGCTGCTCTTGGATTGGCTAATGGATCCACTCAGTGAAACTGACCCCATAGCTGGAACTGGGAAAGAAGTCAGAATTATGTCCAGAAAACGAGTTCACTCTCCAAAATCAAGCTCCCACCAAACTTGGGCTATAAGAGGGCCAACACCTATTAAATTCTCTAAACTAATAATGGTTATCCCATTTATCCAGTGCTGACTTCACTCTCTGTTGGAGAATCTGCTTCTCTTTTTTTTAGATGGACTCAGAACCTGAGGAGAGAATGAGCCCATCGCACCTCACCAGGGCCCCAGCTGAAACCATAGAGTAATTGGGGAAATGAGCAAGAGCGCTGCTTTCTTGGCAAACCTGGTACAACAAGGGTGCAGGAAATAGACACAGAGAAGACTCAACTCCTACCAAACCAGATATCCAGAGACACAGAGGCTCCCAAGACCTCATCACTGAAGCAGACCTAAAATAAACCCAACATGGCTCAGGGAAATTCACAGAAGAGGGGCGGAAAGATTGTTAGAGCCACAAGTTGGGACATTATGGACAGAGACATTGCCTCTTACCCACAACTGATGGCTAATCCCACAATGTATAACCCATATTCCCCAACGAGGAGGGTCCCTGCAGAGGGGGGAGGACGGGGAAGAGGCTAACGATGGTACCAACATGGCTGTTTACACACTGAGTATGTACATAGCTAATGAAAAAATGGTAAAAAAAAAATTAAAATTGTGAGTTAAAAATAAATAAATAAATAAACAAATAAATAAAATATTAAATAAATAAATAAGCCAGGCGTGGTGGCACACGTCTTTAACCCCAGCACTCAGGAGACAGAGGTAGGAGGATAACCATGAGTTCGAGGCCACCCTCCGACTACATAGTGAATTCCAGGTCAGCTTGGCCTAGAGTGAAACCCTACTTCAAAAAATAATAATAAATAAATAAATAACATGCTCACCTCATTCCCAAAACCCTCAAAGCCTCATCTAATGCCAACCCTGGATCTTGTGGTCTGCATTAATCCTTGACAGGATCCTTGTCTTCCAGAAACTGTGAAATCAATGGACTGACTGGGGCTGGAGAAATTAAATGGCTCTGCGTGTACAACGCTCGTCCTGCAGGCATGAGGACCCAACTTTGGATCCCTAGCACCCATGTAAGAAACCCGGCATGGCAGCACACATTTGTCAGCCCAGCACTAGGGGGCAGAGATGAGCAGAGCCCTCTGACATCTTTGGTGCTGGTTTTGGTTTCTTGAGGTAGTGTCTCATTCTAGCCCAGGCTGACCTGAAATTCACAATGTAATCTCAGGCTGACCTCGAACTCACAGTAATCCTCCTACCTTGGCCTCTTGAGTGCTGGAATTAAAAGGGTGCATCACCACACCTGGTGATCCATTGGATCTGTGTCCCCCGAGCTTTCTGAATCAGGGAGCTCTTGGTTCAGTGAAAAGTCCATGTCTCAGAAAACAGCGCAGAGAGTGATTCAGGAAGACACTTGGTGCAGAGCTCTGGTCTCCACCACCAAGTGCATCACGTGTGTATACGTAAATAAACACTTCAAACACACACACAAGGACTTCCATCAACACATATGTATACCAACAATTGAATACAGGGGAAACCTGCCTGTCACAGAAACTGGCTTGTAACCTTCACGTGGAAGGTGAAAGTAGCCATGCTCACCTGTGACCTTCGGTATTTCCTGGACATGCGCAGTCACAGGATGGGGTGCACTACTCCATTCCCCAGTGACCCAGAGCAATAAGCATCGTGGCGAGGGTGTGACTGGCTAGGGTGGGCAGAGCTCCAACTCCCCACCACACCCATAACTGGGCTTGGCTTTACACTTCTGACAGCCAGGAGCTTCTTTGCCTTGGCTGCCATGGCAACAGGGAACCAGAGCTGCATCTATTGGCACCCTGTCACTCCCCCTTCTTAGGCTGACGACCTCTCCTGATTGGTCCCCATGATTTCCACATCGTTTGCATACACCTAACCAATCAGGGCCCTCTGTATCTGCACATACATCCTCCTCTCTATCCCACACGCATTGGGCCTCTCATCCTCTCCAAGGCGAACACCGCTGTCCACTGAAGCCCCTTGTGCTTAGGCTGTTGGACCTACTCCTGCCTCACAGGGCTGGAGTGGCTCTCCAAGCCGGGACCTGCTTCTACTCCTGGCACCTGGTCCTGCTCCAGTGGCACCCACTGCCTAGTGCCCCTAGCTCCTGTCTGACAGGACCCACGTCTCCCCCAGTCTGGGCTGTCGCTTTGATGGGGCCCCTTGGGGCTGGCGTCCCCAGTTTGTCAACGGTTTCAAACTGTGACTCTCCACAGCAATAGTGCTTGGTATGCTGCTGCCACCAAGGGGAGTGCACAGGAGCCACTCCCACTTTTGTGCCCTCTCGGTTGGCATCCTACTGCCACAGAAGTTCAGAGCTTTCACCTCCCCACTTCACTTCTGCTCTCCTGTGAGTAAAGTCCTCGTTTGGCCTCCGTTGTCACCTGTCTCTGTGCTTCATTCTTCACCACGAGGAGACCAGCACCCCAGGGAAGAATGACTTATTTTCTCAGCATTAGGAGGGGATGCTCCTTGTTGAGGACACCCCCGTCACCTGGGAGGGTCTCTCTCTCATCATCCTGCCCCATGACATATGGCTCCACACTCTAAGGCGCTTCCTTCTCCATCACCCTCTTGCACAATTTCTGAAGAAGTCATTAGAAAATGTGTGTTTTTAGGACACTTAGCAATCTCCTTGCCTAATCCCTTCCCATAGAATGTCAGGGGCCCAGAGGTCCATTTAACTCCCCAGTCTCTGTCACGTGAGTCCACTTCTACATGCTTTTATCAACTCAGCTCCCTTGTGGGTTTATTATGAATTGGATTGCATTTTCTTTTATTAAACTACTTTTATTTATTTATTTTTTTTTGGTTTTTCGAGGTAGGGTCTCACTCTAGCCCAGGCTGATCTGGAATTCACTATGTAGTATCAGGGTGGCCTCAAACTCACTGTGATCCTCCTACTTCTGCTTCCCAAATGCTGGGATTGAAGATGTGTGCCACCATGCCTGACTGAATAACTGAGACAGGGAGAGAATGAACACCCCAGGGCCTCTAGCCACTGCAAATGAACTCCAGACATATGCACCACCTTGTGCATCTGGAATACGTTAATACTGGGGAATAGAACCTGGGTCATTAGGCTTGGCAGGCAAGCACCTTAATCTCTAAGTCATCTTTCACCATTAAAAAAACATATTTTATTTGTTTTTATTTTCACTATTTATTTTCATTTATTGAGAGAGACACAGAGAGAACAAGGCAGAGACAGAGACAGACTGTCTCTTTCTATGGGCCAGGGCCTCCTGCCACTACAAACAAACTCCAGATGCCTGTGTCACCTTATACATCTGGCTTTATGTAGGTATTGTGGAATCAAACCCTGGACATCAGGCTTTTCAAGCAAGTGCCTTTAACTGCTGAGCCAACTCTCCAGCACTGGATTCCATTTTCTTTTCCTTTTTTTAAAAAAAATCTTTCATTTATTTAAGAGAGAGAGGCAGATGGACAGAGAGAGAGAGAGAAAGTGCACGCCAAAGCCCCTAGTCTCTACAGACAAACTCCAAACATACAAACCACCTTGTGCATCTGGTTTTATGTGGGTACTGGGGAATTGAACATGGGTACTTTGGCTTTACTGGCAAGCAGCTATGCCATATCTCTAGCCCCTGGATTCCATTTTCTAAAAGCCATGCTTAGAATATTTTTTTTTTGAAACAGGGTCTTAAATATCCCAAGCTGACTTTAAACTCACCATGTAGCTGAGGATGACCTTGAAATGCTTATATCTTTGCCTTGCCATTCCAACTGCTGGGAGTACAGACATGTGCTGCCACACCCTGCTCAGAATCTTTTAAAGCATTTATTTATTTTGTTGGGCGTGGTGGCACACGCTTTTAATCCCAGCACTCGGGAGGCAGAGGTAGGAGGATCGCCTTGAGTTCGAGGCCACCCTGAGACTACGTAGTGAATTCCAGGTCAGCCTAAGCCAGAGTGAGACCCTACCTCAGAAAACCAATATATATACTATGAGAAAGGAAGTGAGGGGGGAGAGAGAATTGGCACAACAAGGCCTCCAGCCACGGCAATCAAACTCCAGACCCATGTGCCATCTTGTGTGTGTGTGTATGTGACCTTATGCGCTTGCATCATCTTGTGCGTCTGGCTTACATGGGATCTGAAAAGCCAAACATGGGTCCCTAGGATTTGCAGACAAGCGTCTTACCTGCTACGCCATCTCTCCAGCCCTCAGAATCTTTTTGACATTGCTTTCTCCCTTGTCTGAGTATAAGCATTTGGACAATCAAGTATCTATGGGACTTCCATCTCTCAAGGATAGCTTTTCCACCAACTGATTATATCAGCAAACTAAACAAATAGAATTCCTGCCAAATGGTGGAGTTGATCTGTACCCACAGTCTTGACCATTTATGGAAGTTTATGGATTGTCTCTTTTTCCTAGACACCTGTGCACACATTGAATGCTGAAGGCCACCAGGAGTAAGAGTATATGTCTGCTGCACCCACAGACTGAAGAAAGGGGGTGGGATATGCAGACATGTGAGCAGAGGGTATGCCTGGGGACATTGTAGTCTGCAGAAGGATTTTGTGGGGGGAGATTGAAGAGAAATCAGTGTTAACTAACTCTCTGGAGATAAGTAGAAACTTCTGAAATATTGTATGAATGCTATACATACTATGAAGGTAAAAGGTAGTTATTAGAGGCACAGGGCAGGGGGTATAGTTCAGAAGTAACGCAGCTGGTTTTGGTCCAATAAGGTGTCTGGTTTGAGTGGGTGTTCCACTCTCAATAGGTCATATTTTATTGTGCATGGGTGTGCATGTGTAATTGTTTTTGACCTCAAAGGTCTTTCTCATATTCATTATGCTTCACTATGTAGTCTCAGGGTGGCCTTGAACTCAGGGCAATCCTCCTACCTCTGTCTAATGAGTGCTGGGATTAAAGACGTGCGCCACCACGCCTGGCCCTATTTCATCATTCCTAATTATGTTTCTTTTGATTTTTATTTATTTGAGAGACAGAGAGAGAGACAAAGAGGCAGATAGAGAGAGAGAATGGGTATGCCAAGGCCCTCAGCCGCTGCAAACCAACTGCAGAAGCATGTGCCACTTTGTGCATCTGGCTTACATAGGTCCTGGGGAATTGAACTTGGCTTTGCAGTCAAGTGTCTTAACCACTAAGCCATCCTCTAGCCCTCTACTTATGTTCTAAGCAGAGATGAAAGCCACAGGGCCGCACTGGAGCACTGTCAGGTGGATGGTAACTGCCTTCACTCTCTTTCTGTAGTCTCGATGGCCCTCCAGTTCTCAGGGTCTGGCTCTCCTCCCTTTGCATATTCCTATTTTTTCTGACTATTTGCTTCTCAAAGAAAAGGAAGGGAATGTGATGAGGAATTCTCATGGGTATTTCCAGGGCAGATGAGCTCGCTATAGGCAGAGCGAACCTCCCAGGAGCAGGCAGGAGCGGCTATCCCTAAAGTGTCTGCCTCCTTCTTCCCTCCACAGCAGTTTGGGCGCTGGTGGTCAGACCAGGAGAGACAGCCTCCAGAGCCAGCTTGTCTGTGTAAGGTGGACGGTTCCTCTGTGAACCGCTTTCTCCCAGGCCAGAGCCCGCACTTCCCACATGCTTCAGCTTCGAGGACACAGTCCTGGTTCGGTCTCCCAGGTGGGAGAGGCTCTGGGACTGATGCTGACCATACAGACTATAGCCTGGAGAATGTCGGGGTTACAGCACACTGTTCTCATGGAAGCTGGGGTGGTGTGGCTGGGACCCCAGGCAGGAGGCCGTCGGCCAGCTCATGGTTACATCAGAATGGCATGGACGTGGGCTGGGGTTCACAGGCTGCTTCTCTGTTTCCTGGCTGAAGTCCCCATTCAAGGACAGGCCTGGGAAGCTCTGGAGCAGAGGGAAGGAGTCTCACCAGTCAGGTCTGGCAACTTCTCTCTCCAAAGTAGCTCTGAAGGGAACCTGTAATTGAACTTCATAGGTCTATATACTTCCACACTGAAAGTTATTAACTAAGTTCCATTGCTACTACAGGGGGTATAGCTCAGGGGTAGAGCATTTGACTGCAGATCAAGAGGTCCCTGGTTCAAATCCAGGTACCCCCTTGTTTATATTTGGTTTTGGTGACTAAATTATCAACTCTTTTTTGGCAAGCCTTCAGTGAAATTTCAAGGCTTCTTTTATTGTTGGCATCTAGTCAACTCAAGACTCTCAGTGCAATAGGGTTCCACTACTGTCCCTTTTATCCACAGGCCTTATCTTCTAGACCTTATTATAATCCCTCAGGGCTCTGAAGACCACTTTGGCCTGGAACTCCACTGCTCATTATTACTAGGCAGACATAGTGGATCTCAAACGCTAAAATTTGGTGCTCCCCTCTCACTCATGTCCTTCCTTTTTTTGTTCCTCCTCAACCATTCCAACTTTGTCCCATGTTCCGCATCAAGAAGGAATGGCTTGGCATGGTCCAGTCACCACGGAGTGATGAGCTGCATTGGGAATATCCAGACACTCCCAGGGAGGCTGCCTGTGGGCAGAGGCTGAGGCCCTGCTGATAAGAACGGGCTCACATGGAGACGAGGACGTGCTGGTGGCAGGAGAGGTGCAGGCAGGCTGCGCCCACTGGTGTCCTCATGTCATCTGGTGAGGAGGTGCCAGCAGTGCTCTGTGCTCTGAATCAGGATGGCTTGCTCCTTGCATCTGTGTGATGACAGTAGTCAGATGTTGTCAAAGGTTCCAGGAGGTGTCTGATTGGATTCCAGGGGAGCACGTCCAGGAAGCTCACTGCTGGAGCAGCCGTGAGGAGACTGCCTTTGAGAGCGGAGACAGCGGCTCCGGAGAACGCAGACACAGCAAGTATTCTTGGGCTTACAGAATTGTGTAGGAGATTGCTGGAGAAAACATCGACTGAATGAGCTGTTTATGCTAGGCCTTTTTTTTGGGGGGGGGGCAAATTTTCAAGACAGAGTCTCACTCTGGCCCAGGTTGACCTGGAATTGACTATGTAGTCTCAGGGTGGTCTTGAATTCACAGTGATCCTCCTACCTCTGCCTCCCAAGGGCTGGGATTAAAGGCATGCACGGAGTACTTCCAGTTAAGATGGCGGCGTAGGCACCATACCAAAGCAGCCTAGGGGGGGAAAAGCCGGAAAAAAAAAAACTGCAGCAAAATATACAATTTTGCTAAAAAGTGAGGGGAATAGCAAATTGAAACGGCAGCGGAGAAGTAGGAGAGATCCAGAGCATCCAGAGCCCACACAGACCAGCAGGAGCAGCTCCAGCAGGTCTGCAGACCGCGGCGGTGGCCAGAAAGCAGCCAGGCTCGGCTTGCACCGCAGGAAAAGCCAGGTGCGGGGATTTTCCACTCACACAGGAGCTCTCCGCAGACTCAAGAAACGTGAAAGGAGAACGGCAGTGAACAACGGAGGAGCAGGTCACAAGGTAGAAGAACACGTGGAACAGCAAGAGAACTAGAGCAGCATTGGCAGCCTCCCCTCCCCCACCGCCAGTGCCCAGCTCCAGCGAACAGAGCAGTGGTCCAGGGACCCCGCCACGACAACTTGAACCAACAGCGGGACCCAAGCAGGAGCAGAGGTAACTGGGATTACACCAGGGAAAGGTCTCACCTGGTCACAAGCTGACTTGGAACCCTCAACAGATCAGAACTCTTAACCTCCTTGGTGTCAGGATTAAGGCTGTGGGTGGGGCACCACACACCCTAAGGGACAGTTAGAGGATCTTGTTGTCTTAATACCTACTCTTGGATAAATATTCTGAGCTGTTTCTTCATTGAAAGTGTACATTGTTTAACTGAATTTCAGAATCTATCTGTATTTGGTTCCACTCAGCCTACTTGAATACTCTCATAGCAGGCAAACCCAACACCTAGGGTCACTTTTGTAGATACTCTGAGAGACTTGAGAGCCACACCTAATGCCTTAAGCTCCTACCCTGAAGTTATATAACATCAGATTGACTGATACATCTAATAATACCCAGCTAACTAGAAAATCCAATCATTAAATAATCCAGGATGCAAAAATATATACATTATAACACAAGAAACACCAAAAATCAAGACAATATGAATCCACCGAAAAGTATTAATGCATCAGAAATGACCTCCAGTGACGAGTTAGAGGAAATGCAAGAGAAAGATTTCAAAAGAATGATTATAAATATGTTTAAAGAAGTCAAAAAAGAAATCAAAGGAATGAAAGAGGAAATCAAAGGAATCAAAGAAAACACAGGACACCAATTTAATGAAATAAAGAGGTCAATACTAGACATAAATAAGGAAATAGAAATAATAAAGAAAAACCAGTCAGAATTACTAGCAATGAAGAACACAGTTAATGAAATAAAGGCATGCACCACCACACCCGGTAATGCTAGGCTATTTTTTGAGGGTGTTGTAAGAAAAGTTTGAGTTCCAATGAGAACTGCATGGTTTGTAAACAGAATTCAGAGGCAATCATAAGTCTAAAAATTGCATTGTTGGTGAAATGAAATTGGTCTTTCCATGAGAGGAAGCCTTGACTACATCACTACAGGAAAAAGAGAAAATTCAATGACATTCTGGTAAATCATGTCTGTGAGAACAGACCAATAGCACAGTGTGATTTAAATGCCATTTATTTAGACCACTGCTATAATAAGGTGATGCCGAGTGAGCCTCTCAAAGAGAAAAGATGTCCTTGAGACATGTAGAATATTCCACAGACACCTGATGTGCCCAAATAGTGAGCAAGAAGAAAGCAATGTCAAAAAGATCCTAAGCAGGGTGTGGCAGTACATGCTTGTACTCCCAGCACTGAGGTGTGGGGAGGGGGGACAGGAAAATCAGGAAATCAAGGCCATCCTCGGTTACATAGTGAGTTTAAAGTTAGTCTGGGTTATGTGCAACCCTGCCTCAAAAACAATAACATTCTGATTGTGGTTTTTCAAACATGGAATGCAATTCATAGGAAACCTACAAGTTTCTTTAGGCAACCATACTGACAAAAACATTTACACGTGAACTAAAGTGACAGACACTGACTGTCAGAAAAGTCAGAAATATTTGAGTCTGATAATCAACAGGTGGGAATTAGGCAAGGAGATTGCTAAGCATCCAATGAGCACTTTTTTTTTTTAATTTTCTGGCGAAATTGCAAAGGAGGGTGATGGAGAAGGAAGATTCTTAGAATGTGGAGCCATGTGTTATGCAGAAGAATTGTAGGAGCCTCTCCCCAAACACTCCCTAATCCTCCTGACAATGTGGAGGTTTGAATGTGAAATGTCTGCCATTGCCTCATGTGCTTGTAATAAAATCTCATACTCAAAGTCCAGCTGGTGGAGCCTCTGGGAGGTGGAGCTTTGCCGGAGGTCATGGACCATGGGTGGTTGTCCTTGGGATTTTTTAGTCTAGCCCACTGGATGTTCATAGTTAGCTTACTCTGCTGTTGAGACAAGATGTGACACTCTGGCTGCCTGTCTGCTTTATTTGCCATGAGATAACTTCCCCTAGAAACTGTAAATGTAAATACACTCTTTGCATCCATGTGGTTTTTGTGGTCAGGTGCTTTGTACCAGCAATGAGAAGATACATGCTACAGATATAATTATTCGTCTGGGTTCTTGTCTCTCAACTATGAAGAATGAAATGCACAGACATATGGCAAAGGGCGGACAAATGAGGACTTTATTGACAGGAGAGCACAACTCAACTGGAAAAGTGGAAGTGCTGGCTCCCAGTGGTAGTGGTATGCCAACTTAGAGGGCACCAAAGTGGTTGGTGACAACTCTATACTCTGAATTTTTGGTGGCTTCTGTGGGATGATTATGGTCGTGGGTTTATCTTCAATTAAGACTACAACTTTGAGGAATGAAGACAGTGTCTTATGTTTCATGGTAGACTCACATGGATGACAGGGAGGTGACAAGCTCCGAGTGTTTGTGGAGTGAGAGAGGCATGGAGTGGCATGATGAGCTCCCGTCTGAGGCCTGGAGCATGAGCCACCTAAAGGTGCACTTTCAGGCACAAACACAAGTCAGTCAGCTGAGGCTGCAGATCTCAGGGGTGGTTTTCATTCTTCTGGGCTCCAACTCTTCCTCTACTTAAGAGCTCTGCCTTCCTCTTCCTGGTCTCCTCACCATTTACCCCATGTGGGGCTCGAGATCACATCCCAGGATGTTCAGCTCATCCTGCTGCAACTGTCCTGTGAGCACAATGCAGGGGTTGCATAGGTCAGGTCTGGGAGCTCAGTCAGGAATATTTTCTGTTAGTACATCTGCACCATGAGTGCCTCCAACCTGACTCTGAGGACCCTTCTAGTCACCAGTGTCTCTGTTTGTCCAGGTGGCTGTCTGCCCAAGGAAAGTGAAGGTTGGGAAGTCTCTAGATGCATGGCTCCTGTGGAGAGGATCCCGTCCCTCGTTGCATAGAAGGATGACAGATTTTCTGTGACTCAACCCTCATAACTCTGGTAGCTCCATCCTCAAGTGTGAACACATAGGTTACAAGGCATATGGGTGTGTCTCTAGGAGTAAATGATATAATTAAACCTCAAGTTAGCAGGTGGGGGTATAGCTCAGGGGTAGAGCATTTGACTGCAGATCAAGAGGTCCCTGGTTCAAATCCAGGTGCCCCCTGTACCCAATGCTTTTTGGTACCTAACCTTGATATAGAACACCACCTTGATTTCTCTACCTGGGGGCCAGGATATAAAGTCACCCTGAAAGTCAGACAGGACCCAGGTCTAGTTGATTATCAGGGATGGTTTCAAATTGCTTCTCTCATGTGTTCTTTGGCCTACCCCCATGGCTTATGTGTGATTGAGCGCTTTGTCTTCATGGGGAGTGAGTCACCTCCTCAGCAGGAGGGACGGGAGCAGCAGCTTCTCTTTCGAGGTGCTGTGTTGGGTACAGCCAAGCTCTGCCTTCTGTTTCCTGTGGGAAACAAGTGTGGTAAGGTTTGGAAATTTCTCCATTGTGGGAGGCAAGAAGAAAGGAGGGAAGGACAGAGAGAGAAAGAGAAAGAGAATGAAGATGGAGAGATGATTAGGCACTTGCCTACAAAGCCAAAGGAACCAAGGTTTGATTCCCCAGTATCCACATAAAGCCAGATGTACAAGGTAGTACATGCATCTGGAATCCATTTGCGGTGGCTAGAGGCCCTGCCTCTTTCTATTTTTCTCAAATATACATAAAAATAATAGTAAATTAAATAATGTATTAATTTCTAAAGTGGAAACAGTTATTTCCTCAAAGCAAATAAAAAGTATTTAAAATTTTTAAAAATGTGTGTGTACATGTTCATGTGGGCTCGTGTGCACATAAGTGTATGTATGTATGTGTGTGCTTGAAGGAGGGAGTTCAATGTCAGATAGCTTCCTCTATCAACCTCCACCTTAGTTTTTGAGACAAGGTCTCTTACTGAACAAGGAATTCCAGAGATCCTCCTGTTTCTTCCTCCCCAAAGCTACAGTGACAGGCACACACCAACATGTCTGGCTCTTCACAGGGGTGTTGGTGATCAGAACTCAGGTCTGCTTGCTTGCATGGCAAGCACTGCACCAACACTGGCATCCCTACACCCACCCCCGCCACACTTGCTTTTTGAGGGAGACACAGAACACCATCAGCTGCAGACACAGCGTAGAGTTGACAGTGTAGAGTTGACAGTGTAGAGAGGGTGCATGAAGCCAAGCTGCAGGCCTGGGTGGAATCAAGAGAGGAAGGCCATCCAAGGTTCCCAGTCAAGGAGGTGACAGCGAGCCAGGGAAGGAGACAGAGGGGGAATGTCAGCACCATGGGAGGAAAGCAAGAGAGATTTTTCAAGTTAGCGTCTCACTTGTAGCCCAGGCTGACCTGGAACACACTCTGTCCTTGAACTCACAGCGATCCTCCTACCTCTGCCTCCCCAGTGCTGGGATTAAAGGCATGCGCTACTATGCCCGGCTGAAGGACATGTTTTAGAGGCCATCCAGGAGAAAGAGCTTGTGGAATGCTGCTCTGCCATGGGTGGCTTTCTGTGTGTCCTCCGTACAGTCACAGAGGGGGTTGGGCCTCTAGAGTCAAATAATTAGCACAGTTTTTCTGAACCGAGAAGCAACCGAGGGTAGAATTCAGAAGACTGAGGGAGGGGATGCGGACAAAACCCCAAGTCATGCCGAGAAGTGCAGTGGGGATGGACATGGGGAAGGCAGAGAATGCTGGGGCGCGGTCCATCTTACGTAGGAGAAGAGGGAGGCAGGAAAGGAGTGGCCTGTCCCCGCAGGGATGGACTCTTGTGTTTATGGACACAAGCCCATTTGAGCACTATGTGAGACTTGTCACTAGAATAAGCCGCAGTAGGGACTGTGGAGATGGCTCATGGTTAAAGTGCTTGTCCTGCAGGGTGAGGACCTGGGTTGGTGTCCCAGCACTCAGGCAAATGCCTGGTGCGCTTGGCTGCCCTCTTCTTGTCCCAGGGTTGGGGAGGCAGCTATGATGAATCTTTGTGGCAAGGTGAATCCACCAGCTCTGGGTTCAGTGACAGACCTTTTCTCAGTCAATAAAGCAGAATGTGACTGGGAAGATACCTGAAATCAACCCATACATGTGGCCTATGTGGAAACATGCACGTACATACACACATGCACACAGCACACACAAAACCACACGGTCGCATTCGTATTTTGTAATTTGAGAATGAGGTTGGTTTGAGTCATCATGAACAAACACATTGGATTTGTTAGCAGTTCGCCTCTGGACTAAGAACAAGCCCATGCTGTGTTTGTATTTAATTCTCATAATTTTAGATTCCGCAATCATGTGTATTCAACATTTTCCTGCAGCTGCCACAGTGGCGGGATCTGGGAGGCCTGGAGCGGGCTCTGAAGGACAGCCTTTCTAAGTGCCACTGAGACACTGCTGGGGACCTCAGAAGACATGAGTGCCTTCCCCATGCTGTGACCCAGGCCTCAGGAAGCAAGCCCCTTCGGTCAGCGCATTCATGGTTTTTTAAACATGTAAGCTTCAGAGCCAGGGAGTCTATTCACTCAAAGTTATGTTTTTAGAGGGGGAAAAAAAAGCTTTTTTGTAAAATATCTAAATTTACACAAGAAAATACTAGTAAAATGGAAAGGGGGAGTTTACATAAAAATTGTCCTGCTGTTAGCAAAGATGCTTTCGGAATGGTACTAAGAAAGATGAAATCAAGTCTAGGTGAAACACGTTTTTTGTTTGTTTGTTTTTAAGAGCAAGGCTGGCGGGCTGAAGAGATGGCTTAGCAGTTAAGGCGCTTGCCTGCAAAGCCAAAGGACCCATGTTTCATTCCCCAGGACCCACGTAAGTCAGATAAATAAGGGGGCGCACGCATCTGGAGTTAGTTTGCAGTGGCAGGAGGCCCTGGTATGCCCATACTCCATCTCTTTCTCTCTCTCTCTCTCTGTATTTCTCTCTCTCTCTCTCATAAATAAATAAAAATAAAAAAGGCTGGTTATAGTAGTGTGTTCTCATAAATACTAGTACTGGGGAGGTGGATACAAATGGTCTCCTGAGGTTCAACGAGCAGCAAGCTTAGCCTACTTGGCCAATTTCATGAAGGACCCTGTAGATATAGATATAGATATAGATATAGATATAGATATAGATATAGATATATAGATAGATATAGATATAGATAGATATTAAAGTTGATGATACCTGATAAGAAATGACATCTGAGCTTGTCCTCTGGCCACCAGACACACACACGCACACACACACACACACACACACACACACACACACTGTAAATAGATGGCATTATGGGAAGAAACCTGTCCTATAGCTTCCAGCTCTACTGAAGAAGTTACTTGGAATGAAGGGAAGAAGAGCTGGGTAGGACCAACAGCTCCTTTCAGTAAAATAATAAATAAATAAGCAAATAAATAAATAAAAACAAAGGACCCATTGAACCTATTAGCAGTGTGGAACCCAGACTTGAGCCAGGGAACCTCAATAGCTATAGTCCAGATGTTCTACCCCTAAGCAATTCCCCTGTACTGTGCCCAGGGTATAACAACTACCTTTTATATTAGTAGCATACCCAGCATTCCCACAGTATATTAAAAGCTCCTATTAATCTTTATCGGCACTGATTTCTCCACATTCTCAACCCAGAAAGAAAGATCTTCCTCCAGTCCCTAATGTCCCCAAGCCTACCCCCTGCTCACATGTCTGTACATCCCTCCCGCTTTCTTTAGTATGTGGGAGCAGCAGACATATACTGCTACTACTGTACAAGGGCCTTTAGGATTTCAATGTTGTATTTTCTTCATGTTATACACAACAAAACAAAGGCATTTAGGATTTGCATATCTGATTTCCTCGTGTTATACTAGCAAAACTTAAATTTGAAGCAATTCTACCTAACTTTTTTTTTTTTTTTTTTTTGAGATAAAGTCTCGCTCTAAAGTCAGGCTGATCTGGAATTCACTATGCAGTCTCAGAATGGCCTCGAACTCATGGTGATCCTCCTACCTCTGCCTTCAGAGTGCTGGGATTAAAGGCATGTGCCACCACGCCCAGTTTACCTAACTTCTTTAGAGACACGTGCAGTACCTACATCCCAACACATCTCTCCAACCTGTGGGTCTGTGTATTGGACCCTGAGGGTGGAGGCTGGAGAAGGGTGTCCTAAGTCCTCCTTGGATCATGGAGGAGTTCTGAGAAGCATCCTGAAGGCAGCATGGAATGAGGATCACAAAGGGCCTCTGTGGAGAAAGATCTGCTGTGACCACTGCCCTCACCCCCAGTACATGAATGTCCCAATGTTACATACATTTTTGTTATTTTTACTTATTTATTAGAGTCATAGAGAGAGGGAGAGAGTGAGAGAGTGAGAATAGGCACGCCAGGGCTTCCAGCCACTATAAAGGAACTCCAGACGCATGCACCCCCTTGTGCATCTGGCTAACGTGGGTCCTGGAGAATTGAACCTAGGTCCTCTGGCTTTGCAGGCAAGCACCTCAATCGCTAAGCCATCCCTCCAGCCCTACATATATTTTTATTTATATCTAAGTATCTTTCACAAATATATTTCCAAGTCAAACATTGTTTTAAAAGCTTATCATTTGGGGTGGGGGAAATGGCTCAATGGTTATAGGTGCATGTTTGGAAAGCCTGGGGCCTGGGTTGATTCCCCCAGGACCCACATAAATCCAGATGCACAAAGTGGCCCATGTGTCTGGAGTTCATTTGCAGTTGCAAGAGTCCTTAGTGCACCCATAATCTCAATCTCTCAAATTAATAAAAAAATTAAAAAGCTTATCATTTTAAAACTTCATTTGTTATATATCTTTATTTATATGGAAGCATCCATTTTCCATGGTTTTAAAAACTTCATTCAGGGCTGGAGAGATGGCTTAGCAGTTAAAGTGCTTGTCTGCAAAGCTAAAGGACCTCGGTTTGTTTTTTTGTTTTTTGTTTTTTGGTTTTGGTTTTTGGTTTTTCGAGGTAGGGTTTCACTCTAGTCCAGACTGACCTGGAATTAACTATGTAGTCTCAGGGTGGCCTCGAACTCACGGTGATCCTCCTACCTCTGCCTCCCAAGTGCTGGGATTAAAGGCGTGCGCCACCACGCCCGGCTATTTTTTTTCTTTTTTTGTTTTTTGTTTTTAGGACCTCGGTTTGATTCCCCAGGACCCATGTAAGCCAGATAGATGCACGGGGGGCGCACGCATCTGGAGTTCGTCTGCAGTGGCTGGAGGCCCTGGCCCGCCCATTCTCTCTCTCTCTCGCTCTCGCTCTCTCCATCTTTCCCTCTCTCTCAAATAAATAAGTAAACAAAAAAAACTTCATTTATTGTGTATCTTTATTTATATAGAAGCAGCTATTTTCCATGGTTTTGGTTGTTTCTTCTGGTCCTCTATCCTGTGTGGATTTAAATTAAGTATCATGTGCTTTGTCTAATGTAATCAGTTTAGAAATCTTTTTCAGACTTTTGTAGAGAAGGACTATAATTCATGTGTTCTATTCTTGTTTTTCCAGTATGTTTCTATCTCAACTCGGTTGAATTATCATCTTCACTTTGATGATGATTTTAGTGAACAGTGCCCATGGCTCAACTACAGCATACTGAGTAGAATGGGGCAGTCTGGTCGGACTTTCTGTCTTTCCTGAAGCTGGTGATAGCCTGTGTTTTCAAATGCTTCATTTTCCTTAAATATCAAGATTATTCACATACTTCTATTTCTCTAAAAAAAAAAAAAAAAAAAAATTCCAAACCGGGCATGGTGGCACACGCCTTTAATCCCAGCACTTGGGAGGCAGAGGTAGGAGGATTGTAAATTCTAGGTCAAACTGGGCTAGAGTGAAAAATAAAACAACAACAACAACAAAATTCCACAGATGAAAGCATTTGATAATTTATAATTTCCTCTTTCTGTTTTCCAGTAGCTACACAAGTTCTGCTCCCTTTTTCCTGGTTGCCCCTGGAAGCCTGCCTACAGTCAAGGCCCCATGGCTTCTTCAATCTCACCGAGACACAACTGTGGTTCCACCTCTCTCTCTCCTGTGTGGAAGCCTCTCTGCTGGATTTCCAGGCTTGAATGCAGCTTGTTTGATTTTAAATGTCATTTATTTATTTATTTATATATTAGAGAGAGGGGGGTGCAGCAGAGCTTCCTTCTGCTGCAAATGTACTCCAGACACATGTGCCATCTTGTATGTCTGACTTCATGTGAGTACTGGGGAAGTGAAGCCCGGCCCATCAGGCTTTGCAAGCAAAAACCTGTTAACCACTGAACCATCTCTCCAACCCTTGGATGCATTTTAACAACACCAACAAAATACCTTTGTTATGTTGTTGATGACTTCCTCCAGTGTGGCTTCTGTGAAATGTGAGTGGTCAGATTTTCAGTCTCTTGAAGTCCGACGCTGCTGTAATTCTACCCATACTTGATTAGAAGTCTGGAGGGAGGCCGGGGGCAGTGGCGCACGCCTTTAATCCCAGCACTCGGGTGGCAGAGGTAGGAGGATCACTGTGAGTTCAAGACCACCCTGAGACTGCATAGTGAATTCCAGGTCAGCCTGAGCTACAGAGAGACCCTACCTCAGAAAAAAAAAAAAAAAAAGAAGTCTGGATGGACATAAATTAGGTACAAGTCATAGTCCTTCATCCTATGAAAGATGTTTCCTAGCATTGCTATTAAAAAGTTAACTACCATTGGGATTCCATGGCTGGTTCCTGTTTCCTGCTTCTCTCCTTAAGTTTTTTAAGACCTTTTTTCTGGTCCTGTTATACTTTGATGTGAACTTTAATGTACTTGATAGAATCACTGTTTATCTATGAGTGCTTGAAGGGTCTTTCCTAGTGGAAAATCATGTCTGACGTCATGGGCAGTTTTTTATTATGTCTATCATTTTTCTCATTCTGTAATCCTCAGACTGGAACTCAGAGTTGTGCATATTACATATTTTTTCTATGTCTAACACCCAGTTCATCCACAAATCTAGAATGTGTCTTTCCTCCTCCTTCTTCTCTTTTTCTTCCTCCCTCCAACCCCCTCAGGGGAGAAATTCCCAACCCTTCACCATACTCTGCTACCCAAGGGAGACTGAATGCGGGAGTTCAATTATACCCAACAGGGGTGCTTCTAAAGAGGAATTGCTGCTCCCCCTCCCCTCCTCTGGGGAGGTGAAACTATCCCACCCAAAGACAAAGTTCACAAGCACACACAGGCCCAGGAGGGAGACCAGAAGTCCACACAGGAGAAAACAGTTTGAAACCATCGCTGATATTCAACCAAACCAGGGTCCAGTCTTCCTTCCAGGCTGATTCTACAACCTGGACCCTGGCAGGAAAATCAAGGTGGCATTCTAATGCAAAGGTTAGGTACCAAAAAACACTGGGTAAGGGGGCACCTGGATTTGAACCAGGGACCTCTTGATCTGCAGTCAATTGCTCTACCCCTGAGCTATACCCCCACCTGCTAACATGAGGTTTAATTATATCTTTTACTCCTAGAGACACACCCACAGGGCTTGTAACCCATTGACTAACATTTGAAGATGGAGCTGTAGGGAGTTATGAGGTCTGAGTCAGAGAAAATTTGTCACCCTTCTGTGTAACAAGGGATGGGTTTCCCCCCACAGGAATCCTGTGCCCAGATCTTCCCAGCCTTCACTCTGTGGAACAGACAGCCACCTGGACAAGCAGTGACACTGGCCACAAACGACAGTCCTTAACCACTGAGCAATCTCTCCAGCCCTCCTCTACTTCTTGGTTAGACTCAGTTATAAAACATGCTTGCCTCTATCCACAGAACCTCGAGGCTCATCTAACCCCAGCCCAGAAGCTTGTGGTCTGCAAATTCACTGCTCCAGCAGGTCTGAGCTACCACTTTGAAGGGACCCCTCTTGACTGGAATCCATAGCTACCAAGGGTATAGAGTTGTAACACTCAATGGCAACCTCTTGGCTAGTATCTCAAGATTTGCCAAGGGTTTTGAACTGCAGAACTAAACTCCCTGGCTGATATTCTGCTACCACCAAAAATTCTGTTACTTACCACTTTGGCGCCCTCTAAGTTGGCATACCACTACCACTGGGAGCCAGCACTTCCGCTTTTCCATTTGAGTTGTGCTCTACTGTCAATAAAGTCCTCATTTCAGCCAGGCATGGTGGTGCACACCCTTAATCCCAGCACTCGGGAGGCAGAGGTAGGAGGATCACCGTGAGTTCGAGGACACCCTGAGACTACATAGTGAATTGCATGTCAGCCTGGGCTAGAGCGAGACTTTACCTCAAAAAACAAATGAACAACAACAACAAAAAAAAAGAGTCCTCATTTGTCTGCCCTTTGCCATATATTTGTGCACTTCATTCTTCATAGTTGGGAGACAAGAACCCAGAAGAATGATTTTATCTGTAGCACATATCTTCTTGTTGCTGGAACAAAACACCTGACCACAAGCACCTCATGGAAGAAGAGAGTTTATTCACACTTACAGTTTAAAGGGGAAGATTCATCATGGCAAGTAAAGACAGCTTGTCTCAGCAGCAGAGTGAGCTAACTTTGAACATCCAGTGGGCTGTACTAAAACTCCCAAGGCAGGGGCTGGAGGGATGGCTTAAGAATTGAGGCATTTGCCTGTGAAGCCTAAGGACTCAGTTTCAATAACCCAATACCCCATCCACATAAGCCAGGTGCACAAGGGGGCTCATGTGTCTGGAGTTTGTTTGCAGTGGCTAGAGGCCCTGGTGTGTCCATTCTCTCTGCCTTTCTCTCTCTCTCAAATAAATAAATAAATATATAATATTTTATAAAATCCCATGGTGAACCTCCAGTGACCATGACCTCCAGCAAGGCTTCACCACCCAGAGGCTCCACCAGCTGGGGATTGTGCATGAAATTTAATTACAAGCACATGAGGCTATGAGGGACCTTTCACATTCAAACCTCCACATCATCAAAAGGATTAGGGAATGTTCTGGGAGTGGCTCTCACAATTCTTCTGCATAAAACATGACTCCACCCTCTAAGAACCTCCATTCTCCATCACCTTTCTTTGAAATTTCTGAAGAAAATTTAAAAAATATGTGCTTTTGGGATGCTTAGCAATCTCCTTGCCTAATTCCCACCTTTAGATTATCAAAGACCCAAAGATCTCTTACTTTTTAGACAGTCTCTGTCACTTTTTAAATGCTTTTGTCAATAAAGCTCCCTTGAGCCGGGCGTGGTGGTGCACTCCTTTAACCCCAGCACTTGGGAGGCAGAGGTATGAGGATCGCCATGAGTTCAAGGCCACCCTTAGACTACATAGTTAATTCCAGGTCAGCCTGAGCCAGAGTAAGACCCTACCTGGAATTTAATTCATAGGAAAACTTGTGGGTTTCCTATGAATTAAATTCCATTTTTGAAAAACCATGATCAGAATCTTATTGTTTTGTTGAGACCAGGTCATACATATTCCACAGTAATTTTAAACTCACTGTGTAACTAGGGATGGCCTTGATCTCCTGATCTTCCTGAGTCCCCCTCCCCAGTGCTGCGATTACAAGCATGAACCACCACACCCTGCTTAGAATCTGTTGGACTTTACTTGCCCCCTCACTCACTATATGGGCACATTGGGGCCTATGAGACATTCTACGTCTCTCTAGGACACCTTGAGAGGATCCACTTGGCATCACCTTATTATATCAGTGGTCTAAAGAAATAGCACTTGAACCACGCTTTTGGAGGTGGGCTGTTCCTGATTTACCAGAATGTCATTGGAATTTCTTTGCTATAGTGATGTAGTCAAGGCCTCCTCTCATGGAAAGACCCATTTCCTTTTACCAGCAATGCAATTCTTAGACCTCTGATTCATTCTGCACTCTGTTTACATTCCATGCAGTTCTCCTAGAAGTTGAACTTTCCTTGCAGCACCCTTTCACTACGTAGTCTCAGGGTGGCCTCGAACTCACAGTGATCCTCCTACCTTTGAAAAGGTGTGCGCCACCACACCCAGCTGCAGCACCCTTAAAAAAAAAAAAAAAAAAAAAAAAAAAGCCTAGCATAAACAGCTCATTCAGTCGATGTTTTCTCCAGCAATCTCCTACACAATTCTGTAAGCCCAAGAATACTTGCTGTGTCTGCGTTCTCCGGAGCCGCTGTCTCCGCTCTCAAAGGCAGTCTCCTCACGGCTGCTCCAGCAGTGAGCTTCCTGGACGTGCTCCCCTGGAATCCAATCAGACACCTCCTGGAACCTTTGACAACATCTGACTACTGTCATCACACAGATGCAAGGAGCAAGCCATCCTGATTCAGAGCACAGAGCACTGCTGGCACCTCCTCACCAGATGACATGAGGACACCAGTGGGCGCAGCCTGCCTGCACCTCTCCTGCCACCAGCACGTCCTCGTCTCCATGTGAGCCCGTTCTTATCAGCAGGGCCTCAGCCTCTGCCCACAGGCAGCCTCCCTGGGAGTGTCTGGATATTCCCAATGCAGCTCATCACTCCGTGGTGACTGGATCATGCCAAGCCATTCCTTCTTGATGCGGAACATGGGACAAAGTTGGAATGGTTGAGGAGGAACAAAAAAAGGAAGGACATGAGTGAGAGGGGAGCACCAAATTTTAGCGTTTGAGATCCACTATGTCTGCCTAGTAATAATGAGCAGTGGAGTTCCAGGCCAAAGTGGTCTTCAGAGCCCTGAGGGATTATAATAAGGTCTAGAAGATAAGGCCTGTGGATAAAAGGGACAGTAGTGGAACCCTATTGCACTGAGAGTCTTGAGTTGACTAGATGCCAACAATAAAAGAAGCCTTGAAATTTCACTGAAGGCTTGCCAAAAAAGAGTTGATAATTTAGTCACCAAAACCAAATATAAACAAGGGGGTACCTGGATTTGAACCAGGGACCTCTTGATCTGCAGTCAAATGCTCTACCCCTGAGCTATACCCCCCGTAGTAGCAATGGAACTTAGTTAATAACTTTCAGTGTGGAAGTATATAGACCTATGAAGTTCAATTACAGGTTCCCTTCAGAGCTACTTTGGAGAGAGAAGTTGCCAGACCTGACTGGTGAGACTCCTTCCCTCTGCTCCAGAGCTTCCCAGGCCTGTCCTTGAATGGGGACTTCAGCCAGGAAACAGAGAAGCAGCCTGTGAACCCCAGCCCACGTCCATGCCATTCTGATGTAACCATGAGCTGGCCGACGGCCTCCTGCCTGGGGTCCCAGCCACACCACCCCAGCTTCCATGAGAACAGTGTGCTGTAACCCCGACATTCTCCAGGCTATAGTCTGTATGGTCAGCATCAGTCCCAGAGCCTCTCCCACCTGGGAGACCGAACCAGGACTGTGTCCTCGAAGCTGAAGCATGTGGGAAGTGCGGGCTCTGGCCTGGGAGAAAGCGGTTCACAGAGGAACCGTCCACCTTACACAGACAAGCTGGCTCTGGAGGCTGTCTCTCCTGGTCTGACCACCAGCGCCCAAACTGCTGTGGAGGGAAGAAGGAGGCAGACACTTTAGGGATAGCCGCTCCTGCCTGCTCCTGGGAGGTTCGCTCTGCCTATAGCGAGCTCATCTGCCCTGGAAATACCCATGAGAATTCCTCATCACATTCCCTTCCTTTTCTTTGAGAAGCAAATAGTCAGAAAAAATAGGAATATGCAAAGGGAGGAGAGCCAGACCCTGAGAACTGGAGGGCCATCGAGACTACAGAAAGAGAGTGAAGGCAGTTACCATCCACCTGACAGTGCTCCAGTGCGGCCCTGTGGCTTTCATCTCTGCTTAGAACATAAGTAGAGGGCTAGAGGATGGCTTAGTGGTTAAGACACTTGACTGCAAAGCCAAGTTCAATTCCCCAGGACCTATGTAAGCCAGATGCACAAAGTGGCACATGCTTCTGCAGTTGGTTTGCAGCGGCTGAGGGCCTTGGCATACCCATTCTCTCTCTCTATCTGCCTCTTTGTCTCTCTCTCTGTCTCTCAAATAAATAAAAATCAAAAGAAACATAATTAGGAATGATGAAATAGGGCCAGGCGTGGTGGCGCACGTCTTTAATCCCAGCACTCATTAGACAGAGGTAGGAGGATTGCCCTGAGTTCAAGGCCACCCTGAGACTACATAGTGAAGCATAATGAATATGAGAAAGACCTTTGAGGTCAAAAACAATTACACATGCACACCCATGCACAATAAAATATGACCTATTGAGAGTGGAACACCCACTCAAACCAGACACCTTATTGGACCAAAACCAGCTGCGTTACTTCTGAACTATACCCCCTGCCCTGTGCCTCTAATAACTACCTTTTACCTTCATAGTATGTATAGCATTCATACAATATTTCAGAAGTTTCTACTTATCTCCAGAGAGTTAGTTAACACTGATTTCTCTTCAATCTCCCCCCACAAAATCCTTCTGCAGACTACAATGTCCCCAGGCATACCCTCTGCTCACATGTCTGCATATCCCACCCCCTTTCTTCAGTCTGTGGGTGCAGCAGACATATACTCTTACTCCTGGTGGCCTTCAGCATTCAATGTGTGCACAGGTGTCTAGGAAAAAGAGACAATCCATAAACTTCCATAAATGGTCAAGACTGTGGGTACAGATCAACTCCACCATTTGGCAGGAATTCTATTTGTTTAGTTTGCTGATATAATCAGTTGGTGGAAAAGCTATCCTTGAGAGATGGAAGTCCCATAGATACTTGATTGTCCAAATGCTTATACTCAGACAAGGGAGAAAGCAATGTCAAAAAGATTCTGAGGGCTGGAGAGATGGCGTAGCAGGTAAGACGCTTGTCTGCAAATCCTAGGGACCCATGTTTGGCTTTTCAGATCCCATGTAAGCCAGACGCACAAGATGATGCAAGCGCATAAGGTCACATACACACACACACAAGATGGCACATGGGTCTGGAGTTTGATTGCCGTGGCTGGAGGCCTTGTTATGCCAATTCTCTCTCCCCCCTCACTTCCTTTCTCATAGTATATATATTGGTTTTCCGAGGTAGGGTCTCACTCTGGCTTAGGCTGACCTGGAATTCACTACGTAGTCTCAGGGTGGCCTCGAACTCAAGGCGATCCTCCTACCTCTGCCTCCCGAGTGCTGGGATTAAAAGCGTGTGCCACCACGCCCAACAAAATAAATAAATGTTTTAAAAGATTCTGAGCAGGGTGTGGCAGCACATGTCTGTACTCCCAGCAGTTGGAATGGCAAGGCAAAGATATAAGCATTTCAAGGTCATCCTCAGCTACATGGTGAGTTTAAAGTCAGCTTGGGATATTTAAGACCCTGTTTCAAAAAAAAAATATTCTAAGCATGGCTTTTAGAAAATGGAATCCAGGGGCTAGAGATATGGCATAGCTGCTTGCCAGTAAAGCCAAAGTACCCATGTTCAATTCCCCAGTACCCACATAAAACCAGATGCACAAGGTGGTTTGTATGTTTGGAGTTTGTCTGTAGAGACTAGGGGCTTTGGCGTGCACTTTCTCTCTCTCTCTCTGTCCATCTGCCTCTCTCTCTTAAATAAATGAAAGATTTTTTTTAAAAAAAGGAAAAGAAAATGGAATCCAGTGCTGGAGAGTTGGCTCAGCAGTTAAAGGCACTTGCTTGAAAAGCCTGATGTCCAGGGTTTGATTCCACAATACCTACATAAAGCCAGATGTATAAGGTGACACAGGCATCTGGAGTTTGTTTGTAGTGGCAGGAGGCCCTGGCCCATAGAAAGAGACAGTCTGTCTCTGTCTCTGCCTTGTTCTCTCTGTGTCTCTCTCAATAAATGAAAATAAATAGTGAAAATAAAAACAAATAAAATATGTTTTTTTAATGGTGAAAGATGACTTAGAGATTAAGGTGCTTGCCTGCCAAGCCTAATGACCCAGGTTCTATTCCCCAGTATTAACGTATTCCAGATGCACAAGGTGGTGCATATGTCTGGAGTTCATTTGCAGTGGCTAGAGGCCCTGGGGTGTTCATTCTCTCCCTGTCTCAGTTATTCAGTCAGGCATGGTGGCACACATCTTCAATCCCAGCATTTGGGAAGCAGAAGTAGGAGGATCACAGTGAGTTTGAGGCCACCCTGATACTACATAGTGAATTCCAGATCAGCCTGGGCTAGAGTGAGACCCTACCTCGAAAAACCAAAAAAAATAAATAAATAAAAGTAGTTTAATAAAAGAAAATGCAATCCAATTCATAATAAACCCACAAGGGAGCTGAGTTGATAAAAGCATGTAGAAGTGGACTCACGTGACAGAGACTGGGGAGTTAAATGGACCTCTGGGCCCCTGACATTCTATGGGAAGGGATTAGGCAAGGAGATTGCTAAGTGTCCTAAAAACACACATTTTCTAATGACTTCTTCAGAAATTGTGCAAGAGGGTGATGGAGAAGGAAGCGTCTTAGAGTGTGGAGCCATATGTCATGGGGCAGGATGATGAGAGAGAGACCCTCCCAGGTGACGGGGGTGTCCTCAACAAGGAGCATCCCCTCCTAATGCTGAGAAAATAAGTCATTCTTCCCTGGGGTGCTGGTCTCCTCGTGGTGAAGAATGAAGCACAGAGACAGGTGACAACGGAGGCCAAACGAGGACTTTACTCACAGGAGAGCAGAAGTGAAGTGGGGAAGTGAAAGCTCTGAACTTCTGTGGCAGTAGGATGCCAACTGAGAGGGCACAAAAGTGGGAGTGGCTCCTGTGCACTCCCCTTGGTGGCAGCAGCATACCAAGCACTATTGCTGTGGAGAGTCACAGTTTGAAACCGTTGACAAACTGGGGACGCCAGCCCCAAGGGGCCCCATCAAAGCGACAGCCCAGACTGGGGGAGACGTGGGTCCTGTCAGACAGGAGCTAGGGGCACTAGGCAGTGGGTGCCACTGGAGCAGGACCAGGTGCCAGGAGTACAAGCAGGTCCCGGCTTGGAGAGCCACTCCAGCCCTGTGAGGCAGGAGTAGGTCCAACAGCCTAAGCACAAGGGGCTTCAGTGGACAGCGGTGTTCGCCTTGGAGAGGATGAGAGGCCCAATGCGTGTGGGATAGAGAGGGGGATGTATGTGCAGATACAGAGGGCCCTGATTGGTTAGGTGTATGCAAACGATGTGGAAATCATGGGGACCAATCAGGAGAGGTCGTCAGCCTAAGAAGGGGGAGTGACAGGGTGCCAATAGATGCAGCTCTGGTTCCCTGTTGCCATGGCAGCCAAGGCAAAGAAGCTCCTGGCTGTCAGAAGTGTAAAGCCAAGCCCAGTTATGGGTGTGGTGGGGAGTTGGAGCTCTGCCCACCCTAGCCAGTCACACCCTCGCCACGATGCTTATTGCTCTGGGTCACTGGGGAATGGAGTAGTGCACCCCATCCTGTGACTGCGCATGTCCAGGAAATACCGAAGGTCACAGGTGAGCATGGCTACTTTCACCTTCCACGTGAAGGTTACAAGCCAGTTTCTGTGACAGGCAGGTTTCCCCTGTATTCAATTGTTGGTATACATATGTGTTGATGGAAGTCCTTGTGTGTGTGTTTGAAGTGTTTATTTACGTATACACACGTGATGCACTTGGTGGTGGAGACCAGAGCTCTGCACCAAGTGTCTTCCTGAATCACTCTCTGCGCTGTTTTCTGAGACATGGACTTTTCACTGAACCAAGAGCTCCCTGATTCAGAAAGCTCGGGGGACACAGATCCAATGGATCACCAGGTGTGGTGATGCACCCTTTTAATTCCAGCACTCAAGAGGCCAAGGTAGGAGGATTACTGTGAGTTCGAGGTCAGCCTGAGATTACATTGTGAATTTCAGGTCAGCCTGGGCTAGAATGAGACACTACCTCAAGAAACCAAAACCAGCACCAAAGATGTCAGAGGGCTCTGCTCATCTCTGCCCCCTAGTGCTGGGCTGACAAATGTGTGCTGCCATGCCGGGTTTCTTACATGGGTGCTAGGGATCCAAAGTTGGGTCCTCATGCCTGCAGGACGAGCGTTGTACACGCAGAGCCATTTAATTTCTCCAGCCCCAGTCAGTCCATTGATTTCACAGTTTCTGGAAGACAAGGATCCTGTCAAGGATTAATGCAGACCACAAGATCCAGGGTTGGCATTAGATGAGGCTTTGAGGGTTTTGGGAATGAGGTGAGCATGTTATTTATTTATTTATTATTATTTTTTGAAGTAGGGTTTCACTCTAGGCCAAGCTGACCTGGAATTCACTATGTAGTCGGAGGGTGGCCTCGAACTCATGGTTATCCTCCTACCTCTGTCTCCTGAGTGCTGGGGTTAAAGACGTGTGCCACCACGCCTGGCTTATTTATTTATTTAATATTTTATTTATTTGTTTATTTATTTATTTATTTTTAACTCACAATTTTAATTTTTTTTTTTACCATTTTTTCATTAGCTATGTACATACTCAGTGTGTAAACAGCCATGTTGGTACCATCGTTAGCCTCTTCCCCGTCCTCCCCCCTCTGCAGGGACCCTCCTCGTTGGGGAATATGGGTTATACATTGTGGGATTAGCCATCAGTTGTGGGTAAGAGGCAATGTCTCTGTCCATAATGTCCCAACTTGTGGCTCTAACAATCTTTCCGCCCCTCTTCTGTGAATTTCCCTGAGCCATGTTGGGTTTATTTTAGGTCTGCTTCAGTGATGAGGTCTTGGGAGCCTCTGTGTCTCTGGATATCTGGTTTGGTAGGAGGTGAGTCTTCTCTGTGTCTATTTCCTGCACCCTTGTTGTACCAGGTTTGCCAAGAAAGCAGCGCTCTTGCTCATTTCCCCAATTACTCTATGGTTTCAGCTGGGGCCCTGGTGAGGTGCGATGGGCTCATTCTCTCCTCAGGTTCTGAGTCCATCTAAAAAAAAGAGAAGCAGATTCTCCAACAGAGAGTGAAGTCAGCACTGGATAAATGGGATAACCATTATTAGTTTAGAGAATTTAATAGGTGTTGGCCCTCTTATAGCCCAAGTTTGGTGGGAGCTTGATTTTGGAGAGTGAACTCGTTTTCTGGACATAATTCTGACTTCTTTCCCAGTTCCAGCTATGGGGTCAGTTTCACTGAGTGGATCCATTAGCCAATCCAAGAGCAGCTGGTTACCCACCATGGCTGTGTGATACTATTGCACTTGGGTGAGCATCATGTCAGGTTGTTTGCTGCTGAGTATCTTAGAGCACGAGTTGCTTGGACAGATGTTGGCCCAGTAGATCATGTAGCACCTTCTGGCAAATGAGCATGTTTGGTAATTGATTCTGACCACGAAGTAGAGGGGTCCATGTGCTCTAGTCCTTCACTGATTCTCTGCCCTGGCCCCTCCCGCCCCCAAATGTCAGGCGGGCAGTCAGCTCTTTGGGTCTGCCGAGTCAGAATGGTCAGGCTGCAGGTCCCCATCGCTTTAGCGCTCACACTCCAGAAGGGGCCGGGGACGGAAAGGTGGTCCTGAGGAGGTGAGAGTTTGGAGCACACATGGCTCCAGGCTGGGCCTCATAGGAAGAATAGGCTGATGGCCGGTGCCAGCCTGAGAGCAGATGGGTGATGAGCACTGGGAGGGGCCGTGCAGGGTTAGAGTGCTTATTAGACACGCATGAGCGGGGGGGGGGGGTGCATAGCTCAGGGGTAGAGCATTTGACTGCAGATCAAGAGGTCTCTGGTTCAAATCCAGGTGCCCCCTTGCTGGTGTTTCTTTTAGATGCTTGGATACAAAACCAAAACTTTTACATAGAGCTAAATAATGGCTCCAGTCACCCATGTTGGCCCGTGACTCCCAGCTGTGACCCAGATGCGCACTGCACTGTGTCCCCTTTGAGCTGTGGATTCTGCTCAGGCTCCAGCTCTGTCCTCTTCTCTGGAAGGAGCCAGCAAGAGGCTCAGTGTGAGGCCCAGGCAGGTGCAAGTCACTCATTCCATGGCTCAGCTGTGCCCCAAGGTAGTGATGGCAGGCTGACTCCCTGCAGATGACCCGACCTGCACGAGGCCTGTGGCCTTGAGGGGTGGCTTCTCCCTCTGACAGGACCACCTTGTCATCACTGCGGGAAGCTCCACAAGACTCCCTGGTGGGGTGCTCCTTTTGCCCCGACCCCCAGGCCTCTGCTGAGCTTCTGTGAAAATCTGAAGTCATTGGTTGTCCTGATTTGGACTAAACTTTGAGTGGTGAGGCCAATATCTTTTCATAGTATATTCACATGGATAGCAGGGATGTCACAAACTACCTGTTTGCAGAGTTAGTGAGTGGCAGTGTGGAATAATGAGGTCCCATCTGAGGCTGGGAGGATGAGCCTCCTAAAGATGCACATTCATGGGCTGGAGAGATGGCTCAGCAGTTAAGGCTCTTGTTTGTCATGTCTGGTGGCTTGAGTTTGATTCCCCAATACTCATGTAAAGCCAGATGCACAAAGTGGTATATGTACCTAGAGTTCATTTGCAGCGACTAGAGGCCCTGGTGCACCCATTGTCTCTCTCCCTATCATTCTGTCTGTTTGTAAGTAAGTAAATAAATAATTTTTTTGTAAAAAATATGCACATCCAGATCCAAGCCCCAGTCAGTCAGCTGAGGCTGTGGATCTCAGGCGTGGTCTCTTCACTACTTTCCACACGCGGGGCTTGCAGGCACGTCCCTGGACATGCTTCACGTTCTGCTGCGGTTGCCCAGTGACCAAAACACAGGGTCTGCATAGGCTTTCTTCTCTCCTTCATGGCCTCAGACCACAGCCGGTGACAGCCTCTCTGAAGGTCGTTGCACTTGCATAGTGCGTTGGTGTTACAGGTTTTGAGGTCAAAGAAGCCTTTCTCAGCTCTTGGGGGCTTATCTTGGGGGTAAGGGTGGTGGATACTCAACAATGACTAACACATTCCCCAGGCTAGTGGCACTTGAGTTCCTTGTCCCCCAGTCCCATGTAACAGTGAAGGGAAACAGAAGCAAGTCACACAAGCAAGAGCGTGCAGGTAAGGTTTATTAGAAAAAAACATGACTAAGCTCCCGGAGAGGAGAGGGGAGAGGACTTGAAGGAGTTGCCGGCCTGTATGATTGACTGCAGTAGCTTTTTTATAGGTTTCGATAGCGTCCAAGTGATGACTTGTATGGAAATCATGCATCAGACAGGTACAGACAGACTTGACATGTCTACTAAACACATCTGGGGTCTTTAATTGATGAAGAGATAAAGTGAGATTGTTGTAAGCTAAGGGAAGCCCACCTGCATGCTAGGGAAGTTGAGGAGAATCAGGACTTGGGGAAAACAATGAGAAGCCTGACAAAGTTCTAAGAAGTTGGGGGCTTAGGAAGTTGGGAGAATAATGGACAGAGGAAGGTGGCCAACTGGTGTCCTGATCAGTCAGCAGCCACTATCTTGATGAGTAGGGACTTTCTGACAATTTTAGCCCCAGGATTGGAATTGCCTTATTGTCACATTCAAGGAAGATCCATGTTTACTTCTCCTTAAGGGCCTGTCACCCTGACTAAGCCTCTGGCAGCACAAGGTGCCTGGGTCTCCTTCCTGTCAATGTGTACTTCCACAGTGCTTGGCAGTCAAACCTGTTCCCAACCAGAGACACAGAAGGCTTAGATGGCGTTGTGCAAGGAGAAGTCAGTGTCTCTCCATCTCAGGCTGGGAGAAGATGGCCAATGCTCCAAAAGTGAGGCCTGACAAAATTCCCTTAGGAATGAGAGGGAAACCAGAGGGGGTGGAGAGAGGGAGAGAAGGAAAGAAGGAGGAGGGAAGGAGGGAGAGTGGGAGTCTAACAACGCTGTGTCAACAGCAGACACAGACACTTGGCTGGCTGAGGAGGTGGCATAGTACAAAGGGAAGTGTCTTGTTCTACATCAAATAGGCCTCATTGTGGTCTTATGGGGTTGGTTTTTAATATTCATGGCCCTTGACCTATGTTAGTCTTGGTCCTTTATTAGTTAGGGATTCCTAAAACTACTTCTAGTTCTTTATTTTATTTTATTTATTTAAGAGAAACAGGCAGATGGAGAAAGAGAATGGGCACGCTAGGACCTCCAGCCACTGCAAACGAATTCCAGATGCATGCGCCCCCTTGTGTGGGTCCTGGAGAATCTAACTGGGATCCTTTGGCTTTGCAGGCAAATGCCTTAACCACTAAGCCATCTCTTCAGCTCCAACTTCTAGTTCTTTCCTGGAGGGGCTCATTCTCCAACTATATTGACTAAAGAAGAAGAAGTGAAAAGGGTCATTTTGTGCCTAGATTATTCTCATACAGGTATTTCCTCCTGGAGAGAGGAAACTGACTTGTCATTCTCAAAAAGCTAAGGAAACGCCCAGTTAAGATGGCAGCATAGGAACCACACCAATGCAGCCTAGGGGAGAAAAAGCCTAAAAAAAAAGCCCAGAAAAATATACTCTTCTACTAAAAAGTGAGGAGTATAAGAAATTAGCAACTGCAGCAGAGAACTAGGAGAGATCCAGAGCATCTAGAGTCCACAGAAGCAGGCAGAAGCAGCTCCAGCAGCAGGGAAAAAAGTCCACGTGGCCACAGTCAAAAGGCTCAGCCTGAGCCACAGGAAGAGCCAGATGAAGAGATTCTCCACTCACACCAGAGCTCCTCACAAACTTAAGAAATGTGAAGGGAGGATGGCAGGGACCAACAGAGGAGCAGCTTGTGAGGAAGAGAATCGTGAGGTGTGCCGGCCTGCAGCACGAAAGTCGAAACAGACCCCAAAGGAGGGAATGGGAATGAATCTGAGACAAGAACACAAGGAATGGAGCCAAGACAAGTTCTGATCAAGGCTCCAGTTTATTCAGGCGGACACAAGCTTATATACAGAAGAGAAAACTTTCTCAACAATGCCTATGTGCCTAAGGTCAGCTTCACCAGGGCCATATGGTAATGCCTCTGTGTCTGGCGCCTTCTTCACCTAGGCCATAGGATAAGGCCTTTGTGTTAAGAGATTAAAGACCACCTGCAGCTCCCGAAGTCAAAGAGCAGCTGCAGCTCCCAACAGTGAGGACCAGTGGAAGAACTTCAGCCACCATCCACAGCTCCCCTCCCCCACCACCAGCACAAGTGCAGCAAGCACCAGAGACCTGGGGAAGGGGGCTCACCTACACAACACCTGGCACAGGCTATCAGAGCAGCAATCCAGTGACCCAGCCAGCCTACCTGAGCCCACAGCAGAGCAAAGAGGGACCAAAGTGGGCCCACAGCATAATTGAGACCAAAACCATCCCAAAAGGTAATTGGGATTACACTAGGTCAGTATCCACCAAATAAGCCTGCTATATAGGCTTGAATATGAAGTGCTAATTGCACCTTCCCTGTGAGGATAAATTATATGTTAAATCTGATGGATGGTCGGATTTGCCAGTCATAAATAAGCTATATTTTGGGCTTGTCATTTGTTGCTTCCTGATTTATAGTGCCTTTGTCTAGTATAGTACCTCTTCTGTTGTTCATTAGGGAAGGGTCTCACAAGCCAACTTGGAACCTTCAACAGATCAGAAATCTTAGCCTCCTAATTGACAGAATTAAGGGTGTGGGGCAATACACATCTTAAGGGACTGTGACTTTGTTAGAGGATCTGGTTGTCATAATATGTACTCTTGTATAAATACTCTGTGCTGTTTTTCATTGAATGTGTACATTGTTTACTTAAATTTTAGAATCTGCCTGTCTTTTGTTCCACTCAGCCTACTTGAATACTCTCATAGCAGGCAAACCAAACATCTAGGGTCACTTTTGTAGTTACTGTAAGAGTCTTAAGAGCCACACCTAGCACCTTAAGCTCCTATCCTGAAGATATATAATATCAGATTGATTGATACATTTAATAAAACTGCAGCTAATTAGAAAATCCAAGCATTAAATTAATCCAAGATGCAAAAATCTGTACACTATAACACAAGAAACAAAAAATCAAAACAATATAAATCCACCAAAAAGTATTAATGCATCAGAAATGGTCTCCAATGAGAATGAGTTAGAGGAAATGTCTGAGAAATATTTCAAAAGAATGATTATAAATATGTTCAAAGAAATCAAAGAGGAAACCAAAGGAATGAAAGAGGAAATCAAAGGAATCAAAGACACTGAAAACCAATTTCATGAAATAAAGAGGTCAATGCAAGACATAAATAAGGAAATAGAAATAATAAATAAAACCAGTCAGAATTACTAGCAATGAAGAACAGTCAATGAAATAAAAAACTCTGTAGAAAATCTCATGAGTAGAATGAATGAAGGAGAGGACAGAATATCTAAACTAGAAGACCAGGTGGCAGATCTAATACAGTCCAACAAAGAGAAAGACAAACTAATAGGAAAGTATGAATGGAAATTTCAAGATATTCAGGACACTACGAAAAGATCAAACATAAGGATTCAGGGTATAGTAGAAGGAGAAGAATTTCGCTCCAAAGGCATAGTAGGCATCTTCAATAAAATCATAGAAGAAAACTTCCCCCAAATTGGAAAAGAGATACCAATGCAGATACAGGAAGCCTTTAGAACACCAACCAGACAAAACCTGGAAAGAACCTCTCCTCACCATATAATTAAACTACCAAACATACAAACCAAAGAAACTATATTGAAAGCAGTTAGAGAGAAATATCAAGTTACCTACAAAGGCAAGCACATCGGGATCACAGCAGATTACTCAACACAAACTTTCAAAGCCAGAAGGGCTTGGAGTGATGTATTCCAAGTTCTGAAAGATAACAACTGTCAACCAAGGTTACTTTATCCTGCAAAGCTATCCATTCAAATAGTTGGAGAAATAAGGACATTCCACCAAAAAAAAAAAAAAAAAAAAAAAAAAAAAACAGCTAAAGAAACATTTGAAGACAAAACTAGCTCTACAGAAAATACTTGAAAGTCATCCATGCTGAAGAGAAAGAAAAGCACACTTATAAGGAACCTGAAAAAAGCAAACCATACTCAAATACAAGTTAAAACAAGAGAGCAAAGGTAAAACCAGAAGAACTACAAAACAATAAAAATGGCAAAAATAAATACACACCTTTCAATAATAACTCTTAATAATAATGGCCTCAATGCCCCAACCAAAAGACATAGGTTTTCAGACTGGGTTAAAAAGCAGGATCCTTCAATTTGTTGCCTTCAAGAAACTTACCTTTCTACAAAGGATACACACTATCTTAGGGCTAAAGGTTGGAAAACAGTGTTTCAAGCAAATGGGCCTAGAAAACAAGCAGGGGTTGCTATCCTAATATCTGACAAGTCAAAATTCATGCCAACATTAGTTAGGAAACATAAGGAAGGTCACTTTCTATTGATTAAAGATACACTCCAACAGGAGGACATTAAATCCTAAACATATGCACCTAACATGAGGGCTCCCAATCAAACAAATGCTATTAGAACTAAGGTCACAGATAACACCAAACACAGTTGCAGTGGGTGACTTCAATACCCCACTCTCATCAATTGATAGGTCATCTGGCAAAAAATAAACAGAGAGGCATCTGGACTAAATGAGGTCATAGAAGGAATGGACCTAACAGATATCTACAGGACATTTCATCCAAATGCTTCAGAATACACATTCTTTTTTTTTTAAATATATTTTTTTAATTTTTATTTATTTATTTGACAGCGGCAGACAGAGAAAGAGGCAGAGAGAGAGAGAGAGAATGGGCGCGCCAGGGCTTCCAGCCACTGCAAACGAATTCCAGACGCGTGCACCCCCTTGTGCATCTGGCTAACGTGGGTCCTGGGGAATCAAGCCTTGAACTGGGGTCCTTAGGCTTCACAGGCAAGCGCTTAACCACTAAGCCATCTCTCCAGCCCAGAATACACATTCTTTTCAGCAGCTCATGGAACATTCTCTAAAATAGACCATGTATTAGGACACAAAACAAATCTTAACAAATGCAGGAAAATTGAAATAATTCCTTCCATTCTATCTGATCACAATGGGATCAAACTACAAATCAACAGCAACAAAAGCTATAGAGCATACACAAAATCATGGAAACTAAACAATACACTATTAAATGATGAATGGGTCAATGAAGAAATCAAGAAGGGAATCAAAAATTTCATAGAGTCAAATGATAATGAGAACACAACATACCAAAACCTTTGGAACACAATGAAGGCAGTCCTACACATACCAGAGAAATTCAAAAAATCATAGGGACATACTACAAGAGCATATACTCCACTAAGTTGGAAATTATGAAAGAAGTGAATGATTTCCTTGATTTATATGACTGACCTAAATTAAATCAAAATGAGATTAATCACTTAAATAGACTTATAACAAGTATGAAGATCCAAGCAGTTATTAAAAATCTACCAACTTGCCGGGTGTGGTGGTGCATGCCTTTAAACCCAGCACTTGGGAGGCAGAGGTAGGAGGATTGCCATGAGTTCAAGGCCACCCTGAGACTACAGAGTGAATTCCAGGTCAGCGTGGACTAGAGCAAGACACGACCTCGAAAAAGCAAAAAAAAAAAAAAAAAAAAAATCTACCAACTAAAAAAAGTCCAGACCCAGATGGATTCACTAATGAATTTTACCAGACCTTCATGGAAGAACTAATACCAATGCTTCTTGAACTTTTCCATAAAATAGAAAAATAATGAATCCTACCAAACTCCTTCTATGAAGCCAGCATCACTCTGATACTGAAACCAGGCAAAGATAGAACAAAAAGAGAAAATTACACACCAATCTCCCTCATGAGCATAGATGCAAAAATTCCCAACAAAATATTGGCAAACAGGGCTGGAGAAATGGCTTAGTGGCTGAGCGCTTGCCTGTGAAGCCTAAGGACCCCAGTTCGAGGCTCAGTTCCCCAGGACCCACATTAGCCAGATGCACAAGGGGATGCACGCATCTGGAGTTCATTTGCAGAGGCTGGAAGCCCTAGCATGCCCATTCTCTCTCTCTCTCTCTCTCTCTCTCTCTCTCTCTCTCTCTCTCTCTGTCACTCTCAAGTAAATAAAAATAAGAATGAACAAAATTTTTTTTTTAAATATTGGCAAACAGAATACAAGAATATATCAGAAAAATCATTCACCCTGATGAAGTAGGCTTTATCCCAGAGATGCAGGGATGGTTCAACATATGCAAATCAATAAATGTAATACATTATATAAATGTACTGAAAGACAAAAATCACATGATCATTTCATTAGATGTAGAAAAAGCATTCAACAAAATCAAACATCCCTTCATGATAAAAGTACTACAGAGACTGGGATTAAAAGGAACATGTCTCAACATAATAAAGGCTATTTATGACAAACCTACAGCTAACATAATACTAAATTGGGAAAAACTTGAAGCTTTTCCACTAAAATCAGGAACAAGACAAGGGTGTCTACTGTCAGCACTTTTATTTAATATAGTACTGGAAGTCTTAGCCATAGCAATAAGGCAAGAGACGCACATAAAAGGGATACAAATTTGGAAGGAAAAGATCAAGTTATCATTATTTGCAGATGACATGATTCTATACATAAAGGACCCTAAAGACTCTACCAGCAAACTGTTAGAGCTGATAAACACCTATAGCCATATAGTAGGATACAAAATAAACACACAGAAATAAGTAGCCTTCCTATATGCTAGCAAAAAACACACAGAAGATGAAATCAGAGAATCACTCCCATTCACAATTGCATCAAAGAAAATCAAGTACCTTGGAATAAGCCTAACCAAGGAAGTGAAGGATCTCTACAATGAAAACTTTAAAACACTCAAGCAAGAAACTTCAGAAGACACTAGGAAATGGAAAGACATCCCTTGTTCTTGGGTCAGAAGAATTAATATTGTGAAACTGGCAATCTTACCAAAAGCAACCTACACATTTAATGCAATCCCCATCAAAATTCCAATGGCATTCTTTATGAAAATAGAAAAAATAGTCCAAAAATTCATTTGGAAGCACAAAAACCCTCGAATATCTAAAACAATTTTGAGCAACAAAAATAAGGCTGGTGGAAGCCAGGCGTGGTGGCACATGCTTTTAATCCCAGCCTTCAGGAGGCAGAGGTAACAGGATTGCCATGAGTTCGAGGACACCGTGAGACTCCATAGTGAATTCCAGGTCAGCCTGGGCTAGAGTGAGACCCTACCTCTAAAAACCAAAAAATTAATTAATTAATTAATTAATTAGGCTCGTGGTATCACCATACCTGATTTTAACCTATATTACAGAGCTATAGTAACAAAAACAGCATGGTATTGGCACAAAAACATATGTAGATCAATGGAACAGAATAGAGGATCCAGATGTAAGTCCAGGTAGCTATAGCCACCTGGTATTCAACAAAAATGCCAAAAATACTCATTGGAGAAAAGACAGCCTCTTCAGCAAATGGTGCTGGGAAAACTGGATATGTATCTGTAGAAGGATGAAAATACATCCTTATCTCTCTCCATTCCATGCACAAGAATTAAGTCCAAATGGATCAAAGACCTTAATGTCAGATCCCAAACTCTGAAACTGCTAGAGGAAAAAGTAGGGGAAACCCCTCAACACATTGTTCTTGGCAATGACTTTCTGAATATAACCCCAATTACTCAGTAAATAAAACCATATATTAACTGCTGGGACCTCAGAAAATTACGAAGCTTTTGTATGGCAAAAGACACTGTGAATAGAGCAAAGTGGCAACCTACAGAATGGGAGAAAATCTTTGGCAGCTATACACCTGATAGAGGATTAATATCTAGGATATACAAAGAACTCAAAAAATTAAATAATAAAAAAAATCAAACAAAGCAATTAAAAAATGGGCTATGGACCTAAATAGACAGTTCTCAAAAGAAGATATACAGGTGGAATATAAATATCTAAAAAAATGTTCTACATCCCTAGTTATCAGGGAAATGTAGATTAAAACTACATTGAGATTCCATCTCACTCCTGTCAGATTGGCTACCATCATGAAAAGAAATGACCATAAATGCTGGAGAGGATGTGGAAAAAGAGGAATCTTTCTACACTGTTGGTGGGAATGCAGTCTGGTCCAGCTGTTATGGAAATCAGTGTGGAGGTTCCTGAAACAGCTAAAAATAGATCAATCACATGACCCAGCTATACTACTCCTAGGCATATATCCTAAGAACTTGTCTCACAATAACTTGCTCAACCATATTTATTGCTGCTCTATTCACAATATCTAGGAAATGGAACCAGCCTAGATGTCCCTCAACTGATGAGTGGATAATGAAGATGTGGCACATTTACCCAATGGAGTTCTACTCAACAGTAAAGAAAAATGAAGGTAGGAAATTTGTAGGAAAAATGGGTGGATCTGGAAAGGATTATAGTAAGGGAGATAACCCAGACCCAGAAAGCCAAGCATCACATGTTCTCTCTCATATGTGGATCCTAGCTACAAATGATTGGACTTCTGTGTGAGTAGGAAGAAAACTCAGTAGCAGAAGCCAGTAAGCTAGAAAGCAGATAGAAAGGGAAGGAGGGGGAACTTAATAGGATGATATTGTATATATGTAAGTAGAACAGATTAATGGGGGGAAAAGACCTAAGTGAGCTCAGGGGAAGAGATTGAGTAAAGGAAAGGTGGAGGGAGGGCTAATCAAAATCTAACAGGATATAAATAAGTCATACGGAAACCTACTTTTTGGACAATGGAACACACAGGAGCCATAGTTTGTTACTAGAAAAATTTGCAGTGCCAAGGATGGGATACCTTCCAGTGAGTTTGGCCAGGGAGGTCCCTGATGACCCCAAAACATTACAGGCCATTGCTGAGGCCCTTGGTTTCCCACCAGGAATAGATGGTAAGACCCTATTGCTAAAGACTCCACATACTTGGGCTGCAAGGCCACTGAGAATTCCTGTTGGAGCTGAGCTGAAAACCTCCTCCATGCAGACCAGCTGACAGAAAGCTGGAAAAAGCCATGCTACATGAAGTTCAATGGGAAAGAGAGAAATCACCAGTGAAGATACACAACAGTGGACACTGAAAGCCTTATATTTTGCCAGCCAGGCCAAATGAGCCAATGGGTGCAATAGTGGCACATCTGTCATGGGGGAAACCAACTGCCCTCTAATTTGACTGGAGGCCCATTCCATGGGAGGGAATACATCCCTGATACTGAAAAGCTACAACAGGGGTAGTCATGAGTCCTAAAGGTGTTAACAGCTGCTGCTGGCTGGCTAAATGTATATACTATGCTCACCAAACTTCCCAGTAAGCACTTCTTTTGATATTCAAACCCATGTATTAATGCTACTCTCACTTTTGGTAGAGAACCTTCTCTTTTCAGATGGCTGGGACCTTGGGATGACTCAGAAGGCACCATGGTGCTGAGAAGAAGTGACAGAGGAGTGCTCAGCACTGAAATATCTCTATCACACCTTCCAAGGCTCAGGGTCCATTGCGGAAGAGGTGGCAGAAATATGTAAGAGCCAAAGGAAAGGTAGGACTCCTTACAACGTGCTCCTCCAGACACAAAATGGCCTGGATATCCATGACCTCACAGTGCCTGCCACAAGGCCATCATAATATGAGGAAAAGATGATGACATCGAAATAAAAGAGAAACTGATTGAGAGGGGGGGGGGATATAATGGAGCACTGAAAGGGGAAAGTGGGGGGAAAGAGGGAATTACCATGAGATATTGTTTACAATCATGGAACCTGTCAATAAAAAAAAATTTAAATAAAAAAAAGCTAAGGAAACTTACAAGATTCAAGAAGTTTAGAAAATTACATGAGAGCTCAGAGGGCACCTCCTTAAGGTTATATAAGCAGTGAGGATTGGTGGAAAGAGGAGACTCTACTGGCTAGGCTGTAGGGAATCCATTTTTCTTTGTCATCACCCACCCTGATATTGGCTTTTTGGTGATGCAACTGTATTTGGGTCAGTCACATTCATTTTGTCAACCCCTCAGCAATGCTCGTGAAAGTAATCACCATAGTTCTTTAATTCAGTCAACCAGACTTACATGAGAGTGTGTCTCTGGTCTGTCATTAGTGCCCTATCTGGAATGAAAAGATGCTCGTTCAATTCACCCAAGGAACAGTTTGTATACTTTTTTTTTTTTTTTTCAGTTTTTAGAGGTACAGTCTCACTCTAGCTCAGGCTGACCTGGAATTCACTCTGTATTCTCAGGGTGGCCTTGAACTCACAGCGATCCTCCTACCTCTGCCTCCCGAATGCTGGCATTAAAGGCATGTGCTACCATGCCCTGCTTCAGTTTGTACATTTTTATGAGAGAGAGGAAGAAATCGAGTGAGAGAATTGGTGCACCAGGGTCTCCAGCCACTGCAATCAAACTCCAGATGCGTGTGCCACCTTGTGCACATGTTTGACTTTGCGCATGCATCACCTTGTGCATCTGGCTTACATGAGATCTGGGGAGTTGAACATGGGTCCTTAGGCTTTGCAGGCAAGTGCCTTAACTGCTAATCCATCTCTCCAGCCCCCAGGTAGTACTTTTGTAGCTGTATAGGGAGCACCTTGGACCAAATATAGGCCTAGGATGGTCAGGCCTGCCTCTGTAATCACCTTGTCAGTACAGACATCTCAGTCATGAGCATTTTCTGTTAGTAGGTCCCCATAACTGGCTCCAACCTTGATTCTATGGACCATCTCACAGCCAGTGTCACTGCTTGTCCAGGTGTCTTTCTGCCCCCCAGGGAGAAGACTAAGAAGAGTCAGGCCACAGGCCTCGTATGGACGGGAACCCATCCCTTGTTACACAGAAGGGTGACAAATTTTCTGTGACTCAGACCTCATAATTCCTGAACACTCCATCCTAAGGTGTCAACACATAGGTTATAAGCCATGTGGGTGTGGTTTAGGAGTAAAAGATATAATTAAACCTCATATTAGTAGGAGGGGGTATAGCTCAGGGGTAGAGCATTTGACTGCAGATCAAGAGGTCCCTGGTTCAAATCCAGGTGCCCCCTGTATCCAGTGCTTTTTGGTACCTAACCTTGGCATTAAAATGCCACCTTGATTTTCCTGCCAGGGTCCAGGTTGTAGAATTGGCCTGAAAGGAAGACTGGACCTTGGTTTGGTTGAATATCAGCGATGATTTCAAGCAATCTTCTCCTGTGTGGACTTCTGGTCCACTCCTGGGCCTGTGTGTGCTCGTGCACTTTGTCTTTGCGTGGGATAATCTCACTTCCCCAGAGGAAGAGAGGGGGAGCAGAAGAAACAACCAAAAGTGTGGAAAATGGCTGCCTCTACATAAATGAAAATATACAAAGAATAGAGTTTTTAAATGATAAGCTTATTATACTTTATTTGTTTATTACTGAGACAGAGAGGTAGATAGAGAGAGATAGAAAGGATGGGCACACCAGGGCCTCCAGCCACTTACATGAACACCAGACACATGCATCATCTTGTCCATCTGTTTTACGTGGGTAGTGGGGAATTGAACCTGAGTCCTTAGGCTTCACAGGCAAATGCCTTAAACCATCTCTCCAGCCCAATGATAAACTTAAAAAACAATTTTATTTACTTGAGAAAGAGAGATTATGAGTGCCTCTTGCCATTGCAAACAAAATCCCGACATATGTGCCACTTGTACAACTGCTTTTACATGGGTACTGGGGAACTGAACCTAGGCCAGCAGACTTTGCAAGCATGCCCCTTTAACCATTGAGCCATCTTTCTATCCCCCAAAGTATTAAGCTTTTTATTTTTTGTATTTTTTTATGAGAGAGAGACAGAGAGAGCAAGAAAGAGAGAGAGAGCAAAAGAAAGAATTGGCATGGCAGGGCCTCCAGCCACTGTAATTGAACTCCAGACAAGTGCAACGTATTGTGCACATGTGAGACTGCATGTTTTCATCAGCTTGTGCATCTGGCTTACATTGGACCTGGAGAGTTGAACTTGGGTCCTCAGGCTTTGCAGGCAACAGCCTTAACCTAAGCTATCTCTCCAGCCCTGATAAACATTTTTGTTGTTGTTTGTTTTTTGTTTTTTGTTGTTTTGGTTTTCAAGGTAGCGTCTCACTCTAGCCCCAGCTTACCTGGAATTCACTCTGTATTCTCAGGGTAGCTTTGAACTCATGGTGATCCTCCTACCTCTGCTTCTGGAGTGCTGGGATTAAAGGCATGCACCACCACACCCCCCTTTTCCTGATAAACTTTTAAAAACAACATTTGACTTGGAAATATAATTGTGAAAGATACTTTAACAAAAATGTATGTAACATTGGGACATTCATGTACTGGGGGTGAGGGCAGTGGTCACAGCAGATCTTTCTCCACAGAGGCCCTTTGTGATCCTCATTCCATGCTGCCTTCAGGATGCTTCTCAGAACTCCTCCATGATCCAAGGAGGACTTAAGACACCCTTCTCCAGCCTCCACCCTCAGGGTCCAATACACAGACCCACAGGTTGGAGAGATGTGTTGGGATGTAGGTATACTGCACGTGTCTCTAAAGAAATTAGGCAGAATTGCTTCAAATTGAAGTTTTGCTAGTATAGCACGAGAAAATCAGTCATACAAATCCTAAAGGTCCTTGAAGCAGTAGGGATATATGTCTGCTGCTCCCACAGACTAAAAAAGAGGGAGTGAGCCAGGTGTGGTGGCACTCGCCTTTAATCCCAGCACTTGGGAGGCAGAGGTAGGAGGATCGCCATGAGTTCGAGGCCACCCTGAGACTACATAGTGAATTCCAGGTCAGCCTGGGCTAGAGCAAGACCCTACCTTGAAAAACCAAAAAAAAAAAAAAAAAAGAGGGGGTGATGTACAGACATGTGAGCAGGAGGTAGGTTTGGGAACATTAGGGACTGGAGGAAGACCTTTCTGGGTTGACAATGTGGAGATGTTAGTGTTGATAATATTACTATTTAGAAATAAATAGGAATTTTCAATATAGTTTTGGAATGCTGAGCATGCTATTACTATAAAAAGTAGTTGTTATACACTGAGCACAGGGCAGGGATATAGCTCAGGAGTAGAACATCTGGATTATGGCCCGATTCAAATCTGGGTGCTGCACCCTTAAACCTACTAAGGTTTCATTGATTTTTTTTTTTTTTTTTTTTTTTTTTTTGAGATAAGGTCTCACTCTAGCCCAGCCTGTCCTGGAATTCACTATGTAGTCTCAGACTGGCTTCTGACTCACAGTGATTGTCCTACCTCTGCCTCCCAAGTGCTAGGATTAAAGGCAAGAGCCACCACATCCAGTTTGTTTTATTTTATTTTCTTTAAGGGCTGGAGAGATGACTTAGCAATTAAGGTGTTTGCCTGCAAAGCCAAATGACCCAGGTTTGTACTCCCTAGGACCCACACAAGCCAGATGCACAAGGGGGGGGGGGCATGCAGCTGGAGTTTGTTTACAGTGGCTGGAGGCCCTGGCATGCCCATTCTTTTTCTCTCTCAAATAAATAAATATATTATTAAATATTCTTTAGGTGGGGCATGGTGGCACATACCTTTTATCCCAGAACTTGGGAGGCACAGGTAGAAGGATTTCTGTGAGTTCAAGGCCCGCCTAAGACTACATAGTGAGCCTGGTGTGGTGGCGCATGCCTTTAATCCCAGCATTTGGGAAGCAGAGATAGGAGGATCGCTGTGAGTTCAAGGCCACCCTGAGACTACATAGTGAATTCCAGGTCAGCCTGAGCTAGAGTGAGACCCTACCTCGAAAAAACAAAAAAATTATAAATATGTGTATGTGTGTGTGTGTGTGTATTTCTTTACTATTTATTTACAAGGAAGGGGAGAAAGAGAGAGAAAGGGCTCCCCAGGGGCCCTTGTCACTGCAAACAAATTCCAGACACGTGCCACTTTGTGCATTAATCTTTATGTGGGCACTGGAGAGTTGAACTCAGGCTATCAGGCTTTGCAAATAAGCACTTTTAACTACTGAGCCATCTCCCCAGCCCCTGTTTTATTATTTTTAACTGAAAGGAGCTATTGCTCCCATTCAGCTCTTCTTCCATTCATTCCAAGTAACTTCTTCAGCAGACCTGGAAGTTATAGGACAGGCTTCTTCCCCTAATACCATCTGTCTGTTCATACTGTGTGTGTGTCTATGCATGTCTGTGCACATGTGTGTGGCACATGTGTGTGTGTGTGTGTGGTGTGTCGGCCAAAGAGAATAAGCTCAGATATCATTCCTATAAGGTGTCATCTACTTTGTTTGAATTTTTTCTTTTTTGTGACAGGGTCCTTCATGAAACTCACCAGATAGACTGAGATTACTGCACAGTGACCCTTAGAAGCCCACCTGGATCCACCTCGCCGGTGCTAGGATTAACAAGTGCACACCACCATGCCAGCCTTGGGGAAAAATAAATAAATAAATAAATAAATAAGTAAAAATAAAACATGTTTTCTGAGGATTAAACTCAGTTAATCCACTTAGACTTCGTCTCATTTTTCTCAGTACCATTTTGAAGGTATCTTTGTCAAGAGATGGACAAATTTCACATAAACTTTCCCCGTATCTTTTTCTAGAATTTTCTTTTTTTTTTTTTTTTTTTTGTTTTGTTTTGTTTTTTCAAGGTAGGGTCTCACTCTAGCTCAGGCTGACCGGGAATTCACTATGTAGTCTCAGAATGGCCTTGAATTCATGGTGGTCCTCCCACCTCTGCCTCCCAAGTGCTGGGATTAAAGGTGTGCGCCTCCACACCATGCCCGGCTTAGAATTTTCTTGTATAAATTTGTCTCCTTCCCTGGGTCACTGTCACCTGCTTGACTGGGAACCTTGGATGGCCTTCCTCTGCCTGCTTTCCTTCCGCTCCTGATTCCACCCAGGCTACAGCTTGGCTTCATGCAATCTCTCTACACTGTCAACTCCACACTGTGTCTGCAGCTGATGGCGTTCTGTGTCTCCTTCAAAAAGCAAGTGTGGCGGGGGGAGGGGGGGCAGCTGGAGAGATACCAGTGTTGGTGCAATGCTTGCCATGCAAGTGTTGAGAACCTGAGTTCTGGTCACCAGCACCCATGTGAGGAGCCAGACATGTTGGTGTGTGCCTGTTACCCTAGCTCTGGGGAGGCAGAGATAGGAAAATCAATGTGACCTTGTTTCAAAAACTAAGGTAGAGGGCTGGAGGGATGGCTTAGCAGTTAAGGTGCTTGCCTGCAAAGCCTAAGGACTCATGTTCAAATCCCCAGGTCCCATGTAGCCAGACACACAGTGACGCAAGCATGCAATGTCACACATGCCCACAAGGGGACGATCACGTCTGGCGTTCGTTCGCAACAGGCTGGAGGTCCATTCTCTCTCTCTCTCTCAAAATAAAAATAATTAACAATAAATAAATAAAAATGAGGTGGAAGGTGGAGTATGATAGAGGAAGGTACCCAACATTGAACTCTGTGCTTCACACACATGTACAAATACATGCATGCATGCCCACATGAACATATACAAACACATACACCACACACAGAGAAATTTTACTTATTTATATATTTATTATTTATTTGAAAGAGAGAGAGAGGCAGACAGAGAGAGAGAACGGGTGCTCCAGGGCTTTCAGACACTGGGAACGAACTCCAGATGCATGTGCCACCTTATGCATCTGGCTTATGTGGGTGCTGAAGAATCGAGCCTAGGTCCTTTGGCTTTGTAGGCAAGTGCCTTAAACACTAAGCCATCCCTTCAACCCAAGAAATTTTTTAATACAAGCAAGTGTGGGAAATTTCACCCCCAATGTGGCCAACATAGCTGTTCTGGGAATGAGGCCTTGTGAGAGGTGTCGCTGCCCTTCCCGTCCAGCAGAATAAGGCAAGGACAATCAAAACCCTTCTCAAAGCAGTTTATTCAGGAATCCTTGACATCTGGATGTGGGGCCCTGATAACAAGCCCTCCTCCCTATAAATAGCCAGCCTAACCTAATCAACAACTGCCACGTGGGCGTAGACAACAGGGCGCAGCCAACCACCTGATGGTGATCTAATCATACGTAGCACTGTACATGCGCACTTTACAGTGTGTACAAAAAAAAAAACAAAAGGTGATGCTTAGTCATGATACTTGACAGCCAGCCCAGGCGCCATCTTGTAATGGCCACCATACTCGCAGAGACTTGACAGAAAGCCCGAGCAGCCTTGGGGCGGCAACCTTGACAAAAAGCCCGGGCGGCCATCCACACCCGCTCTCCACAGAGAGGGACTTTGGACATGAGGCGCAATAAATGAACTAATGTGACTCTTGCAGAAGTTTTACTCTGCAGGGTTCTCTTGGTCCTTCTTCATGTAGTGATGCAACAAGAAGGCATTCGTCAGAAGCATCCCCTCCATCTCAGACTTTCCAGCCTCACCAAACCTGAAAATTATGTTTCTGTTCATTGCAAATTTCATAGTGTATAACACTCTATCCTAGCAACACAAAAAGGAATCAATCCCAGCCCCAACCCCATTCCTGATTCAAGAGTCCAATACATCGCTGTCTGTTCAAGATTTCAACTAGAATGTTCTATCAAGCATCTCAAATTTCATATATGCTAAACCTGTAAAAAAAAAAGAAAAAGAAAAAGAAAAAACACCCCACAATTATCTTCTTTTAAGAACATTGCTTCATCAAGTCTTTACACTTCTTATTTAATTATAATTGTGGCTTTCCAGTTATTCAGACTAGAACACGGAGTTATACATTTCTCATATATTTTTTTGTGTCTCACACCCAACTAATTAGCAAATTCTATAAATTTCACATTCACGTTTAAGAGTAAAATCTCTTTTTCTTTCCTCCTCTCTGCTTCTTCCCTCCTTTTCCTCCCTTCCTCTTTCCTCTCTTCTCTTTTCTTCTCCCCCCCCCCCCATCTCTGTCTCTCCCTTCCTCATCCTCAGTGGAGAAATTCCCAAACTCTTACCACACTCTGTTTTCCAAGGAGACTGAATGAAGACTTTGGTTGTTATTGAAGTTGGTGCTCCCCTCCTTCCTTCTGAGGAGGTAATACTTTCCCACACAAAGACAAAATGCACAAGCCCACACATGCCCAGGAGGTAGACCAGAAGTCCACACAGGAGAAGGCAGGTTAAAATCATGCCTGGTAGAACCAATAAGACCTTGGTCTTGTCCTCCTTCCAGGCTGATTCTATATCATGACACCCTGGCAGGGAAATTAAGGCAGAGTTACAACACCAAGTTTAGGTAACAAAAACAATGGGCACAGGGGGCACCTGGATTTGAACCAGGGACCTCTTGATCTGCAGTCAAATGCTCTACCCCTGAGCTATACCCCCATCCATACAAAAACCTTGTATAAACACCTTTTATCTTTGGAGCCACGCTACAACTTCCACGCCAATAAAACTATCTGCTTTTCTGTCAGACCAGGAGGCAAAGCACACTGAGACTAATGCTGTGGACACTGGGCAGGCACACACTTGTCCTCCAGTCACTTTCTTCTCCTGTGAGCTCTCTTGTTCACTGATGGATACATAAGTTCATTTGCAGTGGCTGGAGGCCTTGGCATGCCCATTCTTTCTCTCTCTCTTCCTCTTTTTCTGGAAGGAAGGAAGGAAAGAAGGAAGGAAGGAAGGAAGGAAGGAAGGAAGGAAGGGAGGAAGGGAGGGAGAAAGAAAGAAGGGAAGAAAGAAAGAAAGAAAGAAAGATTATTTGTAAGTAGGAAGAAAACTCAGTAGCATAGGCCAGTAAGCTAGAAAGAAGATATAAAGGAAATATAAAGGGAGGGAGTGGGGACCTAATAGGATGGTATTGTATATATGTAAGTAGAAGAACAGATTAATGGGGATGAAAAGGTCTAAGTGAGGTCAGGGGAAGAGATTGAGTAAGGAAAGGTGGAGGAAGGGCTAATCAAAATCTAAGAGGATATAAATAAGTCATATGAAAACCTACTTTTTTGGACAATGGAACACATAGGAGCCATAGATTGTTATTAGAAAATTTTCAGTGCCAAGGATGGGATAACTTCCAGTGAGTTGTTGGCCAGGGACGTCCCTGATGCCCCCAAAACATTACAGGCCATTGCTGAGGCCCTTGGTTTCCCACCAGGAATAGATGGTAAGACCCTATCGCTGAAGATTCCACACACTTGGGCTGCAAGGTCACTGTGAAACACTGCTGGAGCTGAGCTGAAAACCTCCTCCATGTAGATCAGCTGACAAAAAGCTGGAAAAAGTCATGTTGCATGCAGTTCAATGGGAGAGAGAGAGATCACCAGTGAAGATACCCAACAGTGGACACTGCAAGCCTTATATTTTGCCAGCCAGGCCAAGTGAACCAATGGGTGCAATAGTGGCATGTTTGTTATGGGGGAAACCAACAGCCCTCTAATTTGACTGGAGGTCGGCTCCATGGAAAGGAATATATTCCTGATACTGAAAACCTACAACAGGGGTAGTCATGAGCCCTAGGGGTGTAACATCTGCTGCTGTATGGTTAAAAGTATATACTATGCTCACCAAATTGCCCAATAATCACTTCTCTTAATGTTCATACCCATATATTAATGCTACTCTCACTTTTGTTAGAGAACCTTGTCTATTCAGATGGCAGTGACCCTGGAATGACTCAAGAGGTACCATGGTGCTGAGAAGTGACAGAGGAGTGCTCAGCATGGAAATATCTCTATCACACCTTCCATGGTTCAGGGTCCATTGAGAAAGAGGTTGTGGAATGAATGTAAGAGCCAAAGGAAGGGTAGGACTCCTTACAACATGCTCCTCCAGATACAAAATGGCCTGGATATCCATGACCTCACAGTGCCTGACACTACCTACACAAGACCATCATAATAGGAAGAAAAGATCATGACATCAAAATAAAAGAGAGACTGATTGAGAGGGGGAGGGGATATGATGGAGAGTGGAGTTTCAAAGGGGAAAGTGGGGGAAGGGAGGGAATTACCATGGGATATTGTTTACAATTATGGAAGTTGTCAATAAAAAAGTTATTTAAAAAAGAAAGAAAGAATGACAGATAGATAGATAGATAGATAGATAGATAGATAGATAGATAAATAGATAGAAAAAAAGGGCCAAGACAGATGCATAAATTGGAACATGTATCTGGAGTTCATTTGCAGTAACTAGAGGCCCTGGAGTGCCTATTCTCTTCCCCCCTCTCTCTGTCTCTGTCTGCTTTCAAATAAATAAATCAATATCAAAAAAGGCCTAGATACATTCCCCAAAGATCAGCTGCTGTTGTAAATAGCTCCTGAACCCATAAATGGCTGGGGGTTCTTTTGTTCCAACAGAACAAAGTTCTTCATCCAGATGTGACGAGGACAGCAGGACTGGGAGAAAAGGCAGTTCTGCTGAGGAGCCAGCATGGCGTTTAGGCTTGTGAATGGAGGGCGTAAGCACTCACTCCACAGCCCGCCTGGAGAGAGCGCAGTGAGGTCATCTACAGGAAAGGTTCTCTCTGCAAAGCTCTGAGGCACTGGAGTGCTGGAGCAGAGAGGGACCCTAGCTAGGGCGTGTGACAAATGCGAGAGTTCAGGAGGACATGGCTGGACTCTAGTGACAATGGTGTTGGGGAGCCCTGTCACCACTTCTTGGGTCATTAGCTCTGGAGTCCAGGGGCTGACGGTCAAGTCATCCTTGGTCAAGCTAGGGCTTTTCTGAGCCCTGGTCTTTGAGATCCTGTTTGTTCTTCATACTTTACTAATGTGCGCCTGTCTTCCTCTGGCAACATGCATGAATGGAAACTGCTTGCAAATAATAAATATTTCAAAAATATGAGCCGGGTGTGATGGTGCACCCCTTCTATCCCAGAACTTGGGAGGCTGAAGTAGGAAAATTGCTGTGAGTTCAAGGCCAGCCTGAGACTACAAAGTGAATTCCAGGTCAGCCTGGGCTAGAGCAAGACCCTACCTTGATAAACCAAAAAAAAATAATAATAATAATAATAATTTTAAAAAAAGGAAAGAAAAAGAAAAAAATAACAGAAAGTGAAAGTAAAGCAGAAATGCTGAGAAGGGTACCCTAATAATGACTTAATGACATTATGAGATATAAACTAAGTATCAAGTCAAGTGCATTGGATTGGTTACTTCAGATGTATGTGAAGGCTTCTAGTAAGCTAATGATTTGATACCCTTGAGGATGTAAATTAGACAAGTTGGGGTAGATTGTATTGGTTACTCTGTGTGTGTGTGTGTGTGTGTGTGTGTCTCCTGATAGGGTGATGAGTTAGACAAAAGATGGGTAACTTTGTATTTGTGGGCCAGCAGGCAAAGTCAACATAAGTCAGAGCTTTTTGGATTTCATTTCCTGGACTTTATTCTCTGATCTCTATTCATTGACAAACATTATCTGTTTACTCCCTTTGGGTTTGTAACTAGCTGCCTACAAAACAAGAACTACCTTACTTCTAATCCCTATCAGCCCCACTTTCTGTTCGTTCTCTGCTTCCTTATGATAGGAGCAATGTGACCAGCTGGCTTTCTGCTCCTACACCAGCCCCGTGATGGAATTGCAAGCCAAAATAAACTGTTTTCCTCCTTAAGCTTCAGGTGTTCTGTAAACATTTTCCTGTGGAGATATGAACATGTCTATTTGTAGTAAGGGCAGCTATATGTCTGTGTGTGTGGAGCAACCTTGAAGCTTGGAATGTGCTCTGTAGTTTAGAATGTGTACATAGCAACCAATCCAAAGTTACCACATAGGGGAGGCAAAGGGGCTGGGATGTACAGGGAAGTTAACAGAGGTCTTGTAAGGAAAGTGTAAAAGAAAGGCAAAAGAGAACACCAGACTTGATCTCTACAGACAGACTGTTTATTGAGAGAAACAGCGAGGGGCAACAGTCTTCCCACGAGATTAAGGCTGAAGCCCCGAACCAGGCTGGGATTCAAACTTATATGGAGGATCCTAAGAAAAAGACTGTACTAGGTGTGAGTGATAAGAAAATTGTAGCTGTTTGTGTCCTTGTTCAGAATAGGCTTCTTCAGCCAGGATTGCCTAAGGGAGAATACTCAGATGGTCCCTGGTCCTTCAAGGCCATCTATGCTAAGGGAAGTACATCAATCAGGGAAGGTGACAAACTTAATGAGGCCGAACACCTCTGTTGCTTCTTTATTGCCCATGAGCTTTAGTGATAGTTAACTCTTTAGTTCCCTTTAGTTTTCAGGGAAGGCTATTCAGGGCTAACTTCCTGTACATTCCAGCCCACTGCATTTGGGCTCAGCCTTTGTATATGAATCCACTGGCCCTATCCATCAGTGTCCTGTCTCTCTGTTATATATCCACCCCAAATAGGGCACAAATGACAGAACTAAACACCATCACACAAAAATCAATTGTTTTGAAACCTTAACCATATCTGTTATTAATTTTTTAAATATTTTTATTTATTTATTTATTAGAGAGATAGAGAGAGAATGGGTGTGCCAGGGCCTCTAACCACTGCAAGTAAACTCCAGATATGCACCACCTTGTGCATCTGGCTTATGTGGGACCTGGAGAATCAAACCTGGATCCTTAGGCTTCTCAGGCAAGTACCTTAACCACTAAGCTTTCTCTCCAGCCCTGTTATTAATTTTTTAACCTAAGTTATAGTATGTCCCCTCTTCCAATCCCTGTTTCCCTGCAGGCTCTCAGTAGGGTTACTGGTGTTCACTATGTGGTAATTAGGAACTCTGTCTCTGAGTGGAGCTATGCCTCAGGGTGTTTCTACCAGCCTTGTGTCTCTTACAATCTTCCTCCACCCTTCTTTGGCAACAGTACATTAGCCTTAGCAGGTGTGTTATCAGTTGGTGGTGTCTTCTCTGTAGCCTCTGTATTTTTTATAAGATTTTATGTTTTTATTTATTTATTAGAGATAGAAAGGGGGAAAGAGAGAGAGAATGGGCACACCAGGGCCTGTAGCCACTACAAACGAACTCCAGATGCATGTGCTACCATGTACATCTGGCTTATGTGGGACCCAGAGAATCGAACCTGGGGCCTTAGGCTTCGCAGGCATGCACCTTAACCGTTAAGCCATCTCTCAAGCCCTAGCCTCTGTATTTCTGATACAATGGGTTTCCATTCACCACAGTGTTTGTTTCTATTTTCCTGGGTGTGGATGCCAGACTAGCCTTGGGAGCAATACTCATTTAGTTGCCTCCTCCACAATTTCTTTTGGACCCCAGTAGATGTAGTAGAGGTGGTACAGCTCATTGTGAGAATTCTAGGCTTTTTCTTATGTTGACACAAAAATCCAGTTTTGGTGAACCAGTACTTACAGAGCATGGGTGAGGGGTTATTCCCAGAAGCTTGCATGACTCAAAGGCAGCTGCATCATCCAAAAGCACACCCCATCACATGTGACCCCTCACAGAATTTACATCTCTGAAGCTCCCTGCAGGGGACCTGCCAGCACCTCAGCTGGTCAGTCTCCACCCACTCCTCCTCCCCTCTCCCCTCAAGTTGTTTACTGTTTTGATGACCATGGGGAGGGAACTTGTGATCTTGTAATGTTCAGCTTTCCTAGACTTGCTTACCTCCTGCATCTCCAAAGCTTCCCTCTTCCCTCTAGGGAATGGTGCAATTTGAAGGGCACTGCTACGCAGCATCATGTATTTGGTTACAGCAAAAAAAAAAAAAAAAAAAAAAAAATCAAGTAATACATCTAATCATTCTTGCCTGTCAATCATAAATTTTATCTTCTTGGATGATGGATATTTTGTGTTCCTGTAAATATTCTTGGGGCTGGGGAGATGGCACAGCAGGTGAGGTGAGTACTTGTGGAAGCACGAGGATGTGAGTTCATCTCCAACACCCATGTTAAACAGCCAGGCATGTGGGCATGGTGACCAAAACGCTTGAGGTAGCCCTCCAAAGAAGCTTTGGCCCAGAGCAGAGATTTAATTTCCATTTTATAGTTTCCATAGCCAAAGGGGTAAGTGAACAAACAAGATGTGGCAGTTTACAGATCAATCATTTCTGCAGTCAGGCCACCCTAACAATGAACTCCATTTTAGTTTGTTTTAGCCTAAACCGTCTTTCTTTCCTATCATCCCTTTGGACCCTTTCTGGACAATTCCATCTGCTGACAAAGATAAGTTTTAACTCCTCAGCAATTAACTCTTAGAGTAACTCAATGAATCAATTCAACTTTTAGCTTCTTTTTTACCACATTCCCTCCTCTTTTTCATCATAATACCCTATGCTTTTGTATGTAATGGCTGGTATACCAGTGTATCACCTGTATTTTAATTAGTTTTATCTTAGATTGGATGAACCTGGACAGAGTATTTAGTACATGGGATTTTTAACATGAGTCCCAGCATAATTATTATGAGAGGCCCCATTAAAGGGGCTAGCCAGTATCCTCATGTAGTCTACATAGGGGGCAGACCCATGGTCTGGGGTACATCAGTATAAGACCTCTGGAGTCTTGGGGAAGCATGACCTTGAGGGCCAAGCATGTGTCAGTTGTCATTGGGAATGCTGACTCTGTTACCATTAAATCTTGTATTTAATTTTCAGCAGCAGGAAGTGGCTCATGATTATTGTCCTTGAAAATATGGATGGTAACACAAAAGAATTATTATAATAAAAGACAGAGAGCTAGGAGGGTCTTCTCTGTACAAGACTAGTCAGCAGGAGTGACTGTGACTCATCCTATTGCGAGGAGGAGCACACAGGACATGCCTGCAGTAGAGTGGGGGGACTGTACCACATTCCTCAAAAAGAAACAGATATTCCTGTGGAAGGAAAAGGATGTAATATGAGGCAATAGTAAAGAACTGTATCTGTTCAGGGGTGAAAGACATAAAAGTCCCTTGGAACCAAAGTTTCTCCATGGATACCACAAAGTTATCAAATGAGCTGATTTGCCCAGCAAATGGAAGGTGTTAGGATCCTACCCACGTGTCTGATTTTTTTTTGGCATCTCATGATGAAGTCCTCAGGCTTCTGTCATGTGTGGAGCAGGGTCATATTTTTTTGGCAGGGGCAGATGTCCTCTAGCGCTTGATTTTTAGGGGACCCTCTGGGTCCCTGGTGACCTGTTAACTGTTACAATAGGCTTAGGATACTGTCTTCTTGATTCTGGTGTGCTGAGTTTATATCACTTGGCTGGTGGGTGTGGGCCAAATTTCTCAAGGGTATGTGGGTCCCCTTGTGTTACAAATTTTAAGGAAGCATCATCAGTGGTCGTGATAGGAGAATCTGGTTTACCTCTATATCTAAGCAAGGATATACCATCAAACAATCAGCATCACCAACATTAGCAACTACAAACAGTCAGAACTCTAAATTGATTTTATGTCTTAGGGCTAGGCTCTAGATTTGCTCCAAATGTACTTTAGGATTTGGCTCTGAGATCTGTCCTTAGTGATATACCTCCTTTTAATAAGACATGTCAAGGAAAGATTGGACTAATACAAATCAATAACTATCAGGTAAACATAATCAATGAGGACAATTTTGGATCTTTGATTTAAAGGCAAACAGTATCTGACTAATCAGAGCCAGGCAGAGGCAGAAGGCATGAGTTAATAGTTTAGTATTGTAAACCAGCATCAGGCAGGGCAGTCTCTTTGTCTGGATCTTGGTTTATATTGTAATATCTTGTAGTTATATTCTCTTACTATGTGTTGTATTTTAGAGGTCATTCATGGCTTTGTAGGAGAGACTTTAGGGATCTGTGAGGGGTTCTATGAGTCTCAGCATTGTCATCTGCTAGGATAAATCAAAGCCATGCTGACCAAGTGGCCCTCCCTCTTTTGGGAAGCCTGGAGAACTGATTTTCCTCTGATGTGACTTTCCTGTTGCAGATACACTGACTTGGAATTCATCTCTGGGTCTCCACATCCTCTCTGATCAAGAAGACAGGTAACTCACCAGAGGCTAGAAGTTAGCAAGTATATGATCATCTCCTATGGCTTTCTGCTCTGGAAGCAGGAACCAAAATATTGATTATCCTTTTAACTCCAATGTTTTCAATTGACCTTGGCTTTTACATATGGTTATTAATCACTCAGAGAGACTATACATACCTCATTAGCTAAACAGATTCAGTTAAAAAGATACAGAACATATCTGGTCAGACTTGGCCAGAGAATGATACAATAATTCAAAAGCATTCTGATTAGCATTTAAGTTTAGTTGTCAGATGACAGTGTGAGCTATATCTGAAACATACAAAACATACACATTTTATCTTTTAAGTATCTGTTAGTTATAAGCATAGGCAGAACATGTTAGCAGCCCTGGAAACAATATTTTATCCAGTTTTAAATCAATTGATTTGATCTAGAAATTTATGTCAGGTAAAGACAAGGCAGCATAAAAATTTGGCATCTGCGTTTGAAAACAGCTTTAGCTAGTCTGTATACTTATGTAGGTACCAATTACCCCACAAAGTGGAAGCAGAACAGCAGTGTTTAAGATCATTTTTCTACAGCAGGGAACATGTCTTAAATATCAATATATCTATAAGCAATGAACTTAAGATACAAGAAATGAGGCAATTACTTAAGTAAAACCTTGACTGAGACTGATTATACATAGCTTAAGAATAAAGCCAAGCCTGGTCATTGTTGAGCTAAATTAGTCTGATTTTAACATACACTAAAGACATTATGATAGACATAAATTGATGTCTTCATCAAGTACCTTTAATCATTGAACCATTTTTAAGTTTAATATAAGACAATATTTATGAGTGTTAAAATATATGAAGCTTAGACAAACTATATTAACACTGTATATTGCAGGCTTTCCTAGGACAGGAGGAGTTTCCTCAGTCTCCTTAAGAACAAAGTCACAATGACTAAATCAACTTTTATAAGACTGAGCCAATAATCTTAGTGATGATCACCCAGTAAAACAGCATGAACAAGACAGGAACCACCTTAAGATTACAGTGTTTTGGAGTTTTTTGTCTGTTTGTTTGTTTTAAGATAAAATAACCTTATTAAATATTAAAAGGTTGACAAATAGAAGAACATAGGAAACTTGGTTGATAACTTTAAAGCAGGTCTTTTACAACCTTATAACTGTTATTATGATCAGATTAACATCAGTAAGTTAAAGTTTTAAATTTACAACCTAAATATCATAACATCCTGCAACTAGGTAGGGCCATCCTTTGTTAGTCTGATATAAGCTCTAGACTAATAGTCATCTTAATTTCAAGTAGTCTTAATCTGATTAAGTACCTGAAGACTTAATCAACTTCATCCTTAAGCCTTCTGTTTAAGTTTACTCATACCTTCATCTACATTCTTTTATCTTATCATCTGTGTAACTATTGTGACAATCTTCTCTATCAAACATTTAATATCCAACATTTAAAGTTTCTTCTTCAGTTTATCCTTTTATCTAGTTTATCTCATTATAATTACCAACAAATATTTTATTGTCCTTATCATAAAGCCTTTTAACATGAACAATTAAGTGTTTTTTTTTCTTTTGCCCTCAAAAGACTCTTTGAAATAATCTTTTATAAAGAGTAGACTAGATTTGACTTACATTATTTACTCTGAATATACACATAGATTTTTATCATTTGTTGGTTTTTGGAACCTTTTTTATCAGCTTTCTGAAATACATATTTTAAAAATATGAAAGCAGCCAGGCGTGGTGGCACACACCTTTAATCCTAGCACTCGGGAGGCAGAGGTAAGTGGATTACCATGAGTTCTAGGCCACCCTGAGACTACATAGTGAGTTCTAGGTCAGCCTGGGCTAGAGTGAAACCCTACCTCAAAGCAACAACAACAACAACAAAATTTATATATGAAAGCAGATTAGAACACTATTAGAAGTTTTAGAAATTTTATGACAAACTCAGTATTGAGTACTTTTTTTTCTGGTTTTTCGAGGTAGGGTCTCACTCTAGCCCAGGCTGACCTGGAATTCACTATGGAGTCTCAGGGTGGCCTCGTACTCATGGCAATCCTCCTACCTCTGCCTCCCGAGTGCTGGGATTAAAGGCATGCACCACCACACCCGGAAGTATTGAGTACTTCTCAATCTAAACACAAACCTTGGGTTGTCTGTTAGCAGTTCCATAGAAGCATAGAGAGATAAAATAAACTTAAAACAGTTACTCATGTCTTATAAGAAGTCCCCATCTTCCGCAGCAATTTAGGACTCACCCATCATCATGTTGGGACCAGGACCCTGAGATTCCCTGTGTCTGTAGCTCCCCTGGCTCTGTAAGGCAGGGAAGCCAAGAAAGCAGAGCCATCGGAGATTTCCCTGGGGTGGCAAAGCCCAGAGAGGTCTGTGCCATGTCTCTCTGTCTAATGAGACTTGTGTGCCAGGTTCCCCCTCCTATTCCAGGGCCATCTGGCCATCATGTAGGTCAAGCCGTGCCGGGGAAGCACTAGGTGACACAGTGCAATTGCAGGTGCCTGCTCATGTGTGCTCCCCATTTCATCCTTGCCTTGGAAACCTGCCCCAGCCGCAGCACAGGAGAGCAAGACAGACGAGTTTCCCCAGGTTTCTAGCACTTGCCTGAGACTAGCCCCAGAATTTAGCTATTCCTGATTGACCTTTTGCCCCTGGGGAACACAGCAGGGCAGCATACCCTTCTCTGCCAGTGAGGAGGGGCTCTCCCTCCTCTTCCGGTAGGTTTAGGGCTTGAGTGACTTTCATCACATTCATTTAACTCAAAAGCATTTGTAAAACCTTGCAGTGAGACTTTTATCTTGGTTTGTCTTTTCTATCGTTTAATTTCTTCTTTAGTGCCAGGCCCAGAGTGGTGGAATTTCCCAGTAGCCCAGACAACATTATCTCCTTTTACATCCCCCCACCACACACACACACACTCACACACTTCTGTGGCCTTGGGTTTTGCCAATCTTAAGTTCTGCCAGCCAGTACCTCCTTACTGGAGAGCATGTTAGGAGGAAGCTGTGGGGTGATCTCTGCCCTTGAAGCTTCTGCTCTGACTCTAGTTGAGTGGGTTTTTTTTGTTGTTGTTTTGCTTTGTTTTTCCCAGGGAGAGTTTTGGATTTCTCTCTGGGCTACAGGGCATCTCCCTGATCTTGCCATTCTATAACTTTTAGGAGTAGAAGAATCTCGCATTTTTCACTGTCTATAATCTTAGTTACTTTCAGTGTTTCCTCTGTGGTCCATTCAACATGAAAAGCTGCCTTCCTTGCTAGAAAATTTTCAGTGCCAGGGATGGGATACCTTCCAGTGAGTTTGGCCAGGGAGGTCTCTGATGCTCCCAAAGCATTATAGGCCATTGCCGAGGCCCTTGGTTTCCCACCAGGAATAGATGGTAAGATCCTATTGCTGAAGACTCCACATACTTGGGCTGTAAGGCCATTGAGAAATCCTGCTGGAACTGAGTTGATAACCTCCTCCATGTAGATCAGCTGACAGAAAGCTAGAAGAAGCCATTCTGCATGCAGTTCAATGGGAGAAAGAGAAATCACCAGTGAAGATACTCAACAGTGGACACTGCAAGCCTATATTTGGCCAGCCAGGCCAAATAAGCCAACGGGTGCAATAGTTGCACATCTATCATGGTGGAAACTAACTGCCCTCTAATTGGACTGGAGGCCCGCTCCATGGAAGGGAATACATCAGTGATACTGAAAACTTAAAACAGGGGTAGTCATGAGCCCTGGGGGTGTAACGTCTGCTGCTGTCTGGCTAAGTGTATATACTATGCTCATCAAACTGCCCAGTAAGCACTTCTCTTAATGTTCATACCCTTATATTAATGCTACTCTCACTTTTGGTAGAGAATCTTCTCTTTTCAGATGGCAGTGACCTTGAGATGACTCAGAAGGTATCATGGTGCTAGAAAGAAATGACCACAGTGCTCAGTACTGCAACATCTCTATAATACCTTCCAAGGCTCAGGGTCTAATGTGGAAGAGGTGGCGGAAAAATGTAAGAGCCAAAGAAAGGATAGGACTCCTTACAACATGCTCCCTCCAGACACAAAGTGGCCTGGATATCCATGACCTCACAGTGCCTGACACTACCTACACAAGACCATCATAAGAGGAGGAAAATACCATGACATCAAAATAAAAGAGAGACTAACTGAGATGGGAAGGGGATAAGGTGGAGAATGGAGTTTCAAAGGGGAAGGTGGGAGGGAGGGTATTACCATGGAATATTTTTTATAATCATGGAAGTTGTTAATAAAAATGTGAAAAAAAAGCTGCCTTCCTAACTTACAGAGGCCTTTGATTTTCTTGCTGTCATTTTAGCATTATAATCTTCTGAATATTCCCTTCTGAAATATGGTTTGTTTTTGACCTTGTAGTCTAGGACAGTGGGCTTGGTGGAGGACTTCCCCCACAATGAATTTCCCACTGTGTTAGTGCTGCAGAACAGACACAAAGACCAATGTGCGGGGCTCTGAGCCACATGCATACTTGTATACACATCACATTCCTATCAAGTGCACTTTTTATACAGACTCAGATGGCCATCTCCTCCTCACTCATTCATTTATTCATTCAGAGTTTAGACTATTTTTCTTATCTAATCTCATTCACAACCCTGATAGAGCTAATTACAGAGACTGAGCAACATCAGTCTTATCTAGCTAGTTACTGAGACGGAATACCATCTGTCAACCTGACGGAAAGAGGGTTGTCGGGGCTGGAGGGATGGCTTAGTGATAAGGCGTTTGCCTGCAAAGCCAAAGGACCTCGGTTCAATTCCCCAGGACCCACATAAGCCAGCTGCAAAAGGGGGCACACACGTCGGAGTTCGTTTGCAGTGGCTGGAGGCCCTGGTGTGCCCATTCTCTCTCTCTCTCTCTTTCTCCCCGCCTCTCTGCCTCTTTCTCTCTCTCAAAAAAAAAAAAAAAAAAAAAAAGCCAGGTGTGGTGGTGCATGCCTTTAATCCCAGCACTCGGGAGGCAGAGGTAGGAGGATCATCATGAGTTCGAGGCCACCCTGAGACTCCATAGTGAATTTCAGATCAGCGTGGACTACAGTAAAACCCTACCTCGAAAAACAAAAAAAAGAAAAGAAAGAAAGAGGGCCGTCACCTTGCAGCAGTATCCAGGTTCAGGGATTCCTCCTCTTGTGACCACACCTGCTCCTCCAGACCTGACTAGTCACAGTTTCCAGTTTCCCTAGGGAATTCTTATCTGGTCACAGATGCAAGTCTCCTTCTACTCAGGAACTCTGGTCCGGGACTTCACAGCCTCCTTGGGCCACCTGGAAGGGGACTCTGCAATCATGTCAGCAGGGCAGCCCTTCCCAGTTCCAGGGACCTTTGGCAGGCTGGGAGGCCCAGGAGCAGCAGTCCTTCCAGACCAACCAGCATCCTGGCGAAGGAAAATTTCATGGGGGCCTCCAGAGCTGTTGTAGAAATTCTCTGGAAAGATCTCTCCAAAGCCAGAATGAGTGAAAGTAGAGGAGTTTATTACCCCGGGGCCAAAAAGCTTGAGGCAGCCCTCCTCAAAGAAGCTTTGGCTCAGAGCAGAGATTTAATTTCCATTTTACAGTTTTCTAGCCAAGGGGAGGGGTAAATGTGGCAATTTACATATCAATCATTTCTATAGTCAGGCCACCCTAACAATGAACTCCATTTTACTTTGTTTTAGCCTAAACTGTCTTTCCTTCCTTCTTATCATCCCTTTGGGCCCTTTGTGCACAGTTCCTTCTTTGAGATTTTTCCATCTTGCTGACAAAGATAAGTTTTAGCTCCTTAGCAATTAATTCAGTGAATCAGTTCAACTTTTAGGTTCTTTTCTACCACAATACTCTAAAACACAGTTTGTGGGCTGGAGAGATGGCTTAGCAGTTAAGGCACTTGCCTGGCAAACCAAAGGACCCAGGTTCACTTTTCCAGGATCTACATAAGCCAGATGCACAAGGTGGCGAGTGCATCTGGAGTTCATTTGAAGCAGCTGTAGCTGGCATGCCGATTCATTCATTCTCTCTCTCTCTCTCTCTCTCCCTCTTTCTCTCTCAAATAAATAAATAATATTTTTTAAAACACAGTTTCAGTAGCTGGGCATGGTGGCGCATGCCTTTAATCCCAGCACTCGGGAGGCAGAGGTAGGAGGATCACCATGAGTTCAAGGCCACCCTGAGACGACATAGTGAATTCCAGGTTAGCCTGGGCTAGAGTGAAACCCTACTTCAAAGAGCCAAAAAAAAAACAAAAAAAAAAAAACCCAACAACACAATTTTGGGGTGATGGCTTAGCAGTTAAGGCATTTGCCTGCAAAGCCAAAGGACCCAGGTTCAATTCCCCAGGACCCACATTAGCCAGATGCACAAGGGGGCACATGTGTCTGGAGTTCATTTGCAGTAGCTGGAGGCCCTGGTGCGCTCATTCCTCTCACTCTCCCTCTTTCTCTGTCAAATAAATTAAAATAAAACACTTTAAAACACAGTTTCTATTGTACAAGCCTTTACCAGGGAGACAGCATGACCCCGAGTCTCCCTCCTATCTATGCAGCTGCACCCTGCTTGTATCTGGTTGGTGCAGCCATGGACACAAACACCCCTGAACAAATAGCTTTCTGTTCTACATTTGCACTCTCTTATCACTGACTTATTGCTAAGGAATTTTCTGTGTCACAAAAACATGTAACCTTAGAAACTTGTAACCCACCACTAGTGTAAAGAATTCAAGAGGTTATCAAATTTCCTGCCATACCATCTATAAAAACTCTGGGTTGTTTGTTGACAAAAATATGTTTATTGGGGCTGGAGAGATGGCTTAGTGGTTAAGGTGCTTGCCTGCAAAGCCAACGGATCTTGGTTCGATTCTCCAGGACCCACATAAGCCAGATGCACAAGGGAGCGCATGCATCTGGAGTTCATTTACAGTGGCTGGAGGCCCTGGCGCACCCATTCTCTCTCTTTCTCACTCTCTACCACTTTCTCTCTCAAATAAATAAATAAAATATTAAAATATATATGTTTATTATAGTTTGTGACAGATACATTTCAAAGTATCAGATACTAATTTATCTTTACATGTTGAAAATGTAGCTCTTTGTTGAAAAAAAATTAGCTATCAGAGCTCAGTATTTAGGCTTTGGACATTTGGAGTCCATGTGGGCATGAATAAAATTTCTGATTCTCCACTCATGCATATCTATGTGACTCAATTTCCTGTAACACACATACTGATCAATGCCCAGCTGAGCCTGGGAGCATGAGCCCCTCCAGAGGAGCAGCAGCATGCTCTACCTCTGAGTAGCTCTCTCCTCTCAGTACCCTCCTGCAGACTCTAGCTGACCTGGCTCTCACAAGACTCAGACTCCCTGAGTCCTCTGAACGAGTCCGTCTCTCTACACCCTACCACAGAAACTTTTCCACGCCAGTAAACTGGGGCAGTCATAGGGTTCCACTCACTGCTTTACATCACTCAGGGATTATGGTTCTTCACTGCCTGGAGTCCAGGGTCTTTAAAACCATCATTTCATAGATTTCCCATATTTTGGTTATTTTAGGTAGGAAAATATAGATCAGGTTATGAGTTCAGTCAAATTCAGAAGTCAATCTTTTTAATTTTTGTTTGTTTGTTTGTTTTGTTTTGTTTTTCAAGGTAGGGTCACACTCTAGCCCAAGCTGACCTGGAATTCACTATGTTGTCTCAGGATGGCCTCAAACTCAAAGCGATCCTACTACCTCTGCCTCCTGAGTGCTGGGATTAAAGGCATGTGCCACCATGCCCAGCCAAAACTTTTTTCTTTTTTTTTTTTAAATATTTTATTTATTTATTTGAGAGAGAGAGAGAAAGAGACAGAGAGAGAGAGAGAGAGAATGGGCACACCAGGGCCTCAAGCCACTGCAAACAAACTCCAGATGCATGTGCCCCTTGAGCCTCTGGCCTATGTGGGTCCTGGGGAATAGTACCTGGGTCCTTTGGCTTTGCAGGCAAATGCCTTAACCGCTAAGCCATCCCTCCATCCCCACCTTTTTTTTTTTTTTTTTTTTTTTTTTTTGAGGCAAAGTCTCACTCTATCCCAAGCTGGTCTGGAACTCATGGTGATCCTTCTACCTCAGCCTCCTGAGTACTGGGATTAAAGGTGTACACCACTATGCACAGCTAAAACATTCTTCCTTTCCTGCATATGTGTGTGTAGTGCATATGTGGTGTGTGATGTGATGTCTGTGTGGCATGTGCACCCCACGTGCACATGTGTGAAGGCCAGGGAACTTCAGGTCCCTTCTTCTGTCTTAAGTTATTGCTGAAGATGGAGTCTGTCCTTCAAACCCCTTCCCTCACAGAAATGGGGTTACGGAAGTATGGGGCTATGCCTAACATTTATCTTCTTTTTCTTTTATGTGTGTGTGCATGTGTATGCATGCGTGTGTGTGTGGTGTGCACATGAATGTGCCCATTTGGCACCCATGCGCTCGTCTGTAGCCAGAGCAGAACTTTGTCCTGCTCCATCACTCTTCTGCCATGCTTATTTGACCCAGAGTCTCTTACTGATCCTGAGCTTGACTTTTTTTTCATGAGCTCCAGCGACTCTCAATTCTCAGGTCTCTGCTTAACCAGCATTACAGACATGTGTAGCCATGCCCAAATTTTTATGTGTATACTGGGATTCTAACTCAAGTGATCTCTCAGGCATCCTCACTTCCTCATGCTTACACAAGAAGTGCTCTTAAACACTGAGCCATCTCTCCTGCCCAGGCCCAGCTTTTTACTTGGGTGCTGGGAATCAAACTCAGTCAGTCTCAGATGGTTTTAGGCAGTCTCATGTTTAAACAGCAAGCACTCTTACCTGCTGAACCATCGTCCCAGCTCTTCTATTTTTTTAAATTTTGGGAGCCAACAACATACACACACACACAGTAAAACCACTTTTGGTTTTCTATTGCTCTGTGGAATCCTCAGCCACTTATCTCACAGGGTCATTGGGATTACTGTCCCCTTCCCTGCTCTGTCCCCTTATCTCCATCTAGACTCTGCCCCAGTGAATGAACCAGTCAGCTTGTCTCAGTAAGATCCTGAGCATCTTCTTGGATTTCCCTTTTCCTTACTCTTACATCTAAGTAATGAACCTGATCAATTTTAACTCACATATCTCCCTCATCTTCTTCTTCGTATGTCACCACACAAAGACCCTCATCAGCTCCCATGTGACAATTTGTACTGTGCCAACTTTATATGACTGAAACTACTTTCCCAGTACAGATACGGGTTAGAGTGAGCCAAAGCAGAATTCTAGTGGTATCTGGGAAGTGGAGATGACACGGCATCAATGACTGAGTTTTCACTGGGTATTGTGACATACAGCCACAGATGCTAGTGGAGTCCAGTTTATACATCTCTCCTCACTGTGTCCTGCTTTTCTTCCCAACTGCCAGTCCTGGCCATCAGCAGTAACCCCAATGCCACCATAAAGTAAGTGGTTGAGAACCTACAGAGTCATAGAAAAACAGAAGTGAGGCTGGGAAGACAGCTCAGGAGTTAAAGGCACTTGCTTGAAAAATAGTGGTGGGCTGGAGCACTTGCCTGTGAATCCTAAGGACCCCGGTTCGATTCCCCAGAACCCATGTAAACCAGATGCATAAGGTGGCACATGCATCTGAAGTTCGTTTACAGTGGCTGGAGGCCCTGATGTGCCCATTCTCTCTCTCTCTCTCTCTCTCTCTTTCTCTGTCTGTTGCTCTCAAATAAATAAACAAAAAATTTAAAAAAAACACAGAAGTGGTAACATTCTTCCAAGTCTTTTGTCAGCCCCCTTCATGGTCCCACACCAGTGGCTGAGTGTAAGCACTTTCCCACGGTCTCTTGTAATCTCAATGGGTCTTCCTTGCTGCGCTTTGAGTGACTGTTCTTTGATCCTCCAACTCCCCCTTCTGGACTGTTACTTTCCCTAGTTCATACCGTAACACTGCATGGTCTTAGTTCCTGTAATTCAATAATATTTATCAAGATCCTCTGTCAGTGACTGTCACATCTCACTGGGTAGATTTCTCTTTTTTTTCACTGTGTGTGTGTGTGTGTGTGTGTGCGCGCGCGCGCGCGCGCGCGCGTGCGCGCTATGCATGTGAATATGCCCATGTGGCATCTCATGCACATGGGGTGCACTCCCCTGTGGTGGCCAGAGCAGAATGTCAGGTGTCCTGCTCTGTCAATTTCCCACACATTCTTATCTGAACCAGAGCCTCTTATTGATCCCAGAGCTTGCTATTTTTCACAAGCCCTAGTGATTCTACAGTCTCTGCTCCCCTAAGCAGAGGGTTTACAGGCGCATGTGGCCACACACAGACGTTCACATAGGTCCTGAGGATCAAACCCGAACACTCTCTCAGGCCTCCTCCAGTCCTTGTGCTTGTACAGTAAGTGCTCTTATCCACCATCCTCCTTCAAAACCCCTTCTCTTCAGTCCTAGATTTCTTTTTTCTTTTTTTAACTTAAAAAAATTTTTTATTTGTTTGCAAACAGAGAGATTGGGTCTGTCAAGGCCTCTTGCTGCTGCAAAGGAATTCCAAACACATGTGCCACTTTATGAATCTGGCTTTGCATAGATACTACAGAATTGAACCCAGATCAGCAGGGCTTGCAGGCAAGCGCCTTTAACTGCTAAGCCATCTCTTCAGCCCTAAACTTTTATTTATTTATTTATTTAAGAAAGGTGGAAGCCGGGCGTGGTGGCGCACGCCTTTAATCCCAGCACTTGGGAGGCAGAGGTAGGAGGATCGCCGTGAGTTCGAGGCCACCCTGAGACTACATAGTGAATTCCAGGTCAGCCTGAGCTAGAGTGAGACCTACCTCGAAAAACCAAAAAAAAAAAAAAAAAAAAAAAAAAAAGAAAGGTGGAGAGAAAGAGGGAGAGGGAGGGGAAAAGAGAAAGAGAGAGAACATGGATATCCCAGAGATATTTGCAAATGAATTCCAGATGCATGTTCCCCTTTGTGCATCTGGCTTTATGTAGAAACTGGGGAACTGATCCCAGGCCAGAAGGCTTTGGCAAGCAAGTGCATTTAACCACTGAAGCCCATGACTTCAAAGCCCCACGTTCATTACATAATGCAAAATTCAGTCCAATTTCAAAAATTCTCCCTAGTCTTTAACAGTCCCAATACTGTCCAAAAGTGTAAGTGAAAAGTCTCTTCTGAGGCTCCGACAATTTCAACTTGTGCCCCTCTAAAATAAATAAATAAATAAAACTAAAAACATATTATATACTCCCAATATAAAATGACACAGCATAAATATTTCCATTCCAAAAGGAAGGAGTGGTGACATGACAAGGAAAGACTGGGCCAGTACAAGACCAAAACCCAGCAGGGCAAACACCAAATCCTCTAGCTCCATAGCTGGCACCTGGGACTCATGATGGAATTGATAGGAGTGAGACACACATTCCGCTGGCTGTGATCAGAGATGGTGCTAGAAGGGCTTGTGGACAGGCTCAGACTCAAGTGTAGGCTGTTTTCACTCCACTGTCCATATGGCCGGATGCCCGCTTTCTGTCACCTGCTACAACATCAAGAAAGATGGCACTGCCACCCTGGTTGCCATGCTCTGGGGTGGGTTTTTGCCCTCCAATCTGGGTTTGGCAGCTCCCAACCAGCCAATCAGGGCCCTCCTGGTCATATGTAATCCCTGCACATAGCCTGCTAGTGGCCAGGCTTGTTCTAGCTTCCCCTGACTGGAGCTGCTTTGCTCCAGCCACAGGGGTCAGACCTGTTCTGAGTGCCTAGACCTGGACCTGGACCTGATTCTACTCCCGGCACCCAGACCAGCTCTTGGTGGCCACCTGTGCCCAGATCTGCTTCTGCTCCTGCCTTTATCTTAATTAATTAATTGTATTCATTTATTTGGAGAACTGGGCATGACAGGGCCTCCTGCCACTACAAACAAACTCTAGATAATTGTGCCACTTGCTGCAGCTGGCTTTACATGGGTCAGATGGATGCACCACTTTGTGCATCTGGTTTTATGTGGGTACTGGAGAATTGAACCCACCACAGAGCCATCTCCCCAACACCTGCTCCTGACTTTTATGATGGACTCATTCCCTTTATTGCAGGAAGAAGACCTATCTTAGGGGCAGACGTACTACCCCTGTCTTTGAGACCCTATTACTCCTGGTCAGCCTGGGCTAGAGTGAGACCTTTTTTCGAAAAACTAAAATAAATAACTAAGTGAAATAAGGTGGAGAGTTGATTGAGGAAGCCACCTGATATTTGACTTCTGGCCTTGATCTACAAACATGCACACAAACACACATACACAAATAAAAGAAAAATATCATGTCTCTACTCAAGGCCTCTCTTTCACGTGGTATTTTATCTTATTTAATGGTGTGTGTGTTTGTGTGGTGGATGCATGTGTGTGAGAGACCCATGCAAGGGCCAAAGGAAGACATTGGGTGTCCCGCTCCAATGTTCTTCTGCCTGATTTCCATAAGAGAGTCTCTCACTGACACTGGAGCTCCCCATTTTTCAGTTCAACTGGCTGACCAGGAAGCGCCAGCGATCATACAGGCACCCACCTTGTCTGCAACTTGAAACTCATCCCTTTCCTCAAACAACACATTTTTCATATCTTTCTGCTCCACTGTTGCTCTTTTTCACTAGTGTCCTTATTAAAATAAAAAAAAAGATGGGGCTGAGGAGATGGCTCAGTAGTTAAGAGCACCTGCTACTTAAACATGAGGGCATCTCGGGCCAGTGACTGCCAAGTTCAACTCCCCAGAACCCATGTAAACAGCTGGACATGGCTATGCACATTTGTAATCCCAGTCCCAGTCCTAAGGGGGCAGAGACTAGAGAATCGCTGGGGCTCACTGACCAATAGCAGCTCCAGAGGGACAGGAAACCCCTGTCTCAAGGAAACAGACAGATGAGCAATGAGGGGACGCCCAACACTCGCCAATGGCCTCCGCACGCATACACATGGGGGTGCTTATCTGCACACATGTGCTTACAGCACACATCACCCATGCATGCACACACCAAAAAAGACACACAGACATAGGGGGTAAAGGGCATGTGGTGACAGGCATAAACTGATGCTGCCTCAAATCACATAGCATCAGCAGTGACTAGAAGCTATAACTGACAAAGGACTCTCCCCTAATCTGAAGGGAGTGTGGCCCTGCCAACACTTTGACTGTGGTCTTCCAGCTTCCTGAAATATAAGAAGAGACAACTTTCTGTTGTTTTAACCCACTGAGTTTGCGGTAACTTGTTACAGCATCCTTAGGAAACTGATGCAAATGGGCATTCTTTTATTATTCATTTATTCATACTTTTATTATTTTTTCTCAATTTTTATTAACATTTTCCATGATTATAAAAAATATCCCATTGTAATACCCTCCCTCTCCCCACTTTCCCCTTTGAAACTCCATTCTCCATCATATCCTCTCCCCATCTCAATCAGTCTCTCTTTTATTTTGATGTCATGATCTTTTCCTCCTCTTATGATGGTCTTGTGTAGGTAGTGTCAGGCACTGTGAGGTCATGGATATCCAGGCCATTTTATGTCTGGAGGGAGCACGTTGTAAGGAGTCCTACCCTTCCTTTGGCTCTTACATTCTTTCTGCCACCTCTTCTGCAATAGACCCTGAGCCCTGGAAGGTGTGATCAAGATATTACTCAGTACTCCAGTCACTTCTTTCCAGCACCATGATACCTTCTGAGTCATCCCAAGGTCACTGCCATCTGAAAAGAGAAGATTCTCTACCCAAAGTGAGAGTAGCATTAATATAAGGGTATGAATATTAAGAGAAGTGCTTACTGGGCAGTTTGATAAGATTAGTATATACATTTATCCAGACATCAGCAGACGTTACACCCCTAGGGCTCATGACTACCCCTGTTTTAAGTTTTCAGTCCCAGGGATGTATTCCCTCCCATGGAGCAGGCCTCCAGTCCAATCAGAGGGCAGTTGGTTTCCACCATGATAGACGTGCCACTATTGCACCCGTTGGCTCATTTGGCCTGGCTGGCCAAATATAAGGCTTGCAGTGTCCACTGTAGAGTATCTTCACTGTTTTACTATCTTTTAAAAATATATTTTAGCCAGGCATGGTGGTGCATGCCTTTAATCCCAGCACTGGGGAGGCAGAGGTAGGAGGACCACTGTGAGTTTGAAGCCACCTGAGACTACATAGTTAATTCCAGGTCAGCCTGGACCAGAGTGAGACCCTACCTAGGAAAACCAAAAAAAAAAAAAATCATATATCTATATATATACACACATAATTTATTTATTTGCAAGAGAGAGAAAGAGAATAAAAGGCATGCCAGCACCTCTTGTAGGTACAAATGAACTCCAGACACATATATGCTACTTTGCGTGTCTTTATGTGGATACTGTGGAATAGAACCTGCTAACCACCGAGCTCAGCCCTCATTTAGTATTTTAGATATTGATGCATGATTCACTAAAATCTTACTCAAGTGACTACTTTTTTAAAGTATTTTATTTATTTGTTTATTTGACAGAGAAAGAGGGAGACAGAGTGAGCATGCCAGGACCTCCAGCCAATGTAAACAAACACATGCGCCCCCGTGTGCATCTGGCTAACGTGGGTCCTGGGGAATTGAACCTGGGTCCTTTGGCTTTGCAGGCAAACACCTTAACGGCTAAGCCATCCCTCCAGTCCATCAAGTGACTGCTTTTATTTATGTGTGTCTGTGTGTGTGTGTGTGTGTGTGTGTGACCACTATGAACTTCAAATTGTCCTTTATGCATCTCACCTTGATGAGTTTATTTTCCTCTTCAGACTACATTCCCTTAAAACAATTGCTTATACAACACCAAGAGTCATCTTGCCAAATGTCTATTTCAATCCCTGTTCAGAATTTACCAGTTACCTCCCAGTTCCTAAACCAATGGTCCTACAAGTGTATTCTGTGAAAATTCTTCTGAAAGTTCCAGTAGAGCTATGGAAGAGGTCCAGGAGCCTATAAACCCCACTTCCCACAGTTTTTTTTTTTTTTTTTTACTGATGATTTATATTTCATCTCAGGTTTTCACTTGAGGAAAGGGGCTTGCTGCCAAAATAACTAGACAGTCCTTGACTTAGAAAATAGCTTCTAGGAGCAGGAGAGATGGCTTAGCAGTTAAGGCACTTGCCTGCAAAGCCAAAGGACTTCAGTTCGATTCCCCAGTACCCATGTAAGCCAGATGCACAATGTGGTGCATGCATCTGGAGTTCATTTGCAGTGGCTGGAAGCCCTGGGGCGCCCATTCTCTCTCTCTCTCTCTCTCTCTCTCTCTCTCTCTCTCTCCCTCTTTCCCTCCCTCAAGGAAATAAATAAATAAATAAATAAAATATTTTTTAAAAAAGAAAATAGCTTCTAAACTCTAAACATGGCAAGCAGCACTCCTTAGGAGTTGACCACTCACATTATCCCTCAACTATCCATCACTTTAACCACCCTGAATTTTCCTATCACTATATAGTCTTCAGACATTCTGTTTCTAGTCTGAAATATTTCTTGACCACCTTGATTACCCAGCTAATTCCTACTGGCCCTCTTCTGTTCAGTTCAGGTCACGTGACTGCCAAGCAGGACTCAGTTTTCTCTTCACTGGATTTTCTTTTCACATTCCTCCTACTGTTGGTTTGTATGCTCAACTGCTCAGTGAGATTATTGAGATAAAAAGCTGCACTCCTTTAATCCCAGCACTCAGGAGGCAGAGGTAGGAGGATCACCATGAGTTCAAGGCCACCCTGAGACTACATAGTGAATTCCAGGTCAGCCTGGACTAGAGTGAAACCCTACCTCACAAAAAAAAAAAAAAAAAAAAAAAAAAAAAAAAAGAGCTACAGCTTTCATTATTATTGTGTCTAACCTGAAGGATTTGTTCTGACATGTGACCATGCATGCCTATGTTTTTTTTTTTAGGACAATTATGATCTCAGATCTCTTCTTTATCCAGATAAATATACACATCGTTCCAGGTTTGTTTGTTTTTTTTCTTCTACATTTGGAGTTTGTGTCAGGTAATTTTTCTATTGCTGTGGCAAAATACCTGACAAAGGCATTTTAAAGAAGGAAGGGTTGCCAGGCATGGTGGCGCATGCCTTTAATCCCAGCACTCTGGAGGCAGAGGTAGGAGGATCACTGAGAGTTCGAGGATACCTTGAGACTACATAGTGAATTCTAGGTCAGCCTGAACTAATGTGAGACCCTACCTCAATAAATAAATAAATAAAACTAAAGAAGGAAGGGTTTATTTCAGCTCCTGGTTTCGGGGTGACGTTCATCAGGGCAGGGAAGGCATGCCAGCAGGAATGGGAAGTGGCTGGTCGTATTGCATCTGCGGTCAGGAAGCAGAAAGATAATGCTGGCTCTCAGCCTGCCTTCTCCTCTTTATTCAGATAACCTCAGCCCATAGGATAGTGCCACCCACATTTAGGGTGAGTCTTCCCACCTCAGTTAACCCAGCCTAGCAATTCGTTCACAAACATTCCCAGAGATTTGTCTCCTACATGATTCTAGAGTCTGTCAAGTTGACAATTATTAACCACCACAGGGTCCCTGCTATATCTCTTAGCCTCTCTTAACTATAGACTTGACTGATTCCTACTAAGTTTTATCCCTAACCAAGTTAGGGAGGACTCAGTGTCCCTATAAAATACTTCTAATTTCATTTGACTAGCCTTTGATGTGACATCTTTCTCCCACTCTAAAAGTTATAAAACAGTATTGTATTCATTATGAGGTCATCAAAAGTGGATGACTCAAGGGTCAGTCTTATAAAACTTCAAAATGTCTTATAACTATGAGGCAGGATCTGAGTAATAAGCTTGTTTCTATTATAATTACTAATGTCACTGCTGGGGTGGGCTGTGGTTTCTCACAGTAAGTGTTCCTGAATACATGGTAAGAAATCTAATTTTTATAAGTAGAACATTATCTGCAAAAGCTGTGGAGAACTTAGTTCTATGACTTTTCCTGGGGGAGCTAGGAACAAATGAGTATTCACCCCAGATAGGGCACCAATGACAGACAAAAGAAACTTCCATCCAAGTCTTGCTTGGCGGACCAGTGAGTTTATTGGGGTTACTCATCAGCATGGGTGACTCAAAGGCAGCTGCATCACTGAAAAGCCCACCACAGAGTGGGTGACAACTCACAGAAGCTGCATCACTGGGATCTTCCTGAACGACCTATAGTCAGCACCACCAGAGAGAGTCCCCAAGCCCTTCAATCGTTGACCGCTTTTACAAACTTGGGGAGGGGCCTTGTGAGTCTTGCAATTTTTTGAGCTTCCTGAGCCTAACTTTTCAGAGCTTCCTGAGTCTTTTATAAGCTTCCTTCCTCTAGCAGAGAGTGTTTCAATTTAGAGGAAATAGCTGCACAATATATAGCGGAAATTCTAAACTTTAGTTAATAAATTTTTAAATAAATCTAAACACAAACTCTGATTTTGACTTCATATGTCTGGATTTTTTTATATATATTTGGAGATTGCTTAAAGTAAGGCCCACCTATTTATTCTTTCTTGGTATTCCTGTCTGCTGGTGAGAAATAACCTCCTTTCCTCCATGGAAAGTTCGGGCCCCACAGCCTTCCACCCCACTGAGGAAACCTGGACTGCTCTGGGGTTCTGTTTACAGTTTTACAGTTGTTCAGAGCTCTGATCCCAGGGAACTCAGAGGCCTACGATGGGCAACTCTCTAAACTGTTGTCAGTCACAGACACCCTTGGTATAGGCAGGTTTGACATCCCAATGACTGAAGCTATAGAAGGTTCTAGAAAACATGAAGGGTAATAATAGGTGAGCTCTAAAACTTCCTCCACACACACACATAATGTGTCTGCCTCATCCCTGGTTCAAGGTGACATCAGAACTTATCTCTAGCTACACTGAGGGTTATGCCATCATGGCAGAAGTTCCATGACACTTGAGAAGCCCCAGAGCAATGCTTCTCTGACAGAAGCTTGGACCTTCTCAAAGGAGACCCCCCAGAGCACCCAGAGATATAGGAACAAGAGCTGGGTTCTTGAAACAGCAAACCAAAAACAGTTTTCATTGGTCAATAAACCAAACCAATTTTTTTTTCAAAATTCAAACAAGGAGGATGAAGAGATGGCTAAGTGGTTAAAGGCACTTACCTGCAAAACCTGATGGCCCATGTTTGATTTCTCAGTGCCCACATAAAGCCAGATGCACAAAGTGGTGCATGAGTCTGGACTTTGTTTGCAGAAGCAGGATGCCCTCGCATGCTCATACTCACAGATTCTCCCTTTCTGTCCTCTCTCTTTCTTTCTTTTCTGTTTTTTGTTTGTTTGTTTGCTTGCTTGCTTTTTGAGGTAGCATCTTGCTCTGGGCCGGGCTGACCTGGAATTCACTATGTATTCTCAGGGCGTCCTCAAACTCACTGCAATCCTCCTACCTCTGCCTCCTGAGTGCTGGGATTAAAGGCGTGCACCACTACGCCCAGCTCTTTCTTAAATAAATATTTTTAATAGTTCAAACAAGCACAGAAGTTTTCTAAAGGAGACTCCAAGATTTAGATGGACTGTTGTGACAATTCAGCACCACTTCTGCCTTGCTGAGGGCCACTTCAGGACATACACTCACTTTTCTGTGCTTGAGGGCACTAGCGTGGAATGTTGCCTCCGCACAAGTCCACACATAGCCCATCCCACAGACATATAAGCCTCCCAGCTCCCAGCAGAAGAAATAGAGAAGGCAGTGGCCCTACAGCCATCAGCCTCTACAGCTTTCCCTGAGGGCCCCAGGCCGGCGCTTCCACTCCCCCGTGACACACCAGAGCCAGATGCAAGGTCATCAGCTCTTTGCCTGTCTAACGACTAAAGCAGACACTCTCTGGGGGAGCCTTCAGACAAGGCCTTCTTCTCCCTGCAGATTAGAAAGGCTCGGATGTGAGGTTAAGCTTTACCAGATACGGCCTAGAACTTAAGGACACCCAACCCAATGACAGCTTTCTATAAGACTATCAGTCACGCAGGCTAGTTTAATGTGTGGTAGCAAACAACTCCCAAATCATGGATGTTACTCAGGAATGGTTTTTTGCATGCTCATCCTGCGTTGCCTGGGGGTTCTATTTAGCATCTACTTCTGGGGTGCAGGCTAAATAGAGCAGCAGTCACCTTCTCAAAACTTGCAGTGAAGTCGGGCGTGGTGGCGCATGACTTTAATCCCAGCACTTGGGAGGCAGAGGCAGGAGGACTGCCGTGAGCTCAAGGCCACCCTGAGACTACATAGTGAATTCCAGGTCATCCTGAGCTAGAGCGAGACCCTACCTTCGAAAACAAAACAAAACAAAACAAAACAAAACAAAACAAAACATCTTGCAGTGATAGCAGAGGGAAAGGAATCTGTGATGGCCTAATTCTATAACTAACTGCTCTACCTAGAAATGATGTACTTCCATGCAAAACTCATGGGCCAGACCTTGTCATATGGCCCAACCAAACCAGGAGTCAGGAAGTGCAATCCAACCATGTTCCCTAAGAGATGCTGTTGTAGTTTAAATGTGAATGATCCCCCTTAAGCTCATGTGTTTGAGTGTTTTGTCCACACCTGGTGGCACTGTTTGGGGAAGATGGTAGAATCTTTTGCAGGTGGAGGCTTCCTGGAGGAACTAGGTCACTATTGGCAGTCCTTGAGGTTGTTTTTTTTATTTTTCTTATTGACAATTTCCATAATTGTAGACAATAATTCCCTCCCTCCCCCCACTTTCCCCTTTGAAACTCTACTCTCCATCATTTGCCCTCCCCCCTCAATTAGTCTCTCTTTTATTTTGATGTCATTATCTTTTCCTCCTATTATGAGGGTCTGGTGTAGGTAGTGTCAGGCACTGTGAGGTCATGGATATCTAAGACCTTGAGATCTTACATTCTCTCTCTCTCTCTCCTCTCTCTAATAAATAAATAAAAATTTTTAAATTTAAAATTTAAGAAGTGGGGCTGGAGAAATTGCCTAGTGGTTAAGGCCTGTGAAACCTAAGGACTCATGTTTGACTCTCCAGTTCCCACATAAGCCAGATGCACAGTGACACAAGCACACAAGGTTGCATATGTGCACAAGAGGGCACATGCATCTGGAGTTCAAGTACAGTGGCTGGAGGCCCTGGCATGCCAATTCTCTCTCTCTCTCTCTCTCTCACACACACACACACTAAAAAAAAAAAAAAAAAAAAAAGGCAAGGCTGGAGAGATGGCTACAGCATTTGCCTGCAAAGCCAAAAAGGACCTCGGTTCGATTCCCCAGGACCCACGTGAGCCAGATGCACAAGGTGGCACATGTGTCTGGAGTTCGTTTGCAGTGGCTGAAGGCCTTGGTGCGCCCATTATCTCTCTCTCCCTCTGTGTCTTTCTCTCTCTAAAATAAATTATATATGTATATATGTGTGTGTGTGTGTTTATGTATGTATGTATGTATGTATGTATATATATATATATATATATATATATATATATATATATATATGTATGTATATATTTGATTTTTCAAGGTAGGGTCTCACTCTAGCTCAGGCTGACCTGGAATTTACTATGTAGTCTCAGAGTGGCCTCGAACTCACAGTGATCCTCCTACCTCTGCCTCCTGAGCACCACCACACAGGGCTAATAAAATATTTATATTAAAAAAAGGCAGTCTGTTGGGCTTGCATCAAAAAAATAATTTAAAAATAAGAATAAAAAAAGTTTCCTTTAGCCAGACGTGGTAAATACAGGGTGAATTCCAGGTCAGCCTGGGCTACAGTGAGACCCTACCTTGAAAAAAAAAACAGTTTCCCTGCTATACACAGGGCTCACCCCTAGAGATTTGGATTCAGTAGACTTGAGATGGACTACCGAAACCCACTTACTTCACAACCTTCCAGAGACACTGAGGGAGCTGGTCTAAGATGGAGGCTATGAAGTCACTTCCTAGAAAAGGTGCTGATACATCCCACACAGCAGACGGGGCAGGTGCGGTGGTTAGGAATTACGCTCCTGGGAGCCCAGCGTTTCTGGTCAGTTTCTGTTGCAGGTATGCTCTACCTCTGTTCCACCCTGTGCCGTCCTGAAGAGACACTGCTTACTCCCGCTTTTATAGCTCCCTCAGTTCTGTTCCTTCCTTGCCATTCCGTTCCCGTGCTGCTCCATTTAGTCAGACCTTTTCCCCTTCTCATCTGGACTCTCTTTTTTAATTTTTTAAAAATATTTTATTTGTTTATTTGAGAGGGGAAGAGAGAATGGGCACACTAAGGCCTCTAGCCACTGCAAACTCCAGACACATGTGTCCCCTTGTGCATCTGGCTTACATGGGTACTGGGGAACTGAACTGGGGTCCTTAGTCTTCATAGACAAATGCCTTAACCACTAACCTTAGCCCCTGGCTAATATTTTATCTCTTTCTAACCTTGCTTGCATTTTATCTGCCTCTCCCAGGTAGGTCTCTAGTGACATCATTAATTTATTCTCTGCTCAACCACAGTTACCAACTCCAGCACCTTAAAATGAATAAAGGCACTTGAGCGTGTCATGATGTGGTTCAGCCTATGTTACAGCCTGCATGCGGAATGTCCACCAAAGGCCACTGTGTCAAAGGCGTGGTCTTCAATGCTGTTGGGAAGTGGTGGGAGACCTTCAAGAGGTGAGGTCCAGTGGGAAGTTTTAAAGCCATTGGAGGTGTATCCTCAAAGGGTGTTACAGCTCCCCGGCCCCCTCCTCACTCTCTACTTACGGGCCATGAGGTGAGTGGTTTTGCTGCCCACACACTCACCATTATTATCCAGCAGGCCCCAGAGGGGCTTAAAAGCAATGAGTCTTGACCCTGTCATGGGTGGGAACTCTAAAATTAAGAGCCAAAATAAACCATTCTCTTTATAAGTTGATGATACTAGGAATTCTGTTTCTAGTGACAGAAAGCTGTCTGGCAGCCTGTTTTCCTTCACTGTCCAAATTCCTAGCACAGTTGGATTCTACTTTTCCTAAAATGCTTGGTACATCTCTCCTCTATTTCTTCACAGGCTGTCACCCAGTTCACACCTCCATCCCCACCACCTGCTCTGAAATGCTCTCCAACTACTAAAATCCTGCCCTCCTGCAAGATCCAGCTCAAATTTTATCCATTCTATAGCCTTTCCAGTTTGAAAAAGAAAAAAATAATAAAACATATATTATATATATCCATTCCAAAGAGAGAGAATATGGGCATGCCAGGGCTTCTTGCCCTGTAAACAAACCCTAGATGCATGCATCACTTTGTGTGTCTGGCTTACACGGGTACTGGGGAATCAAACTCAAGCCAACAGGTTTTGCAAGCAAGCTCCTGTAACTGCTGAGCCATCTCTCCAGCCCAAAACATATATACTTAAATATGTTTTTATTTTATTTTTTTAATTTTTTGTTTATTATTTATTTATTTGAGAGTGACAGACAGAGAAAGAGGGAGAGAGAGAGAGAAAGAGAGAGAGAGAGAATGGGCACGCCAGGGCTTCCAGCCACTGCAAATGAACTCCAGATGCTTGCGCCCCCTTGTGCATCTGGCTAACGTGGGTCCTGGGGAATCGAGCCTCGAACCGGGGTCGTTAGGCTTCACAGGCAAGCACTTAACTGCTAAGCCATCTCTCCAGCCCTTAAATATGTTTTTAAAATGTACATATCTCACATATTTTCTTTTTTAATTTATTTTATTTATTTGAGAAAGAGAGAATGGGTGCAGGTGCACCAGGGCCTTCAGCCATTGCAAACGAACTCCAGACACATTCACCACCTTTTAAGTTAATAAAAAGAACTTGGGGGGGGGGCTAGAGAGATGGCTTAGGGGCTAAAGTGCTTGCCTGCAAAGCCAAAGGACCCAGGTTCTGTTCCCCAGGTAAAGCCAGATGCACAAAGTGGTGCTTGCATCTGAAGTGAGTTTGCAATGGCACAAAGCCCTGGTGCACCCACATGTTTCTCTCTCTCTCTCTGTCTCTCTCCTTGCAAATAAATAACTGAATTATTTTAAATAATAAATAAAGATCATTAAATTAATTTTAACTTGGGATTAAGTATTTTCTTTTTTTATTTTTTCAAGGTAGGGTCTCACTCTAGCCAAGGCTTACCTGGAACTCATTCTATAGTCCTAGTCTGGCCTTGAACTCACAGAGATCCTCCTACCTCCTACTTCTGCCTCCCAAATTCTGGGATTAAAGGCATGTGCCACCATGCCTGGCCTGGGACTAAGTATTTTCAACAACTTCTGAAATGGTCCCAAACATATATCTGCTACTTGAACAACATGATTATGCAAAGTGGTGCTCTCAGCATTGACAATTATAAAATCAAAATATCAATCAACTCTGAAAAACATTGAAGATGCTCTATTCCCTGCAGTATCAAATATTCAGCCAAGATCTAATTCTTTATGTTAAAATAAACAAGCACATCTACCTCATTAGTATGCAAATCTGTTTTCATCTTTAACAAATGGTAAAACCCTATGTATACCAAAGAATTGTTTTAAATGAATTTATGTAGTTTATTTGTGTACTTTTTTTTTTTTTTTTCGAGGTAGGGTCTCACTCTATCTAGCCCAGGCTGACCTGGAATTCACTCTGTATTCTCAGGGTGGCTTTGAACTCATGGTGATCCTCCTACTTCTGCCTCCTGAGTGCTGGGATTAAAGGCATGTGCCACCATGCCTGGCTCATGTTTTGTTTTGTTTTTTTTAAGCAGGGTCTCTCACTTTAGCCCAGGCTGGCCTTGAACTCAAGGCCATTCTCCTACCTCAGCATCCTGAGTGCTGGGATTAAAGGCAAGTGCCACCACGCCAACTTTGTAGACCTATTTTATATGACTGCATACCCAGGTCGTGTAAAAATTTCTCGGGCAAAAAAGGGCCTTCAGTGGCAAGAGTTTAAGAACCCATAGTGAGAATGGAGAAAGCACTGGTTTTTTTATTGGGTTCAGTATTAAAGTAAGTTAGTGGTGAAAGGAGGTCAAAATCCGGGAGGTTTCCAGAACGATCACCTTAGATGAGCCCAGGAGACTCCTGGAAGACTGACCAAGAACCTCTGTCAGAACCTGTAGGTTTCCCCACACCTAGGTCTTCCTGCCCCCCCCCCACACACACACGACAACCTCCAGGGCTCATCTCCCAGGCTAGAAAAGCTTGAATATGGTCTGAAGTCTTTGCGGGATTTTTTTTTCAATCCAGAACTTTGCAGTAAGAACTTATTTTGAGGGGCAATCCCCTAGATTTAAGAGACTTCATAGGTAAAGAAAGGGAGGAGTCAGCCGTCCCAAAAATTACAAGTAAGGGCTTCCACCAGAACAGTTCCGAGGAAATTACATTTTTACACAAAAAGAAGGATACCTCCGGATGACTCCTTGGCTGGACCTTGTGCCCAGGCTAAAGAGAAAGTAAAATGGGGTGCCCAGACCTAAGCCACTAGATCTTGCCACTCAATTCCTGCTGGGAAATCCCCGGAGCCCAGGCAATCCTGAAAGGCAATACACCTTTGTCGCCACACGGGGGCCCCATATCAGATTCCTCTGGAGTTCTTGGAAATGTTTCTTTTCTTTTTTCTCTCTCCCTAAAAATACTGTTCGCGTCATTATAAAATGAAAACAGCAATTGACAAAAGAAGTTAGAAACTGCCTAAGAAGAGCTTATGGTCTCCAGATTAAAGAAAACTAGTAGACTGTTAATGTATACTCTTTCAAACCTGTCTGAACGTCTTACGTATAAAATTTCATATAAACTTTATAACATTATATGTGAAACCACTTTCGTTTATGAACACTTTATTATATACACGTCTTTAGACGAAGACAGGCTCGCTCTGGTCAGACTTTCTATGTCATGAATTTTTCCCCCCACACCAATTTCTTCGCCAAAGTAGTTATGAATGATGGCGTTGTGTCCCACCTTTCAGGCCATTAAAACATTTACTATAATATAATAAACACATTATAGGGCTGGAGATATGGCTTAACGATTAAGGCATTTGCCTATGAGGTCTAAGGACTCAGGTTCGATTCCCTAGTTCCCACATAAGCCAAATGCACAAGGTGGCGCATGCAGCTGGAGTTCCTTAGCAGTGGCTAGGAGCCCTGGCGCGCCCAATTCTGTCTCTCTATCAAATAAATAAGTAAAATATTTTTTAAAAATTAAAACAAATGCATTATAGCACATTCTTCTTGACTGCCTACCTGGGGGATTTCCCGCGCTACCTTTCTATTGTTGGAAGCATTCATTCCATTTCAAGGTCAGGACAGACGGTGCTTCGGCTGTCCTAACCCTGAAGCTTCAGAAGTGACCGCGCGGGTCCACCGGGGGGTGGGGCTGCCCAGGCGGGACTCGTAGGTTTGGATTGGCCAGGAGCTCGCCCGCCCGCCGACCAGGGTGGTCCCTAGAGCGCCCGCCGACAGGACTTTGGGTAACTAAGTCCCCCGGGCGTGTTGTGTGTCGGGGTGGTGGACCCGAGGGCGGGGCGTTTCTTGGGGGCGTGGTCTGAGCGGTGGGCGGGACGCCATTGATGGGCGTGGTCCCCTGGGGCGTGGCGAGGTTGTGGGCGTGGCCTCCGGAGGGCCGGGCGGGCGCAGCGGGCGCTGCCGTTCGCCGCTCGAGCTGCAGGTGGGGCTGTGCGGCCGCGCTGCCTCCAGGAAGCCTCACGGGCCTTCGTCTGCCTGGCCGCGGCGCCGGCTCCCAGGATGCAGTGTGTAGCGGCCGGGCGCTGACGGCGGCCGTGCGTGTGAGTGTGTGTGTGTGTGTGTGCGCGCGCGCGCGGGCGGCCGGGCGGAGCGGAGCGGAGGCCACCGAGGAGCGCGGCGGGGAAGGAGGCCGGGCCGAGCCGCGCTGCCTGCCGCCTACAGAGGACCCGGCGGCCGGGCCTGCGTGGGGCCGCGCGCGAGGCGGCGGCGGCGACTTCCTCCGCGCCAGGCGGGACAGCGCAGGGCCATGGCCGAGGCGGCCGCGGCTCCGGTAAGCACAGCCCGCGCGCTCGGACGCGAGGCCTCGGGCACCGGGAGGCCGGGGCCCAGCACACGGCGCCACAGGCCCCGGGGAGACCGAGCCGGGCCTCCCGGGCCTTGGAGCTCCGGCGAGCCGGACGCGAGGTCCGCCCGGGCCTATAGCGGCCGACGGCGGGGATCATCCCCACCCCCCCAGCACACACACATACACCCCAAATTCGGAGCCGACCGGGGCGAGCGGGCGTCTCGGTACCGCAGCCCTCCGGGGCTTCCTGCCCGCTCTCCGGCCGCTGTCCCCTTGGTCTCCGCGCCCTCCGGCCCGCGTGCCTTTCTCTACGCCTGGCCGGTCCTTCCCTCCCCCGGCTCCCCCCAGCGGCCTGCTGGCACCTGGGAGGTGTCCGGCGGCGGTGGCGGCGGCGATTCCGCGCACAGGGAGCACCCACTACGTGCCCTGCTTGCCCGACCGACGCGACGCGCCGAGGGGTTTACTCGCGTTTGGCGAACCGGGCACTGCCACCCAGCCCTTGTCCTCACTGCAGACCTGTGGGGTCGGTACTGTTACTATCACTACCATACAAAAGAAAAAAAAAAAACTGGAGAGGCCCCAGAGAAGTTTACTTGCCCAGGATCTCAACGAGAAAGTGTGGGCAAGACAGTCGCTCACAGTTGGAGGACTGTGATAAAGGAAAACAGGTACATCAGTAAGCCATCTGGTCCAACAGAATGAAGGAGAGAGCACACTGCCTGCCTGCATCCAGGTTGGGAATGAAAGGGCAGCACCACGGGGCTGCTCGGACCAGGCCCCTCTACCTGGCCCGGTATTGTTTCTGAGATTTGACCCGGGGTGTTCTGTGGTAGGCTAAGGTTTTCTTCGGTGGAGCTAGACACATGGAGCTTTCCAGGGAGGGAGGGCGGCCTTCAGTGGCACAGGACAGTTGCAGGCACAGGAGGAGGCCCTGAGCCTGATAGGAGGCTGCAGACATGGAAGGGGCTGGAAGGCCTGGACCTGTCATGAACCATTGAGGGATTTGGAGTCCCCCCCCTCCCCCCCCCCCCCCGGACCAGCAGCTCCTCTGCATCTCAAGAGTTTCAGCTTGCCTGCCTGAGTGAGTGGGTTGAAGCTGGCCATTCCATCTTCTAGTTAGTAAGGTGCCCGGCTGCAGCAGGACACAGTCCCTCCCACTAGACAGTACAAAGTAGGTAGGGCTTACAGACCCCAGGAAAATGGTAAGAAAACAGGGCCATTGTTTGGCTATTAAACAGGAATTGCCTTCTTCTTTTTTTTTTTTTTTTCAATTAAGAGAGAGAGAATGGGCATGCCAGGGCCTCTTGCCACTGCAAACGAACTCCAGTTGCTTGCAGCATGCACTACCTTGTGCATCTGGCTTTATGTGGGTACTGGAGATTCAAACCTGGTCAGTCAGGCTTGCAAACAAGCACCTTACCACTAAGCAATCTCTCCAGCCCCAGGAATACCTTCTAAATAAAGCAGATGTTTGTGGAGATGCCCTTTTGTGAAACACAAAAATCACAGCAGTATATGATACGGAGCATGAATAGGGTTCCAGGGGATAAGGAGCAGGTGGTGTACAAGGATACATCTGGAATTGACTCTAGGAGTCTAGGATAATCCCAGTCAAAGTTGATCCCCAAAAGAGGGAGTAGTGGAGTGGACTACTGGCTCCTCCAGAGCAAGGGCCCTCGACGGCAGTCTCTCCCTTTCAACAGCTCTGCCAGTCAGCACCCCGTCTTCTGAGACCTAGGAGAAGTCCTGCCTCAGTCAGGCCCAGCACCCTGTCTTTTTGTCCCCATTTTCTGATGTGTTTCCAGTGATTCTCGATGAGTCCACATTGGTTCCTAGAAGCCGCTTTATTTTGCAAGTAGTCACAAACTTTTTGCTTGGGATTGCTTTTCCAGAATGTACTCATCCATTTCCAGTCTCTGGGAAAAGGATCCTTGGGTTGCACCTTCAAATATGGGTAGGCAGGCGGTCAATTTCCCACCCAAAATGTGCTCTTCGTCATCCCCAGTGGGTGATACTTAAGCCTCTATGTAACCCTTTCTGGTGGCAGGGAAGCTCTGATCTTCTGATGGTCACTGCATGTGTAAAACTATGACTACATGTTCTATGTCTGTCATTGTCAATCTAGGGCTTGTCACTAATCTCAGTGCAGCTGATGTCTGAGGTTGTATCTTGGGAGGAAAAAAAGTGAAAATCTCAGGGGAATCTGGTAATGTAAAAAGTTGAACTCCGTGCCAGGTGTGGTGGCAACATGCCTATAATCCCAGCACTTTCAGAGACAGAAGCAGAAAGATCAGGAGCTCAAGGCCTATCCTCAGCTACCTAGCAAATTTTAAGCCAACCTGGGCTACATGAGACCTTGTCTTAAAATGAAACAACAAAATCCAATTTGGGATTGGCAAAGATTTGCTGTAATGGTAACTAGCCTGTTGGGCAGGGCCACTTAGTGAGGGACATTATCAGATTGTCCTGGAGGAAGGGAATTGGTCACTGGCTTTATCTGTTGAAAGGGGACATGAGAAGCTTGTTTAAAAAGCCGTTGAGCAACACTTGTTTGTGCCTCTCAGCATAGCAGCTGGGGTTTTTGCTGGGTCATCATCAGACAGTTCCTGTGCAGTTGTGACAGGCGTGCAGGCCAGGCGCTAGTAAATAGGCAGTTTACCATTTCTCCACTAAAACACCCTGGCAATATTAAGTCACTGTTTATTTTGCTAAGTCGCACGGGGTGCCTGCCATGTGCCGAGCGCTGTGCTGTGAAAGGCACAGTGACAGTGACCACTGCTGAGATACAGCATAGGGCTGTGCAGGAAATGACCATATAGGGTGGTGAGCACCAAGATTGGAGTCAGTGCAGTGTGCCGTGGGGGCCTGGAAACAAAACACCTGTCAGACCGAGGCCAGATCCAAGGAGGCAGTCACCAAGGTGAGAGTTGGTACCTGATGTAGGATAGCTGCACGAGCCACAGACAGGGCTTCCCCACTTCCAGCCTGGTTCTGCCACACATAAGGGATCTAGGTTGCCAGAGCACAGTGGATGCATGAATGATGCTGGTTTCTCCTCTCTGAAAGATTTCTCCGTGGACAATGGCAGCTACAATTCAGGCCATGGAGAGGAAGATTGAATCACAAGCTGCTCGACTGCTTTCCCTAGAAGGTCGAACAGGGATGGCTGAGAAGAAGCTGGCCGACTGTGAGAAGACAGCCGTGGAGTTTGGCAACCAGCTGGAGGGCAAGTGGGCCGTGCTGGGCACCCTGCTGCAGGAGTACGGGCTGCTGCAGCGGCGGCTCGAGAACGTGGAGAACCTGCTGCGCAACAGGAACTTCTGGGTCCTGCGGCTGCCCCCCGGCAGCAAGGGCGAGGTCCCCAAGGTATAGCCTTTGGGTGCCCTGAGGTGGGGAGCCTAAGGGCCCGTGCCTATAAGCTGTGGGTGAGCAAGCCTGACACTTGTGGTTCCAGGTGCCCGTGACCCTTGATGACGTGGCCGTGTATTTCTCTGAGCAGGAGTGGGGCAAGCTGGAGGACTGGCAGAAGGAGCTCTACAAGCACATGATGAGGGGCAACTACGAGACGCTGGTCTCCCTGGGTAAGGCCTGACGTGTTCTCTGTGAGGTGGGGTTCTGTAAGTCCCCAGACCTTTCTCTTTGGGAGATAGTTTCATCTCTGCCGAATATAAATCTGTCAGTGCTCCTCCTCAAAATGATGTGGAGTGGTGGAGTCACATACCCCCCTTTTTCTTGGTAGAGTGGCAGACTGAGCAACAAGGGGTGGCTCCTCTCCTTACTAGGACCAGAGAATGGGCATCTCTGTTCTTGCATTGACTTGGAGTGCAGGAACTCCTCTGCCCTCCCATCTACCTGTAATCTACCCCATGCTGGGAAAGGACTGCTTCTTTAATCTTCTGTCATATGGCTTTTATGTGACGCGCAGGCTTTCTCCCGGTTCCCTGAAACCTTGCCTGCCTAGAAAGACATGTGCTGCTCTTGCTCCTACTTCCTAGGTAGGCATGCTTAGCGCAGTTAGGAATGCGTGTAGACATGCTGCTGCTTCATGTGGTTCTGCATGTCAGGCCCACTGACGCTGTGGGCCAGATAACTCTATTGGGGTGAGGATTGTCATGTGCATTGCTGGATATTCAGTAGCACTATCCCACTCCTTTCCCCACTAACTCTATAGAAAATTGTCTTCAGGTTTCTAGACCATGCTTGGTTTTCCGACTGCCTGTCCCCGGCTCTGACAGGAACACGGTGGACGTTAACCTCCCGTCTTTCCTCAGACTATGCCATCTCCAAGCCCGAGGTCCTCTCCCAGAATGAACCAGGCAAGGAGCCATGCACCTGGCGTCGCACTGGCCCCAAGGTCCCGGAGGTTCCTGTGGACCCAAGTCCAGGTGAAGAGTTGGGAAAGGCTAAGGTCACATAGGTGGCCAGATGGACACATAAAAGTAATGAGCCAGAGATGTTTCTCTCCTTTCCAGAGAGACATGGAGAAATGTCAGACTGGAACATTGTAAACTTCTTTCCTCCTTGCAGTTTTACTATAGGAACTAGTACTTTCCATACTGGAAACAGAAGAGCCAGAGTCAGGGACACAGAATTTGGGGACAAAGGGGGAAGAAGTGAGGTGTTGGAGACAAATTCATTCAGAGCTCTGCAAAGCATCATCTAAATTGTCCTTAAGCCTATTTGGAATTGTAAAACATGAGCCTATTGGCAAGCTATAGAGTCCAATGTGATTAGATGCATTTATTTCCTCTGAGTGTGGATACTTGTATATCCATCTCAGATTTCCCTGGAGCCAGTCAGCACCTTTGCAAGTTAAGGAAAGGACATGGGAAAAGTTGGATTCTTGAAGGGAAGACCTTGATGGGTCATTTGGCTGAAAGACCCTGTCTTCACCAACCTCTGCTCTTCCCTTACCTGTCCTACCCACCTGAGTTAGTTTTCCTCTAGTACTGTGTCCCCAAGAATCTTCTTGTGGTTAACACCGGTACAGTGTTTTACATCAATGTTGCTTCACCTCAGTTAGGTTTTTATTTTATCAAGGGCAGAAGCAGGTGCAGAACTGACCATGTTGTCAGTTTTCACTAACACACTTACCAGTGTAGTTTAACAAATATGTTTTGAGAGTCTTCTGGGTGCTAAGGACAGTGTGACATTTGGAGGGTGGGATGCTAACTACGGAACTCTGTTTGCTTGAAGAAGGCATAGAACGTTAAGTGGCTTCAGTTTCCAAATCTGGGTGGAGGTTCATGGTGACTGGTTTGATTTACTGTTGTTTATAACATGCAGAATCTTGACTGATTTCTGCATCATCGCTCTTGAGGGCCACCCATTGGGGCCAGAAAGCTATCCACTGCTAGTGAGCCCCCGTGTCCAGCATAAACTCCAGAATCCACTTGAAGCTGTCAGCAGGAAGCACGTATGGTCTTCCTCCCTCTGCTTGGCTAGGTAGTTAGGATCCCTGCCCCTCCCCTCACTTCTGTTTGGCTGGGCCCAGGCCCTTGTCAGGCCACCTCTCCTTTCCCCTCCTGTAATCTTCATGGTGTTTTGCAGCACCCACAGTGCCTAACAAGCCCTGCTGGGTCTTTGGGTTCCCATCGTTCTTGCTCAGGCTGAGCCCTGGCTCTTCCCAAGCTCCGTGCAGCTCTTGTCGTCTTCAGCGTGTTCCTTTGATGTTGGGTTTGCAGGTGGCAAGTCTTTTCTTCATCCTTGCCTCCTTCCTGCTCGCCTCCCTTTCTTCTCTCTGGAAGCCTTGCCTTGAGGCCCAGTCTTCCCCAGACCTTCTCATCTCACTCGCAGTGGGGCAGTACTGGCATGGGTGTGCTTAGCTCCTCTCTACCCACTTGGCCTCTGTGACTGCTGGTGTCACTGCATCCCTGCCACCATCTCCAGTCCTAGCCACCTTGAGCGCCTCCTGCTCCCTACCCTTCCAGTACTCCAGAAGCCCAAGTCCAACAGGTTCTCAACCCAAAATCAGGTACAGATGCTTCTGCCTTTTTTCCATCTGCTCACCCTCATTTCATGATTGTGACCATCATTAGTCACCCTTTCATACACTTGCTCGCCCCTTGCCTCTTCTATATGTGCACTCGAGCAGCTGCCCATGGTGGGAGCAAACCCCACAAACCTGCTGGTCTTAACTGATATTCCTGACCAGGGTCACCCAAGTCACTAGCTCAGAAGTTGGCGAACTGTGGCTCAAACCTAATCAAGCTATTTACAAAGGTCCTATCAACTGAGAAAAAATTTTTTGATTTAAGAGAACTTTTTTTTTGGTTTTTCAAGGTAGGGTCTCACTCTGACCCAGGCTGACCTGGAATTCACTATGTAGTCTCAGGGTGGCCTGGAACTCACGGCGATCCTCCTACCTCTGCCTCCCGAGTGCTGGGATTAAAGGCATGCGCCACCACACCCGGCAAGAGAACATTGTTAATTAGAAAAGTCCTCATACTTATGACTATATATATATATATATATATATATATATATATATATATATATACACACACACACACATATATATATATACACACACACATACGCACACGCACACTTTTCTTTCTTTCTTTTTCTTCAAGGGAGGATCTCACCGTAGCCCAGGCTGACCTGGCACTTATTGTGTAGTCCCTGGCTGGTGTCAAACTCACAGTGATCATCCTGCCTCTGCCTTGTGAATACTGATATCAAAGGTGTGTGCCACCACACCCAGCCTATCGATATTTTTAAATGTCTACTGTATATGTGATAACAGTTTGTAACAATGTTTTGTGTTATGAAAAGTTAACATTAATGTCTATTTTTTCAGTCAGTATTGTATATTTTTTTGTAACAAGATCTTTCTGTGTGACCCAAACTTAAGATTCTCTTTCCATAGCTTCTTGAGTAGTGGGATTATAGGCATGTACCCCTATTCCTGGCCCAGGACTTAACAGATGTTAATTTTTATAAAATTATAAATTTTAAACATTTATAAATTTTTTATTATTTTTTGAGGGCCCAACAGACTGACCCTTTTTCTTTTTTTTCTTTTTGGTGTTTTGAGGTAGGGTCTCACTCTAGCACAGGCTGACCTGGAATTCACTATGGAGTCTCAGGGTGGCCTCGAACTCACGGCAATCCTCCTCCCTCTGCCTCCCAAGTGCTGGGAGTAAAGGCGTGCGCCACCGCGCCCGGCTTTTCTTTTCTTTTTTTTTTTTAAGTGAGAGCAAGAGAGAATTAGCCTGCTTTGCATATGCATCACCTTATGCGTCTGGCTTATATGGGATCTGGGGAGTCAGGCATGGGTTCTTAGGCTTCACAGGCAAGCACCTTAACCACTAAGCCATCTTTCCAGTCCCAGATGCTGAATATTTGAAAAGCAACTATATATCTGGGTGTGGTGGTACATGCCTGAATTCCGAACACTTCAGAAGCTGAGGCAGAAGGATATTGATGCCAGCTGGGGCTACAACTGAGACCCTGTCTCAAAATAAGATAAAAGAAAAAGCCAGGTATAGTGCCATATGCCCATATCTTAGCACGTGGGAGGCTGAGACAGGAGAATTGCTATGAGCTCAAGGCCATCCTGGGCTACATAACAAAAAGAGAAGGAAAAAAAAACTATAAACCATATTGGCAATTTATTTTCCAGTAATTTCTGGGTTTTCACTATGAAACTGAGCACTGCAGGGGACATCCTTCAACCTATCTTGGTGCCCATATGCCGGGGAATAGACTGGAGGTGCCTCACTACATCAGGTGCACTGGTCCTCTCTGCCGGCCACACTGCCCTCCAGATGGTCACAGCAGCTTCTCCCACCAGCAGTTATGAAATGCCTGTTTTCTGTATCTTTTCCCACTTTCCATAATGAATGTTTTGCCAGTTGGATGGAAGTGAAATGGTCTCAGTGTAGTTTCTATCTTCTCACCTGTTAATGAAATTACCCTTTTCATTAGTTTATTTGGTTTCTTCTATGAATTATCTTTCTGCTTTTCTACCAACTTTTCCCCCTTTCTTGATTCTGGACTTTCTTGTACACAGTCTAGATGCTGATCTTTTGTCTGTTATTTGTATTGCAAACATATCCTAGTCTGACAGTCTTTGTAGTTCTTTTATGGAAGTTTTTATAATTGGTAAGAGTCAAGCATGCCAGACTTTTCATTGTGATGTGAGCTTTTCCCTCCCAGGTACCCTTGCTTACCTCCTCACTCCAGATCAGGAGCACACTATTTTTTCGGCTAAGGGTTTCAGAGGTTCTCGGCCACTGCAAGGTGGAGCACATGGAGGGGAAGGGTGTCCACTTCATGGTGGAAGCACAGTAACATAGTACACTTCAGTCTTGCTCTTAAATTTTGAGTCTTTATCCAGAATTAATACTATGTAGGCTGCAAGGGAAGATTTAACATTTTGTGCCAGAAAGCTGTCTGATTTTCCAGCAAAGTTGCTGAGTGTTTTTCCTTGCTCTGCTGGCTTGTAATGTCCCCATTGACCTGAACCAGGTCTCTGCATATGCGTGACGCTGTGTCTGGGCTCTTGATTCTCTTTGTGAGTCATTATCTGCTCTACACCATCATCATCATCTCAGTATCTTGTTCCTTAAAGTCTTGTTCTAGACTCTTCTTGAACCTTTGCTCTTCTGTCTGCATTTCAGAATCTTGTTTTTTTGTTTGTTGGGTTGTTTTTTCTTGAGGCTTACCCTTGCTCTGTAGCCCAGACTGGCCTCAAGCTCCTGGCAGTCCTACTTCAGCCTCCCAAGTGCTGGGATTAAAGGAATGCGTTGCCTTACCTAGTTGCATTTCAGAATCTTTACATTGAGTTCCAAGAAAAGCTTCTTAGAAGCTTGAAAGGAATTACATTCACTTTATAATTTAATTTCTAAAATCGTCATCATTGCAACATTGAGCTTTCCTGTCTGGGAAGTCTGATTTTCTGAAGGTTGAGTAACATTTTACAATTTTATTCTGGCCCATGGTCATTGTTTTCTCTCTTAAGTGGCATTTTCTTTAGAATTGTGTGTTTTAAATAGCTGCCACATACAGGTCTGTTTTGTTTTCTTTCTTTTTTGGGGGTGGAGCGGGGGTTGGGGTTTGAAGTAGTGTTTCACTCTAGCCCAGGCTGACCTGAAATTCACTATGTAGTCTCAGGCTGGCCTCAAACTCACAGTGATCCTCTTACCTCTGCCTCCTGAGTGTTGGGATTAAAGGTGTGCACCACCATGCCCAGCTCAGATCTGCTTTTGATGTGAATATAGTAAGAAATATTTTTGCTTTTATTAGGTGTCATGAGATTGCTATTTAGATGAGCTTGGATTTTATTTTATTTTTTAAAATATTTTGTTTTTATTTATTTATTTGAGAGAGAATGGGCATCCCAGGGCTTCCAACCTCTGCACATAAACTCCAGCTGCAAGCACCACCTGTGCATCTGGCTTACGTGGGTCCTGGGGAATCGAATCTGGGTTCTTTGGCTTTGCAGACAAATGTCTTAACTGCTAAGCCATCTCTCCAGCCCAGATTTTTTTCTTTTTTTTTTTTAAGTTTTTTGAGGTAGCCCACTCTAGCCCAGGCTGACCTGGAATTCATTATGTAGTTTCAGGGTAGCCATAAACTCATGGCAGTCCTTCCTCTGCCTCCCAAGTGCTGGAATTAAAGGCCTGTACCACCACACCCAGCAGATTTTATTTTATTTTTTATATATATATTACTTTTTTATTTATTTTTTATTTTTTTATTTTTATTTTATTTTTTTACAGTTTGGTACCATTATTAGGCTCATCTGTGACCTACCCCCTCCCCTTGGCCCCTCCTTGTTGAGGTATACGGGTCATGCATTGTGGAGTTAGCCCACAGTTATGGGTAAGCTAAATGTCTCTGCATATCATGACCCAACATGTGGCTCTGACATTCTTTCCGCCCCCTCTTCCGCAAAATTTCCCTGAGCCGTGTTGGGTCTGCTTCAGTGATGAGGTGTTGGGGGCCTCTGAGGCTCTGGCTCTCTGATTTGGTAGGAGTTGATTTTTCTCTGTGCTGATCTCCTTCCCCCTTGTGCTGGTATCCGGTTCATCAGGAAAACAGCGCCCTTGCTTGTTTCTCCAATTTTTCTTAGTTTCAGCCGGGGCCCTTTTGAGGTATGATGGGGTGGCTCTCTCCTTAGGATCTACATCTATCTGAAAAAGAGAAGCAGATTCTCCAACGGAGAGTAAGTTAGCATCAGGACAAATGAGATAACCCTTTTCTTTTTATAGAGAATTTAATAGGTGTAGGCCCTCTTCAGATTTTATTTTTAATGTGGACAATTATAGGTTCTACACACATACACACCAAAAAAAAAAGAAAGAAAAGAAAGAAAAAAAAAAAAACAGAAGTGGTTCCACTTTTCAGGTAGGAAATCAAACCCAGGACCTCATGTGCTTTTACGAAATATTTATAACATGATTTTTCTGGTCTCGCAGTTTGACCGGAACGTTGTAGAATGTAGTATCAGTGACAGATGGCATTCTTATTAATAGGCAATCGATAGTTGTAGAGTTTCTAGAATAAGTATGATTTTATAGGGTTTTTTTTTATGGTTTTTGTACTACTATAACTGGGTCTTGTATATGCTAGGCAAGTACTCTGCCACTGAACTATGCCCCCAACCCCCTTTTTTTTAATTTTGAGATGACATCTCAGTGTGTTGGGCTTGCCTTGCACCTATCATCTTCCTGCCTCACCTCTCAAGCTCTGGGTTGTTACCTAGTGGGAATTTTCTTCAGTTCTTATCATTTTAAAGAATTGAGCTGTATCTAGGCATTTGATCCCAGCACTTGAGAGGCCAAGATAGGAGGATTGCTGTGAGTTCAAGGCTACAGAGTTCCAGGTCAGTCTGGGCTAGAGTGAGACTTTGCCTAAAAAAAAAAAAATAATAGAGCCAGGAGTGGTAGCATACACCTTTAATCCCAGCACTCAGGAGGCAGAGGTAGGAAGATTGCATGAGTTCGAGGCCATCCTGAGTCTATATAGTAAATTCCAGATCAGCCTGGACCAGAGTGAAATCCTACCTCAAATAACCAAAAAAAAGAAGAAAAAAAAAACCTAAGAGGTGTATTTTATTTTTCTTTAGTTAATTAATTATTTATTTGTGAGCAGAAAGAGAGAGCATGGGCAATCCCGGGTCTCTTACCACAAACAAACTCCAGATGCATGTACCACTCTGTGGGCACTGGGGAATTAAACCTGGGCCAGAAGGTGTTGCAAACTAGTGCCTTTAGCCACTGAGTCATCTCCCCATCCCTGAGAGATGCATTTTACCCATGAATTTCTTTAGCAAAGCAAAACAGCAGTACAGCTAGGAACAGTCCAACCTAAGGGGTAGGTAGCAGTAAGAGTTTGGAGTTTGTTTTTGTAAGAGATGAATATTTATAAGATGGGTGGAATATTCATGGGATAAAGTGACCTTTTTATCCTCCTTCCCAAATCATATTGAACCAGATGTTTCAAATACAGGTGGCATTTCTTCCCTTGATCCTTTTAGAAAGCTCCCAACAGGGATCAAAACTATGATTTAAATAATAATAATAGCCAGGCGTGGTGGGGCACGCCTTTAATCTCAGCACTTGGGAGGGAGGCAGAGGTAGGAGGATCGCCATGAGTTCAAGGCCAGCCTGAGCTAGAGTGAGACCCTACCTCAAAAAACCAATAATAGGGCTGGAGAGATGGCCTAGCGGTTAAGCACTTGCTTGTCAAGCCTAAGGACCCCGGTTCGAGGCTCCATTCTCCAGGACCCACGTTAGCCAGATGCACAAGGGGGTGCACGCATCTGGAGTTCGTTTGCAGTGGCTGGAAGCCCTGGCGCGTCCATTCTCTCTCTCTCTCTCTCTCTCTATCTGCCTCTTTCTCTGTCTGTCACTCTCAAATAAATAAATAAAAATGATTAAAAAACAATAATAATAATAATAATACTTTTATTATTATAAGGAAGCCAGTCTTCCCCCCCCCCATCTATATGTTATGTGCACAAATATTTTGAGGCCAGAGGTTGACATCAAGTGTTTTTCTCAATTGCTGTCCATCTTATTTTTTGAGGCAGGGTCTCCCTGAATCTTAAGCTTACCAATTTGGCTAAACTCACTAGCCAGCAAGCCTCAGGGGTCCTCCTGTCTCCACCTCCCCAGTTCTGGGATTACAAGTGCATGCTTCAGTGTCCAGCTTTTACAAAGGTGCTGAAGGTCTGACCTCAGATCCCCATGCTTGCATCACAAGCTTTTTACCAACTGAGCCTTTGTAATAGATACAGAACTTTTGTAAGTGTATATGTGTGCCTGTGGGGAAGCCCCTGGCCCCTATCTAAGTGCAGCTTAAGAATGTTTACTCACAAAGGGGATGTGACTGTACACACAGACACCGAGATACAGATGCAGTTTCCTTGGTCACCGCACATCTGTACCCTACCTGCGGTGTCTCAGGCTTACAAGCATGTACCGCCAAACCTGGCCGGGAGTTGTGTTTAAGAGCATCTTCAGAAGCCCATTAAGTCTATGGGTGTGGCAGCACACTTGTCATCCTGCCACTCAAGAGGCAGAGAAAAGAGTTTCGGTTTGTTACTGTTTTAGGGTTTCGGTGCAGCTATGTGGGTATTGAGTTCATGGCAAGTGCTCTACCAATGAGCTATGTCCACATCTCTAAACAAAAAGGTTTTATTGTAAACAAATAATATCCAGTGCTTATTTTTCCCTTTTCAATGGTGGGTGGCTACTTTGTTACTTTGTACTGTACATACAGTCAACACCTGTATTTGAAACACCTAGCATCAGAGGTGGTCCACAGCCAGAACCTTTCAGAGTCTCTCTTCCTGGTCACAGCCTCCCCCTTTTAGAGATGCACAGAAGTCAGAAACTGAGCAAGTCATTCCTTGGCCTTTCTTGACATGTGATTCTCTTGTATGTATTTCCAAATACTGCTATGTGGCTTTGCCTGCTTGGAACTTTTTATAGATAGTGTCGTGCCGCAGACACTCTTCTTGGGCTTATTTTTCTCATGTGACATCATGTACTGGAGACCATATGTGTTGGTATAGTGTAGCCTTAGTTCACTCATTTTTATGTTTTTGTCGGTTTATTTTCATCTTATGTCTATAACACGTACATTTTTTCTTCTGCTGGGGAGCATTTGCAGTGTTTCTAAGTTTTGTTTTTACTTTTAAAGACAATGTTGTTGTGAAGATTCTTCAGCATGTGTAAAAGTTTCTTAAGATAAAAACCTAAGAATGGACCCAAGGATGTGGGTCATAGGAAAGATATGTTCTCAACTTTATCTGAAGTATATAAGTGTCAGCCTTGAAATTAAAAACAAGGGCTAAAGGGGTGGCTTAGCAGTTCAGGCACTCGTCTATGAAACCTAAGGACCCAGGTTTGATTCCCCAGAACCCACATATGCCAGATGTGCATGGTGGCACATGTGTCTGGAGTTGGTTTGCAGCAGCTAGAGGCCCTGGTATGCCCATTCAACCCCCACCTGCCCCTACAAATACGTTTTTAAAAATTAAAAACAAAGAGGCTGGAGAGATGACTTAGCAGTTAAGGCACTTGCTATGAAGCCTGAGGACCCAGGTTTAATTTCCCTAGTACTCATGTAAGCCAGATGCACAAAGTGTTCGTTTGCAGTGACTGGATGTCCTGTTATGCCCATTCTCTCTCTTTCTATCTCTACCTCTCTCTCTCTCAAGTAAAATATTTTTTTTAATTTAAAACAGGGCTGGAGAGATGGCTTAGCAGTTAAGGCACTTGCCTGCAAAGCCAAAGGACCCAGGTTCAATTCCTCAGTACCCATGTAAGCCAGGTGCACAAGGTGGTTCATGCATCTGGAGTTTGTTTGCAGTGGCTAGAGGCCCTGGTGTGCCTATTCATATTCTCTCTCTCTCTCTCTCTCTCTGTCTTTCTCTCTCAGATAAATAAATAAAAATTTTAAATGCATTTGAAAAAATTAAAAACAAAATGTTACATTTTGAGCATTATATCCTAATTGAGCATTATATCCTGTATTCATGGGCCATTCTTGTTTCTGTGTGAAAATATCTGTTTGTAGCTCAGCAGTAATAGGGGCTTGCTTGTAAAACCTGATGGCGAAGGTTCTGTAAAGCCAGATGCACAAAGTAGCACATGCATCTGGAGTTTACTTGCAGTGGCATGAGCCCTGACACACATGCTCATTTTCTCTCTCTCTCTCCTCCTCTCCCTCCCTCAGTCCCTCCCTCTCTCCTCTCAAATAAATAAAATTTTTTTTTTTTTTTGAGGTAGTGTCTCACTCTAGCCCAGGCTGACCTGGAAATCACTATGTAGTCTCAGGCTGGCTTCAAACTCACAGCGATCCTCCTACCTCAGCCTCCCAAGTGCTGAGATTAAAGGCATGTCCCACCATGCCTGGCCAAAAATAATTTTTTTTAAAAAATGTCTGTTTCTGGAATTTACCCACTTTTAATTTTTTTTTTTTTAGAAAGAATTGGTGCACCAGGGCCTCAGCCACTAAAATCGAATGCCAGATGCTTGCGCCACCTAGTGGGCATGTGCAACTTGCGCTTGCCTCACCTTTGTACATCTGGCTTACGTGGGATCCGGAGAGTTGAACATGGGTCCTTAAGCTTTGCAAGCAAGCACCTTACTGTTAAGCCATCTCCCCAGCCCCACTTTTTTTTTTTTGAAATGCTAGGGCTGTCTGCCACTACAAATGAACTCCAGAAGCATGTGCCACTTTGTACATCTGGCTTTATGTGGGAATTGGGGAATTGAACCCAGGCTGCCAGGCTTTACAAATAAGTGCCACTAACCCCCAAGTCATCTCTCTAGCCCCAAAATATATATTTGTTTTTAATTTACTCTATTTATTTTGAGAGAGTAGAGGCAAATGGTTATGCCAGTGCCTTTAGCTGCTGCATATGGACTCCAGGTGGATGAACCACCTTTTGCATCTGGCTTATGTGGGCACTGGGGAATTGAACCAGGGTTATTTGGCTTTGCAGGCAAGCACCTTAATTGCTAAGCCATCTTTCCAGCCCCCCACTTTTTTCTTAAATTGTTTTTCTTGTTGTCTTATAAGAGAATACATATTCTGAACATGAACCTGTGACACTTGTGTGTGTTGCTAATATCTTCTCTATTTAGGTTTTGTTATTTTGTGCTGGAGCTGGACCCCAGCGCATGTGCATGATAGGAACGTACACTACCACTGAGCTCCACTGTCTCCGGTGGATTTAAAGCACAGGTGCCTTTCACGTCACTATACATGGATGTGCTGGTCTTTTCCTTTACAGCTGATCCTTTTGTGTCTTCAATTAAGAAATTTCCTCGGCCTGCAGGCCATAGTACAACATTTCATATATTCTTTTTAAAAATATTTTTATTTATTTATTGGGTTTTCGAGGTAGGGTGTCACCCTAGTCCATGCTGACCTGGAATTCACTATGTAGTCTCAGGGTGGCCTCAGAGTCATGGCAATCCTCCCACGTGCTGGGATTAAAGGCATGCGCCACCATGCCTGCTTTTGCCATTTCATATTTTCTACTAAAACGTTTTCAAGTTGTGCCTTTCAAGTCGTCAGTCTGACAGGGTGGGTTCTGTGGTGAGCTGAGATAGAGACCCTGGTTATTTTTCATTAGCACTTTGTTCTTTTCCTTTGCTGTTACAAGGAAACTTTCAAGATCCTTATCAAGTGCCACGGGATTTGGGTTGAAATTGCATTTAGTTCAAAGAGAATTGACCCTTTCACTTTATCAAGTCATGTTATCCTCAATCCCTCCATCCCATCTGTAATTTCTCAATGAAGCTGTATAATTTCACCCTGTAAAGGTCTGAACTCTTGTTCAGTCAGTTTACTCCTGTGCTCTCTTTGTGTATGTTGGTGTGCTCAGCAGTGTCTTCTTTTAACTTGCAGTTTCTGTTTGTTGCTGGTTCATGGGCTTGAGGCCAGGGACTCCACTCCCCTGCAGCAGGAGCTCTCCACACAGGTGGCCTATGGTGGTGTGAAGTCACATCCCCCATGAGGAAGTGAGGAGCAAGCACTGTACAAGCCCAGTGCTTACCTGCTGCTACCTCCTGGGGCTGGTGTCCTCTGCTGCTCTGCTAGGGACAGGTTCCAGCCCAGCCGAACTTTGATGTTAGGGTCATCATGAAAAATTCCCATTGCCTTGCTACGTCCTAAATTATCACTAATAAAAGTAGCCTCACCCCACTGGCCTTCATTTTTTTTCTCAGGTTAAGATCCATGACAGCAAAGAAAAATGACCATTGATTGACTCCCTCAAAGTCCTAATTGTGTATAAGTAAGCAGCTGTCATCAGTTGACGTTTCTATCTAGAATCCCTGCTAAAATTCTCATTAATACTAATAACTTTTCTAATAATTGGTAGCTATTTGATTTTCTGAAAAGTTAGTCATATCATCCATGAATAACCCGAATATATTGTTTTTCTGTTTAAATTTTTGTGGCTTATTTTTCTTTTGTTTTATTGTGCTGACTGAAAAATCCCAGCAAATCCTTCAAGTGACAACAGGTGTCTTTGATGGTCCATGGTGGTAGAGGATGCTTCCTTGCTTCCCTCACTGAGCATGGCATTTGCTAGAGATTTTGTCAACAGAGCCTTTTGTTTGGTTAAGCAAGTTCCCCACAGTTCTGGATGATTAGGGCTTTCCAACATCCAGCATGAGTGGCTGCAGGATTTTATAGAATATAGTTTATTTGTATGTATTGAGATGATAAAGTTTTTCTCTAGTGTGCTAATATGATGTTAATTGTGCTTTTTTTTTCCTGAAGTTGAGCCAAACTTGCAATCCTGAAATAAGGCTAACTTAGTCATGCCCATTTTATTATGGATTTATAATGCTGGTTGGTTTTATCTTAAGACTTTCCAATCTTTGTTCATCAGTTAGATGGACCATAATTTTTCTTTCACAGACACCCTTCTGACTTGGGCATTAAAGGTACAAGCTATGATGTGTTCCCTCTATTATTTGCTGAAAGAGTTTGTGAAATATTGGAATTCTCTATTTTTCAAACATTCAGTAGAACACAGCATTGAAGCTGCTTGGTTCTCAAGTTTTCTTTCTTTTTTTTTTAATTTTATTGTTTTTATTTTAGAGAGAAAAAGAGAATGAATTGGCGCCAGGGCCTCAGCCACTGCAATCGAATGCCAGACACTTGTGCCACCTGGTGGGCATGTGTGACCTTGCACTTGCCTCACCTTTGTGTGTCTGGTTTACATGGGATTTGGGGAGCTGAACATAGGTCCTTAAACTTTGCAGGCAAGCGTCTTAACCACTAAGCCATCTTTCTAGCCCTTCTTTTCTTTAAATTTTTATTTACTTATTTGAGAGCGGGGAAGAGAGACAGAGAATGGGCACACCAAGGCCTCTAGCCACTGCAAATGAACTCCAGACGCATGCACCATCCTGTGTGTTTGGCTTATGTGGGTTTTGAGGAATAGAACCTGGGTCTTCAGGCTCCCCAGGCAAGTGCCTTAACTGCTAAGCAATCTCTCCAGCTCTCATGTTTTCTCTATGGGAGGTTTTGACAACTGTTTTATTTAGTTATAAGACTGTTTGGACTTTCTGTTCCCTTCTTTAGTCCATTTTTAAGAATATTTTACTTACTTATTTATTTGAAAGGGAGATAGGGCATACCAGGGCCTTTACCTGCTGCAAACGAAATCCAGACCCATGTGCCACTTTTGTGTCTGGCTTTATAAGGGGTCCTGGGGAATTGACCAGGCCAAGAAGCTTTGCAAGGATGCAGCTTAACCCAGCCTTCTTTGTTCAGTTTTGGCAAGTTGTCATTTTTCCAGGAATTTGTCCATTTTATCAGGATTTTCATATTTTGAATTCTGTTCACAGTATCCCCTTTAGCTAATCTCTGCTGTATCTGAGTTGACCCTTTTTCATTGCTCAGACTCACCATTGATGCTGTCTCTCTTCTCCTGATACTCTTGCTAGAGATAAATTAGTTTAATATTCTCTTCAATAAACCAACTTTATTCTCTCCTCTATGTTTTCCCTTTTATTAACTCTTAGATCTTATTTCCTTCTCTCATTTTTGTCAGTACTAGGTTTGAACCTAGGGTCTTTCACATACTAGGCAAGTGGCCTACCACTAAGCTAAATTCCCGTCCGTCTGTCCCCCTGCTTTTGCTTACTCTTTATTTTGAGACAGGGTCTTGTTAAGTAGCCTAAGCTGACCTGGAATTCTCGATGTAGTCTTAAGGTGGCCTCTAACTCAGTGATCCTCCTACCACTGCCTCCCAAGTACTGGGATTAAAGGCATGCGCCACCATGCCCAGCTCCCAGGAAGATATTTTTGAATCTAATGGAAATGGACAATTTGCATGTACTTTTAAGTTTATTTGTACCTGGAAATTTCCTATTCCAGCCCTGTAGCTGAAAGACAGGGTTCTAGCTGGATTATTATGATGGCTTTTTAAGCAAAATTTTCTTTATTGAGAGATAGAGAATACAGGTGCTCCAGGGCCTCTTGCCCCTACAAAACGGACTCCAGATGCATGTACGACTTTGTGCATCTGGGAATCGAGCCCTGGGTCAGCAGGCTGTGCAAGCAAGTTCCTTTAACCACTGATCCATCTCCCCAGCCAGGATCTTTTTTTTTTTTCTCTTGCCTGTGAAAGTCTCCCTGTTTCTTATTGGCTGTTCTTGGATAGGTCAGCATTCAGTCTTAACAGTTTCTCCTTTGTGAACAACTTCCTGTTTTCTCTGCTTGCTGTTAGGGCTCCCATCTTTAAGCATACACAGTTTCACTACAGTGTATCTAGATATGGGTCCCCTCCCAGGACTAGGGATCAGACCTGGGATCTTGTGCGTACAAAGCAAGCGCTCCATCACTGAGCGGCACCCCAGCCTAGATGGGGGTCTCTCTCTGTTTCTCCTGCTTCAATCACTGATAGGCGTTGTCGTGTTCCCCCTCCCCCCCCCCCCCCCCCGTTCTGTTTGCCTATCGCCTTGCTCCCATTCTCTGACCTTTTATTCAGGAGTATACTTGCAGACTCCAGAGTCTTTGTGGGTAGCACTCTGCAGTTCAAGATTTCTGTGGATCTGTTAGAGATGACTGGTTTTCCTCCTGGCTCAGGGCTTTGTCACTGAGATCATTCATTATTCTGAAGCTGTCCCTGCAAATGGGAGTGTGCTGCTCCTGGCCACCTGGTATCAATCAGTACACACTCAAGGTCACCTTGCCCAATTTTTTTTTTTCAAGGTAGTTTCACAGTAGCACAGGCAGACCTGGAATTCACTATGTAGTCTCAAGGTGGCCTTGAACTCACAGCAATCCTCATACCTCTGCCTCCCAAGTGTTGGGATTAAAGGCATGCGCCGCCACGCCCCGCTTCCCCAACTTTGAGGACACTGGGGCTGAGAGGCCTGGCGGCACTGGCCTGTGCATGTCTAGTGATAGTGATAGAGGTTCTCCCCCTCAGCCTAGAGCCAGCCAGGGTGGGCAGGAGACTTTGATTTGAGCTGTAACTTAGACTGGGAATTCGCCCTTTGGGATCCAAGATTGGGGTGAGAGTGGTGGTTGGGGGTCTCTTCATGCCTATCTAACCTCAGGCCTGCGGGCACACTCCCCTCAGTCTCAGCAGATCACATCCTCCAGCTTACTGTCAGGGACTGAGCTTTCCCACAGCTCCTGGCCACCGTTCTCTTCATGGTATTGTTGGTCGTCCATGCCTAAAACTTCCAGTATTTTCATAAGCCTCTTCTGGGGAGGGCAATTTTCTCTGCACATTTAGCCAGCCATATACCCAGAACCAGAAGGGTTGCGTTTGCATCTGTTAACATGGTTGCGTCAGCTTGCCTTTCATCTATTAGCTCTGGGAGTTACATGACTATTTTCTAGTGATCTTGTTCTTGAGTTCTCAAGATAGACCCTGCTTATTTGTATTGTTCTCTCTCTTTTTCTTTTTTTTTTTTTTTTTTTTTGAGATAGGCTTAGGCTGACCTGGAACTCACTATGTAGTCTCAGGGTGGCCTCAAACTCATAGCAATCCTCCTACCTCTGCATCCCAAGTGCTGGGATTAAAGGCAGGCGCCACCATGCCCGGCTGTTTTCTCTTTTTTGAAAATACATTGCTGAGTTTGGTTGGTAGGTCCTTAATTTAGACTCTTTGTATATCTGCTCATAAGATTATTTTATATGCTGTCCTCTATATAACCAGAATTGTTTCATAAAATGAGATGAACAATATTTTCTGTCAGCATTTTGGAAAAATTCTCCTCTAATGTCCTCATTATTGCAGAGTCCTTCTCTGCCATTGTTCTCTGTTCATCTTTGCTGTTCCATCCATGTAAATACTGTCCATGTGCGTTGGTTTTTATTTTCTTTTTTGAAAGTTGATGTGTCTGTTCAAGCTGAGGGCCGCCAATACCGTCAACTTCAGGCTGCTCACCCCTCCTCTGTTCTCACTTCTGGGATTTCTGCCAGCATGTGTTGGAACTTCTCACTCTGTCCTCCGTGTTTCTGAACCTTCCATTTCTTTATCTCTCAGTGCTGTACTCAGGATGACTTACCCAGATCCATCTTCCCAGTCACTGATTTTCTCTTCAGCTGTGTTCAGTCTGTGAAGCTCTTTATCTCATTGCCATGACCGCCTTTGTCATTTCTAGAGTGTCTGTTAAGTTACTCCACAAATCTGCTTTTTTAACTTACTGTAGCCTTAGAGATTTTGTTCCTTTCACTTCTCTGAATATTTTAGATGTAGTTGTATCTAAATTTAGACATGCTTATCTACGACTCAGCCAGGCTGTTTTCTGTATTTCTTGGGAGTACAGTCTGCCATGGCTTTTTGGCTCCTCCTCGTATTTCTTAAAGTTTCATTTTTCCATTGCTTTTAGTGTTGTAAAGGAATAGCTCCTGTGGCCTGTGTTGGGGGCTGCTCTCTTGTCTAGAGGTTTGCACTTGTCTCTGCTGTCGCCACCTGGGCTGCTGTGGCTCTCAGCTGAAATTCAGTGTCGTCTGAACTCTGTAGACAGTGGGCAGCTTCCTAGTGGCTCTCAGGTGACTGGACCCTTCCTACTTGCATCTCACAGGAAGGACAGTACCTTAGGGTCTTGCTCCATGCAAGCAAGGCCAGTCCCCACGGCCAGCATCCTTTGTCAGCAGCTCTCGGGACTATTTGCCTTCCACTCTACCTCTTTTTTGTGTCTGTTTTGTTGTTTTTTCAAGGTAGGTTCTCACCCTAGCCCAGGCTGGCCTCTCACTCATAGCAATTGTCCTGCAATCCTTCTACCTCTGCCTCCTGAGTTCTGGGATTAAAGGTGTGTGCCACCATACCCATTTTTTTTTTTTTTTTTTTTTGAAGTAGGGTCTTGCTCTAGCCCAAGTTGGCCTGGAATTTACTATGTAGTCTCAGGCTGACCTCGAACTCTGTGTGGCCAAGGATGGTCTTGAACTTCTCATCCTCCTAGGATTAGAGAACACATCACTGTGCTTAGTGTACACTAGGGATCAACTCGGCACCAAGCATAGTAGGCAAGCAGGTTACCAACTGTGCTGTATTCCCATCTGTCTGTCCCTCTGTTTTCGTCCACTCTTTATTTTGAGACAGGGTCTTATTTATTTGAGAGAGAGAGATAGCCAAAGAATGGGCATGCCAGGACCTCCAGCCACTGAAAACAAACTCCAGGTGTATGCACCACCCTGTGCATCCAGCTTATGTGGGTCCTGGGGAATCAAACCTGGGTCCTTTGGCTTTGTAGGAAAGCACCTTACCCTCTAAGCCATCTCTCCAGCCCTGGGAGTTCATTTTTATTTGATATTCCTACATGTAAAGTGAGAGCAGAACTCCCCAAGGCAGTGAGACTTCACAGGGACCAGCCATAACCCTGAGAATATGTTTGTATTCCCTCTCCCTTTTCATCCCTCATCTTACTCCTTCCTTCCTTCCATACCCAAGTGCCATGTGTTCTGCCCAGAAGCCCTGGAGTCCCTGTTTGCTGTTTTCCCTTTCCACCAGGCGTTTTACTGTTGGACCCTGATAAGGCCAGTGTGTCCCTCTCCTTGGTGGGTAGGCATCCAGCCCAGGGCTGGAGGGTTTACCCACTCTCCCTTTCCTAGGCTCGGGGGCCCCTGTTCCTGCCCCTGACCTCCTGATGCAGATCAAACAGGAGGGAGAGCTCCAGCTGCAGGAGCAACAGGCTCTGGGCGTGGAAGCCTGGGCTGCTGGGCAGCCAGATATCGGGGAGGAGCCTTGGGGTCTCAGCCAGCTGGACTCTGGGGCAGGAGACATCTCTACGGATGCTACCTCTGGTGAGTAGCTGAGACAGGGGAGCCAACACTGGAATGAGTTGTGAGGGCTAAGGGTAGGTGTTGGGGAAGGCTCCTAAAAGCATGTGGGGAGCTGTGAACTCTCAGAACTTCTGGCTTGCTAGTTCAGAAGTTTCCTCCCGTGAGGCTGGGGCGCCAAAGTACACCATGTGCCTTCTGGTGCCGGTGATGCTGATTGAGGGTGTTCTTTTGCCCTTTCAGGCACACCTGCTTTTCCTGTCCCTAACCTTGGGCCGGGACATCACCAGCTACCTCTTGTTGAAGAAGGGTTAAGACTCAGGGAAGTTTAACCTGTGGCCAGTAGGCTTCATGCACCCCAGGATAACTATGAATGTAACCCAAAATATTTGTAGATAATGTCATGTTGCAGCGTTTAAAGGTTGTGCGTTTGTGGAAGTGAATAAGTCAGTGATAGTTGAGCTTCCCAGTGCTGCAAAGAAGGGGCGAAAGACCCTGACTTTATGGAGCCAGGTCATCATGGTCATTCAGAACAGTCCTGCTCTTCTGGACTCAGGGTTCAGATGCCCTTTCTCCCTTGTCATTTTCTTCTGTGCCCCTTCCCCTCCCTCCATCCTTCCCCTAACCATCTAACCCACAGGCTATGATCTCTCTTCTTTGCAGGTGTCCATTCCAACTTCTCAACCACTATCCCACCTACTTCCTGGCAAGCAGATCTCCCTCCCCACCACCCCTCTTCAGCATGCTCAGATGGAACATTGAAGCTCAGCACAGCAGCCGCCACAGAAGGTACAGGGGTAGCAGGAGAGGAGAGCGAATGCCTGGCTTGAGAGCCCAGTCTTAACTATGAACTGTCCCAGTCTTTTAGCCAACAGGCATTTGGGGTTCTAGGGAGTCTTCATACCTTCTGTTCTCTTACTTCCAAATCTCTGGTTTCAGCAGCCATTCCTGAGGATGCCCGTGCTTCTTTCAGACTTCTTTTCATGTGGAGTTAGCCAGTCTATTCTGATCAGCAATCTAGAGGATTCCTTGGAAGCTAGGCAGGCGACCTGTGGCTCATTGGGTATGGATGCAAACAAAACTGAGCTGAAACCACTTTGAGATACTGATACTGCAGAGAGGTGGCTAAAGGCCAGAGATGAGAACAATGATCATATTTACCTATTTATTTTCTCTTGTTTTAAATGCCAGTTATCTGTTACTTGAATAAAAATTTCTATCAGAGATGTAGGAGTATTACTGTGAGCTTGATGCCAGCCTGGGACTACATAGTGAATTCTAGGTCAGCTTGGGCTAGAGTGAGACCCTGCCTTGAATAAAACCAAAAAAATAAAAGTCTGTGAAGGATTCCTGATCTAAAACCTTGGATGTGAAATTAAAGTACATTCATATAAAATCAAATACATTTCTACTCCTTCAATGGTATTCCCGTCATTAGGTAGGTGGCTATATTTATTGCGTGCTTACTGCATGCCAGATGCAGCCCTGTGAGGCTGGGCATTCACAGCGAAGCTGGAGCTAAGAAATGTGTGACGAACCCAGCTGCTACAAAGCTGTCCCCCATACCTTGGAATCCATGTCTCCTCCACTTTTGCACTGTTTTGGGCACATGGCCACCAACTCAGAATTCCTTAGGATAAATTCATGATTAGCCTTAGCAGCGAAAGTGGAAAAGATCTGAGGTTCCTTTTCCTGTGGTGAAGGTATGCAGCTTTGAAGGATGCTCTGCTGAGCTGTGGCCTTGAGAGTTGATGGTGAGGTCTCCAGGTGGTGGTCCACCAGGCTGAGCAGCTGCTACGCATCCCGGTGAAGGTATCAGGTCCTTAGTCCCGACAGAGGTGAGCACCGGAGTCATACCTGCCCTTCTGCTTCTCTCAGCAGATGTAAAAATCGTGATCAAAACCGAAGTCCAGGAGGAGGAGGTGATAGCCACGCCTGTGCATCCCACGGACCTAGAAGCTCACGGGACTCTGTTTGCACCAGGCCAGGCCGCAAGGCTCTTCCCTAGCCCGGTCCAAGAAGGAGCCTGGGAAAGCCAGGGCAGTTCCTTCCCCAGCCAGGACCCAGTCCTGGGGCTGCGGGAGCCCACCCGACCAGAGAGGGACATCGGGGAGCTCAGCCCTGCTGTGGCTCAGGAGGAGACAGCTGCTGGGGACTGGCTCTTCGGGGGGGTCAGGTGGGGCTGGAATTTCCGCTGTAAGCCTCCAGTGGGCCTGAACCCACGGACCGTGCCTGAGGGGCTGTCGTTCTCCTCCCCTGACAACGGAGAGGCTATCTTGGACCCCAGCCAGGTTCCAAGAGCCTTCAATGAGCCCTGTAAATACCCTGGCCGGACCAAGGGCTTTGGCCACAAGCCAGGGCAGAAGAAGCACCCCGCGGCGCCACCAGGAGGCCGGCCCTTCACCTGCGCCACGTGCGGGAAGAGCTTCCAGTTGCAGGTGAGCCTGAGCGCGCACCAGCGCAGCTGCGGACTGCCCGACGGCACGGGCACGGGCCCCGGGGCCGCCTCCACCGCGGGCAGCGGCGGTGCCCGGGACAGCAGCGCCCTGCGGTGCGGGGAATGTGGCCGCTGCTTCACGCGCCCCGCGCACCTTATTCGCCACCGCATGCTGCACACGGGGGAGCGGCCCTTCCCCTGCACCGAGTGCGAGAAGCGCTTCACCGAGCGCTCCAAGCTCATTGACCACTACCGCACGCACACGGGGGTGCGGCCCTTCACCTGCACGGTGTGCGGCAAGAGCTTCATCCGCAAGGACCACCTCCGCAAGCACCAGCGCAACCACCCCGCGGTGGCCAAGGCACCTGCCCCGGGCCCCCCGCTCCCACCGCTGCCTGCCCCGCCAGACCCCTTCAAGACCCCAGCTGCCAAAGGACCCTTGGCCACCACAGACCTTGTGACCGACTGGACTTGTGGCCTAAGTGTCCTGGGACCAGCAGATGGAGGGGACTTGTGAGGACCCCTGCAGGCCGCAGGTGTACAAAGCAAAGCCCGTGTGCAGACAGCAGGATGGCGCAGCAGGAAAACATCGAGGCAAAAAGGGAGACAGAGTCAAATGTCCGTGTTGCCGAACTGATCACTGGAAAGAATCCATCCAGCAGTGCAGCTTCCACCTCTAAACAAAGTAGGGTTCTGATTGTGACACTGACACCTGAGTAGAATCTTCAGTAATTTAATTACACATCCATTTTTTTCCTTTTTAATTCTTGAGGAAAAAGCTGGCAAGCAGTAGCAGCTCAGTTGAAGTTTTGTAGCGTACTTTTGGTCTCCGGGGGGTGTGTCCACCTTGTCTTAGAGTGTGGAAAGGGTGGCCAATGGGGAAAGGGGGTGAGGAGGCCCTGGATGCCCTTTGGCCCTACCAGCTCCTAGGTATGTGTCCTTGGGCCACACAGTCACGTGATAGCCACGTCCGTGTTCTGGACCTGAGGTCCTGGGTGGTGAGGGTGCTGGGGCCTGAGGCCAGCCTCTTGTTGGGCAGTAAGGACCCCACTAGGAGCAGTCCTGGCACTTATCCTCTTGCCTGTCCTGTGAGGACCCCTGTTTCAGGCCACCTGTGGTTATCTGTCCAAAGGAAGGTGGCAGCACCCCATTTTATATGGCTTCTGGGCCTGGCTGGAGTCACGTGGAACTTAGTGTTAATCGTGGAGGGGGAAGAATCTGGGTACTAAGCCCTCAACTTGTCACAGAACCAAGGCTGCACCCCTCGGGCTTTCCTCCCCTAGATGGTTCGGTCTCTGCCCGCTGTGCGCCGTCTTACCTTCAGGAGGCGCCACCTTGCATCTCTTCTGACCATTGCCATGACTTTGGGAAGCAAAGAGATGAGGAAATAAAGGGCTCAGAGGGGACACGTGTCAGTCAGGCTCTCAGGATGAGTGCAGTGTGTACCAAGAGCTGGAAGACCCCACTCCTGAAACAGCAGCTTAAGGGAGAAAAGGCTTTCGGCTTTGCCCTCTGGGGGGAACTGCCTGCGCAGCTGAAGCTGAGCCGTGCCGCAGTGTGCGCTTGCTCACCACTAGGCGCCCCAGAGGTAGTGGGAAGCCAGAGGTAGTGGGAAGGATGGTATTGGGGACCCGACCCGGCTAGCTCAGCCCCCTCTGGAATGTCTTCTTGGTGGAATTAGGAGTAGGCCCAGGCTTGTTCACACAACAGTGCTGTCCCCACCACACACATCCATTCCCACTTTGTTGAAGCAGCCATCAGGTCTCTTGCCCAAGTGGGTAACACTTCCTGCAGAGGGCAGAGACGGTGGTGCCCATTCAGCTCCCTCCTGCATACCTTTATTAGGAATAGACTAGTTAAGAAAATGGTTTCTATGTACTGTATATTTTATACCTGTTTACACTTCTAATATTGATATAACTGATATTTTGAAAAATGAACAGAAAACATCCCGTTAAAATAAAACCTAACCAGCATCAAGGCAGTTTGGTGGATGCCGTCCTTAGACCTGCGTCATTTTCCCTGGTGCTTCTAGACCATCATCCTGGGAGCATCTGTCCACCTCCTGCCGGTGGTTACCTGGGACCAGGGGTGGAGGATTCCAGAGAGGCCTGATGCCATGTAGATGACCGGGCTTGCGGAGAGAGAATTCAAGCACATCCAATCACTGCCTTCGAGCATAAGCGTGGCTTATATAATTCAGTCTGAGATGATACATAGGAAATTCCTGGATAAAACTGAAATATCGAAGAAAGATAATGGGTGTTAGCTGTTTTTGTCTTCACATCATTTCTTGGCTGTGCAGGTGGCAATGCCAGTAATCACCATCCTGGTCTTGGAGCAAAGTCCCTCCCGTGGCATTTGAGCCAACCCAACACCCATCCTACTCCCTCCCCCACCACTACCAGAGTTCATCACTGTTAATATTTTGCTTCACAATTTTGGTATTTTCATCTTTTTTTTTAATTTTTTTTTTAATTTTTTTGTTTGTTTATTTATTTATTTGACAGCGGCAGAGAGAGAAAGGGAGAGAATGGGTGCGCCAGAGCTTCCAGCCTCTGTAAACGAACTCCAGACGCGTGCGCCCCCTTGTGCATCTGGCTAACGTGGGTCCTGGGGAATTGAGCCTCGAACCGGGGTCCTTAGGCTTCACAGGCAAGCGCTTAACCGCTAAGCCATCTCTCCAGCCCTAATTTTTTTAATTATTATTTTTATTTATTTGAGAAAGAGGCACAGAGAGAGAATGGAAATGCCAGGGCCTCCAGCTGCTGCAAATGAAGTCTAGACACATGTACCACCTTATGCATCTGGCTTACATGGGTCTTGGGGAATCAAACCTGAATCTGCCGGGTGTGGTGGTGCACACCTTTAATCCCAGCACTCAAGAGGTAGAGGTATGAGGATCACTTTGAGTTTGAGGCCACCCTGAGACTACAAAGTAAATTACAGGTCAGCCTGGACTACAGTGAAACTCTACCTCGAAAGAAAAAAAAACAAAAAACCTGGGCCCTTTGGCTTTGCAGGCAAGTGCTTAAACCACTAAGCCATCTCCCCAGCCCAGGTATTTTCATTTTCATCTTTGTCTTTGTCTTGTCTTTTTTTTGGGGGGGGGGGGAAGGGGCCAAGGTAGGGTCTTGCTGTAGCCCAGGCTGACCTGGAATTCACTATGTAGTCTCAGGGTGGCCTCAAACGCACAGCGGTCCTCCTGCCTCTGCCTCCCGGGTGCTGGGATTAAAGGCGTGCACCACCACGCCTGGCTGTTTTGGGTTTTTTAGGAAAGGAAAATGTCATTTTTTTCCTTTGGCGGGCACAGGAGTGGGACACAGAAAAGAGATGGCGGATGTCTTCCATGGTGTGGTGGGGAACCATGATAATACTTCACTCCCTCTTGCCAACATGACCTCTTCTGCATTTTCTAGTACATCTTCCCCACTTGTCTCCTGTACTTGGAAGCCAACAGGCCCATCTATGGGTCTGCTCAGCTCATGGTTCCTTTAGTATACTCCAATGCCTCCATTCCTGCATGCCCCTCCACACTCTGCATCCAAGAATCTATTAAGCCAGAGGCCCGCCTCTGGTTCCCTAATGGACTCAGTCCTGAGCTCAGGCACCACTTGCTATGAACAAAATATCAGAGCAATGAACTGAGGAGGGGAGGTTGGCTTCAGATACCCAGAAAGAGGAGGACAGTGACACCTGGCCATGGAAGGGCCAGCTTGCTCTACCATGCAGGCCCAAACCATGGCCATCCCTTCCTGGGTTTGTCCTCTTATCTTGCTGTTATCAAATTACCACACAGTGGGTTAAACTGACAAGTTTGTATGAAACTCTGGAGTCTTCAGAGGCTAAAATATAGGTGTCAGCTTGAGGGAGAATCTATCTCCCCTTTTCCAAATTCTGGAAGCTTCCTAAATTTGGCCTGTTGTACCCTTCCTCCTTGGGGAATCACTACAACCACTGATTCGGGCATCCCTGCTGTTTTTGCAGACTGACCTTACCTCATAAAGACCCTTCTTCCTCCCTGAAGAGCCTAACTTTTTTTAGGGGGGGGGAGGTTGTTTGTTTGTTTTGTTTTGTTTTGTTTTTTCAAGGTAGGGTCTTGCTGTAGCCCAGGCTGACCTGGAATTCACTATGTAGTTTCAGGGTGGCCTCGAGCTCCCAGTGATCCTCCTGAAAGCCTCCCTCAGGATGGGATTAAAGGCCCTCCAAGACTCCATATATGTTGTGTCACCAAAATAACTTCTGCCCAAGTAAGGACATCTGAGGCTCATCACCCCCAGTCATTCCACATGTCACCCATACTCCCATTGCGTGTCAGGTGTTGACTTCTGCCTGTCTCTACCTTTTTCTGAAAAATATTTATTTTTATTTATTTATTAGAGAGAGAGAGAATGGGCGTACCAAGGCCTGTAGCCACTGCAGACAAACTCCAGATGCATGTGCCACCTTGTGCATCTAGCTTACGTGGGACCTAGAGAATCAAACCTGGATCCTTAGGCTTTGCAGGCAAGTGCCTTAACCGCTAAACCATCTCTCCAGCCCTCTTGTCTCTGCCTTTATCTTCTCACATTTTTGTTTACTTCTTCCCAGTACTTCCAAAGGGACCTCTGTCCCTTCCTCCTACTCTTGTTAGGTGGCAGCACTCCACCATTGTCAAACTCAGAGACAGACTAAAGACAATATGGGTCAAATGCATTCTAACCATAACATCAAGTTGGGCATGGTGGCATATATCTGTCTTCTCAGCACTTGAGTGGCAGAGGCAGGAGGACCCCTCTAACTTTGAAGCCAGCCTGATCTATATAGTGAGTTCAAGGCCAGGCAGGACTACATCACGAGTTGCTATCTCAATTGTTCTGACCACTTGTAACTATGATTTTGTGTGTGTGTGTGTGTGTGGTATTCTGTCTGTCATTGGTCATTCTTCCCTAACTTCTGTAAGTCCCTGACTTCCAAACCCACGGGGCCCCAATACACACTACCCTGAGTGATTTTTTTTTTTTTTTAATTTGAGAGTGGCAGACAGAGAGAGAGAGAATGGGCACACCAGGGCCTCCAGCCACTGCAAACAAACTCCAGATGCATGAGCCACCTGTGCATCTGGGTTATGTGGGTACTGGGAAATCAAGCCTTGAACCGGGGTCCTTAGGCTTCACAGACAAGCGCTTAACCACTAAGCCATCTCTCCAGCCCCTGAGTGGCCGCCTTACCTGGGAAGTCTGGTCATGATTGCTCCCCGGTTTAAAAGCCTTATGCTTGTAGTCATCTGCTGGTTAAAATCCAAACTACAGTATGGCACGTCGGAACCCTGATGGAAGGGCTCCTTCCTGGTTCTTTATCCTATCCCATTCCCATCTTGCCCTCTAGACAAACCAAATCACTGGCCCGCCCCTGAGCACTTCAGACAATGCCCGCTGTCTTAGCCCTAGTCCACCTGGCATGCTTCCCCTCAGGTCTTGGCTCAGTGAGTCACTCAGCCTACCCCAGCCCCGCATGTGGAGCTGACGCCACCCCTGCTTCTCCAGACCCCTGCTCAGACTCCATCTGTCATCTCACCCACTTCTTTATACATCCGTTGGAGTTGCCCATTTAGAAATGAGGCACAAGCTTACAAATCATAAGGAGGCCTTTATTCCTTGAGCCATACACCAGAGTTTCAGATTTTGGTGTGATTGTCAAATTCTTTTAACTCACAGTATCCTAATTTACACATGATTATTGAAAAACATTAAAAGCACTGATCAGACATGAACTTAATTTCATAATTCAGACATAGACTTAATTTCTGCATTATAAAAAAGGTGAAAAGGTAATAAATGCAGATATTGTGAATTGTATGACCCAAACATTACTGATATAGATATATGAAAATTCTGGATAGGATTTAATAAGCATGCCTTTTTTTTGTTTTTGTTTTGTTTTGTTTTTTTGAGGTAGGGTCTCACTCTACTCTAGTCCAGGCTGACCTGGAATTCACTATGTAGTCTCAGGGTAGCCTTGAACTCATGACAATCCTCCTTCCTCTGCCTCCCAAGTGCTGGGATTAAAGGCATGCATCACCATGGCCAGTTAATAAACATGCTCCCCCCCCCCCCCGCAAAGGTAGGGTTTCACTCTAGCCCAGGCTGACCTAGAATTCACTATGTAATCTCAGGGTAGCCTCGAACTCATGGCGATCCTCCTACCTCTGCCTCCCAAGTGCTGGGTTAAGGCGTGTGCCACCATGCCTGGCTTAAACATGCTTTTTAATAGAGAGCTGAGAGAGGGAAAGCCTACATGCCTGAAGTGAAAACAAAAATTGTACACCCAAGTCTTATGTACAGAAGTCCCTGTGGAGCCTACTTGGAGGCTGAAGAGTGCTCGGGAGAAAGGCATGGCTGTGACCCAAGGCAAGAACTGAAGTCCACAGAAAGAAAACCTATAGAGGCCTCTCAATGAGCAAAGGCATCATTCAGAATCCTGCACCCTGGCACCAAAAGACAGCATAAAGTTGGGTCCTCTGGGAAGCACCCATCTGGCTTGAAGTACAAGACGTCTGTGGGTGTAAATTGCCCGTGGAAGAAGCAGAGGAGGGGAAGCAGGGTTTGCAGCTTCTCAGGCCCCAAAAGGAAAGTGCCACATGCCTTTAATCCCAGCACTCGGGATGCAGAGGTAAGAGGATCACCGTGAGTTCAAGACCACCCTGAGAATACAGAGTGAATTCCAGGTCAGCCTGGACTAGAGTGAGACCCTACCTCAAAAAAAAAAAAAAAAAAAAAAAAAAAAAAAAAGCAGCAGCAGAAGAGGGCTGGAAAGATGCCTCAGCAGCGAAAAACACTTGCTTCAAAGCCTGACTGCCTGGGTCCTATTCCCCAATGTCCATGTAAAGCCAGATGCACAAAGTGGTGCATGCAACTGGAGTTCATTTGCAGCTGCTGGAGGACCTGGTACACCCATTCCCTGCACCTGTTTGAAAATAAATTTTAAGAAAAATAATTTACTATTTGAAAAACAAAAGGGGGGACTTCTGGGTAAGATGGCAGCATACTAGCCACACCAAAGCAGCCTAGGGAGGGAAATAAACAGAAACAGCAAAATACACTCTTCTACTGGAAAATGAAGGTGTATAAGTTATTATCAACCATAGCAGAGAAGCAGAAGAGACCAAGATCTTCCAGAAACGAGGAAACTGGCCAGAATCCCACTGAGGCTCCAGCAGCCCTGATCAGTGAGCCCGCCGGGTGGTGCAGAGCAACAGAAGCAAAAACAAGGTGAGGGGACTTTCCACTCACATCAGCCTCCTCACAAAGGCAAGAACCCTGAAAGTGGGGACAGCAGAGGCCAGCTGAGCAGCTGCTGACAGAGAATACAAACGGGACCAGCTGAGCAGCTACAGTATAATTCCAGGCACCCTATACACCCTGTAGAGTCTCCCATCCCCCAACTGTCAGGACCGTGAACATCTGGAGAACTCATTCACCCCCAGCCGCCTGGCACCGAGAGGGACCAAGGTGGGCACTCAGCATTGGGGAGATTGGAAGCCACCCCAAAAGTTAACAGGGCTTACTTACACAAAGCCAGATACATAGGCCTGCACTGGTAGTGCTAATCTCTTTCCATGTCAGGAAGGGTTATGTATGACATTTGAATGATATATGCTTGGTTGGCTTTAAATAAGCTGTATCTTGGTGTTCACTATGGTTGCATTTGATGTTTCCTGATTTTTAGGGCCCTTGTCTTTTCCTTCTGTCATTATTGGAGGCAGGCACTGACTCACCCCAGACTGATTGGAACCCATTTCCAACTAGAAACCTCAACTTCCCAGTTGACAGGATTAAGAGTGTGGGGCAACACACACCCTTAGGGACTTTGGCTTTACTAGATTATCTGTTTAGTTTAATCCCCACACTTGTATAAATACTCTGTGCTGGTTTTGATTGAATGTCTATATTGCTCAGTTGAATTTTAGAATTTCCCAGTAATTTGCTTCACCCAGTCTACTACAATACTTGAATAGCAGGCAAACTCAACACCTAGGGTCACTTCTGCTATATAAAAGCTACACCTGGTACCTGAAACACATACACTGAAGGTATATAAAGTAGGATTTACACAGCTAAGAACACTGCAGAGAATTAGAAAACCCAAGCATCAAATTAATTCAAGATACAAAAATCTCTACATTATAATACAAGAAACACAAAAAATCAAGACAATACAATCCCATCAAAACTATAAATCCAAGCTGGGCATGGTGGCACATGCCTTTAATCCCAGCACTTTGAAGGTAGAGGTAGGAGGATCACCATGAGTTCGAGGCCACCCTGAGAGTACATAGTGAATTCCAGGTCAGCCTGAACTAGAGTGATACGCTACCTCATTAAGTAGGCAGAGGTAGGAGGAGCGCTGTGAGTTCAAGGCCACCCTGCAATTACATAGTGAATTCCAGGTTAGCCTCGGCTAGAGTGAGACCCTACATAAAAAAAAAAAAAAGAAGAAGAAGAAGAAGAAAAAGAAAGAAAACTATAAATCCACCAGGCATGGTGGCGCATGCCTTTAATCCCAGCACTTGGGAGGTAGAGGTAGGAGGATCACCATGAGTTCAAGGCCACCCTGAGACTACATAGCAAATTCCAGGTCAGCCTGAACTAGAGTGAGACCCTACCTCAAAAAACAAAAAACAAAAAACAAAAAAAAAAAAAGACTATAAATCCATAAGAAATGTGAGACTGCTTTAGATAAAAATGCCTGACAAAGATTTCAAAAGCATCATTATATCTATGTTCAAAGAAATCAAAGGTATCAAAGAAGAAAACACACTCCAGAAGGAATCCTAAGAAAACAAAGGAAACTTACTTAATGAAATAAGTAAGTGAATACAAAACATGAGGAAGGAAATAGAAATACTGAAAAAATACCAATCAGAAAAACTAGAAAGGGCCAGGCATGTTGGTGCACACCTTTAATCCCAGTGCTCAAAGGCAGAGGTAGGAGGATTGCCATGAGTTTGAGGCCACTCTGAGACTACATAGTGAATTCCAGGTTAGCTTTTGCCAGAGTGACTCCCTACCTTGAAAAACCAAAAGAAAAAAAAAAAAAAAAAAAAAGGAATACTAGAAATGAAAAACAGAGTAAGTAAAATAGAAAACTCTGTAGAAAGTCTCACCAGTAGAATGGATCAAGGAGAGAATACAATATCTAAACTAGAAAACCAGGTGGCAGATTTAATACAGTCCAACAAAGAAAAAGACAAACTAAAAGGAAGGCATGAATGGGAATTTCAAGACATTCAGAACACTATGAAGAGATCAAACATAAGAATTCAGGGCATAGTAGAAGGAGAAGAATTTGGCTCCAAAGGCATAACAGTTATTTTCAACAAAATCATAGAAGAAAACTTCCCCCAAGTAGGAAAAATGATGCCAATACCGATTCAGGAAGCATATAGAACATCAAACAGACAAAATCAGGAGAGTGCCGGGTGTGGTGGTGCATGCCTTTAATCCCAGCACTTGGGAGGCAGAGGTAGGAGGATCGCCGTGAGTTCAAGGCCACCCTGAGACTCCATAGTGAATTCCAGGTCAGCCTGGGCTAGAGTGAGACCCTACCTCGAAAAAAAAAAAAAAAAAAAAATCAGGAAAGAACCTCTCACTGTCATATTATGATTAAACTACAAAACATATAAACCAAAGAAAATATATTGAAAGCAGTTAGAAAAATCAAGTCACATACAAAGACAAGCCCATTAGGATAACATCAGATGACTCAACATAAATTTTAAAAGCCAGAGGGGCTTGGAATTATGTTCCAAGTTCTGAAAGAGAACTATCAACCAAGATTACTTTATCCTGCAAAGCTATCCATTCAAATGGAGAAATAAGGACATTCCACAACAAAAAATAGGCTAAAGGAATATATTAAGACCAAACCAGCTGTACAGAAAATACATGAAAGGATCCTCCATGCTCAAGAGAAAGAAAAGCACACATATAAGGTACTTGGAAAAAAAAAAAAATCCTCAAATGCTAGTTAATACAAGAGAGCAAAGGTAAAACTGGAAGAACTACAAAACAAGAAAAATGGCAAAAATACATACACACCTTTCAACAATAACAGCCTTAATGCCCCAACCAAAAGACACAGGTTTGTGGACTGGGTTAAAAAGCAGGATCCCAGCCAGGTGTGGTGGTGCACACCTTTAATCCCAGCTCTTGGGAGGCAGAGGTAGAAGGATCACCGTGAGTTCAAGGCCATCCTGAGACTACATAGTGAATTCCAGGTCAGCCTGGACTAGAGTGAAATCCTACCTCAAAACACAAACAAGCAAACAAAAAAAGGCAGGATCCTTCAGTTTGTTGCCTCCAAGAAACTCACCTTTCCACAAAATATGGACACTATCTTGGGGTGAAAAGTTGGAAAACAGTGTTTCAAACAAGTGGGCCTAGAAGGCAAGCAGTTGTATCTATCCTAATATCTGATAGGATAGACTTCAGACCAACATTAGTTAGGAAAGATAAGGAAGGTCACTTTCTATTGATTAAAGGAATACTCCAAGAGGACATTACAATCCTGAACATATATGTACCTAACATGAGGGCTACCAACTTCTTCAAACAAACACTATTAGATCTAAGGTCACAGATAACACCAAACACAGTTGTAGTAGGTGACTTCGACACCCCACTCTCATCAATTGACAGGTGTAGTGGACAGCTTCAGGTTAACTGAGATAAATTTCCAGACCAGGCACAATTATGGAGGAAGAGATTTATTGAAGCTTACAGATCCAGGGTAAGTTCCATAATGGCAGAAGAAGCTGGCCTGCCTTCACAGGACCAAACACACAGAAAGAAAAGCAAAAGCCTCACAGCACAGCACACTTCAGGAACTCCAGCTAGGTACATCTTGTATATCTTTAGATTGAAATCTGAAACCCACCACCACACCTTAAGATCTGCCCAGTGAAACTGCCTCCAGCTAGGTGACTGCAGATGCAAATAACAAACTAATAAAAAAAAAAACAACTAAATATATTGGGGGCCATCTATTCAAACCACCACAACAGGTCATCCCGGCCAAAAATAGAGAAGCATCTAAATTAAATGAGGTCAGAGAACAAATGGACCTAACAGATATCTACAGAACATTTCATCCAAATGCTGAAGAATACACATTCTTTTCAGCAGCACATGAAACATTCTCTCTAAAATAGACCATATATTAGGACACAAGGCAAATCTTAACAAATACAGGAAAATTGAAATAATTCCTTGGACTCTATCTGATCACAATGGGATTAAACTACAAATCAATAGCAATAAAAGCTATAGATCATACACAAAATCATGGAAACTAAACAATACACTACTAAATGATGAATGGGTCAAGGAAGAAATCAAGAAGGAAATCAAAAAATTCATAGAGTCAAACAATAATGAGAACACAACATACCAAAACCTTTGAGACACAATGGAGGCAGTCCTAAGAGGGAAATTTATAGCTTTAAGTGCCTATATTAAGAAATTAGAAGCCGATCGTGGTGGCACATGCCTTTAACCCCAGCACTTGGGAGGCAGAGGTAGGAAGATCACTGAGAGTTTGAGGCTACCCTGAGACTACAGTTAATTCCAGGTCAGCCTGGAGAGTGAGACCCTACCTCGAAAAACCAAAAAGAAAAAAAAGAAAAAAAGAAAAAAGAAAAAAAAGAAATTAAAAAGGTTGCAAGTAAACAACTTGATGCTTCACCTTAAGGCCTTGGAAAAAGAGGAACAAGGCAAATAAAAAATCAGTAGATGGGAATAAATAATAAAGATTAAGAAATTAATGAAATAGAAACAAAAAAAATCAGAGAATCAATGAAACAAAGAGTTGGCTGTTTGAAAGGACAAACAAGGTTGATAATGTAAGATTCAGGAGTGACCAAGGACCATGGAGACCACTCTGAGGCAAAGATGGAAGTTTTTTTTTTTTTGTTTATTTAATTTAATTTAATTTAATTTAATTTATTTGAGAGTGACAGACAGAGAAAGAGGCAGCTAGATAGAGAATGGGCGCACCAGGGCCTCCAGCCACTGCAAATGAACTCCAGATGCATGTGCCACCATGTACATCTATCTAGCTTATGTGGGTCCTGGGGAATCGAGCCTCGAACCGGGGTCCTTAGGCTTCACAGGCAAGCGCCTAACTGCTAAACCATCTCTTCAGCCCCAAAGATGGAAGTTTTTATTGGGGGGGGGACACGAGCTGCCAGGACTGATGCTCAAGAGAACAGCAGTCATCTTGTGGTTACAGATAGTGGGCTTTATAGAGCTCTTCAGCTGGGGGAAGGCGAGGAAGGGGGAAGGCTTTTCTTTGTTGGGGCAGTAAATCTCTGTTCTTTACATTAGCCATAGGGTGAGACCAGAAGTGACCCAGTGAAAGATAAGGGGGCAGTAAATCTATACCTGGAGTCTTATTAGGCAGGTGAGGGATAATGGCTGGACAATTCTTGAGGAAGGTGGATGACTCCTCTGTTGCCATCCTGCTGTCCTGGGTGACTCCATTTTGTCCTGACCTAACAGATAAACCCTTAGCAAATCTAACAAAAGAAAGAGAGAAGAGACACAAATTAATAAAATTAGAGATGAAAAAGCCACCATTACAACAGATACCAGAGATATTAAAAAACATACTGACATACTATAAGAACACATTCTCCACTAAGTTTGAGAATCTGAAAGAAATGGATGATTTTCTTGATTTATATGACCTACCTAAATTAAATCAAAATGAGATTAACCATTTAAAGAGAACTATAACAAGTATGGAGATCCAAGCAGTTATGAAAAATAAATCTCCCAGCCGGGCATGGTGGCACATGGCTTTAATCCCAGCACTTGGGAGGCAGAAGTAGGAGGATTGCCATGAGTTCAAGGCCACCCTGCGACTACATAGTTAATTCCAGGTCAGCCTGGACCATAGTGAGACCCTACCTCAAAAAACCTAAATAAATAAATAAATAAATAAAATCTCCCAACTAAAATAAGTCCAGCCCCAGATGGATTCACTGGTGAATTTTACCAGACCTTCATGGAAGAACTAACACCACTGCTTTGCAAAGTTATCTATAAAATAGAAAAGGAAGGGAGCCAGGCATGGTGGCGCATGCCTTTAATCCCAGCACTCAGGAGGCAGAGGTAGGAGGATCGCCATGAATTTGAAGCCACCCTGAGACTCCATAGTGAATGCCAGGTCAGCCTGAGATAGAGTGAGACCCTACCTCAAAAAAAAAAAAAAAAAAGAAAAGGAAGGAATCCTACCAAACTATGAAGCCAGCATCACCCTAATACCAAAACCAGACAAACATAGAACAAAAAAATAAATCATGAACATAGATGCAAAAATTCTCAACAAAATGTTGGCAAAAAGAATACAAAAATATATCAGAAAAAATCATTCACCTTGACCAAGTAGGCTTTATCCCAGAGATGAAGGGATGGTTCAACATATGCAAATCAATAAATGTGATACATTATATAAATGGACTGAAGGACAAAAATCACATGATCATCTCATTAGATTCAAAAAATGCATTTGACAAAATCCAACATTGCTTCATGATGAAAGTCCTACAGAAATTGAGAATAAAAGGAGCATATCTCAACATAATAAAGGCTATTTATGACAAACCTACAGCCAACATAATACTAAATGGGAAAAAACTTGAAGCTTTTTCACTAAAATCAGGAACAAGACAAGGGTGTCCACTGTCCCCACTTTTATTTAATATAGTACTAGAAGTCTTAGCCATAGCAATAAGACAAGAGACACACATAAAAGGGATACAAATAGGAAAGGAAGAGGTCAAGTTATCATCATTTGCAGATGATATGATTCTATACATAAAGGACCCAAAAGACTCTATCAGCAAACTGCTAGAGCTGATAAACACCTATAGCCATGTAGCAGGATACAAAATAAACACACAGAAATCAGTAGCCTTCCTATATGCTAACAACAAACACACAGAGGATAAAATCAGAGAATCATTCCCATTCACAATTGCATCAAAAAAATAAATAAGTAAAGTACCGTGGAATAAACCTAACCAAGGAAGTGAAGGATCTCTACACTGAAAACTTTAAACCACTCAAGACAGGAATTGCAGAAGACAGTGGGAAGTGGAAATACATCCCTTGTTCTTGGATTAGAAGAATCAATATTGTGAAAATGGCAATCTTACCAAATGCAGTCTACATATTTAATGCAATACCCATCAAAATTCCAATGGCATTCTTTACATTTGGAAGCACAAAAAACGTCAAATATCTAAAACAATTTTGAGCAACAAAAATAAGGCTGGTGGTATCACCATACCTGATTTTAACTTATACTTCAGAGCCATAGTAACAAAAACAGCATGGTACTGGCACAAAAACAGACATGTGAATCAATGGAACAGAATAGAGGGCCCAGATGTAAGTCCAGGAAGCTACAGCCACCTGAACTTCAACAAAAAGGCTAAAAATGAGCCAGGCTGGTGGTGCACACCTTTAATTCCAGCACTTGGGAGGCAGAGGTAGGAGGACTGCCATGAGTTTGAGGCCACCCTGAGACTACACAGTGATTTCCAGGTCAGCTTGAGCTAGAGTGAGACCTTTCCTCAAAAAAAAAAAAAAAAAAAAAAAAATGCTAAAAATACTCATTGGAGAAAAGACAGCATGTTCAGCAAATGGTGCTGGGAAAACTGGATATGTATCTGTAGAAAGATGAAAATAGATCCTTATATCTCTCCATGCACAATAATTAAGTTCAAATGGATCAAACATCTTACTATCCGATCCAAAACTCTGAAACTGCTAAAGGAAAAAGTAGGGGAAACCCTTCAACATATTGGTATTGACAAAGACTTTCTGAATATAACCCCACTTGCTCAGGAAATACAACCACTGATCAACCAAAAGAGCCTCATGAAATTACAAAGGTTTTATAGTAAAGGACACTGAGTAGAGCAGAGGCAACCTACCAAATGGGAGAAAATCTTTGCCAGCTATATATCTGACGAAAACTTAATATCCATGATATACAAAGAACTCAAAAACCTAAATAATAAGGGGCCAGGCATGATGGCTCACACCTTTAATCCCAGCACTCAGGAGGCAGAGGTAGAAGGTTGGCTGTGAGTTCGAGGTTAGCCTGAGACTACATAGTGAACTTCAGGTCAGCCCTATCTTTAAAAACCAAAAGTAGGGGGCTGGAGAGATGGCTTAGCGGTTAAGGCACTTGCCTGCAAAGCCAAAGGACCTCGGTTCAATTCCCAGAACCCATGTAAGCCAGATGCACAAGGGGCACATGCATCTGGAGTTCATTCTCTCTCTCTACCTGCCTATTTCTGTATCTATCTATCTCTATCTCTCTCTCAAATAAATAAATAAATAAAAATAAAAATATTAAAAAAAAAAGTAAATAAATAAGAAATCAAACAACCCAATTAAAAAATGGGCTAAACTAAATAGAGAGTTCTCAAAAGAAGAAATACAGATGGCATATAAACACCTAAAAAATGTTCTACATCCCTAGTCATCAGGGAAATGCAGATTAAACTACATTGAGATTTCATCTCACTTCTGTCAGATTGGCTACCATCATGAAAACAAATGACCATAAATGCTGGTGAGGATGCGGAAAAAGAGAAACTCTTCCATACTGTTGGTGGGAATGCAATCTGGTCCAGCCATTGTGGAAATCAGTGTGGAGGTTCCTGAGACAGCTAAAAATAGATTTCCCATATGACCCAGATATACCACTTCTAGGCATATATCCTAAGGACTCATCTCACTACCTTAGAGACACTTGCTCAACCATGTTTATTGCTGCTCTATTCACAATAGCTAGGAAATGGAATCAGCCTAGATGTCCCTCAACTGATGAGTAGATAATGAAGATATGGCACATTTATAGAATGGAGTTCTACTCAGCGGTAAACAAAAATGAAATTATGTAATTTACAGGAAAATGGACAGATCAGGAAAGGATTATACTTAGTGAGGTAATCCTGGCCCAGAAAGCCAAACATCACATGTTCTCTCTCATATGTGGATCCTAGCTACAAATGATTGGACTTCTATGTGGGAAGGAATAAAACTCAGCAGCAAAGGCCAGTAAGCTAGAAAGGGGATATAAAAGGAATAGAAAGGGAGGGAGGCAGGACTTAATAGAATGGTATTGTATATATGTAAGTGAGGTCAGGAGAAGAGAATGAGTAAAAAAAAAAAGGTGGGGGGGAGGGCTAATCAAAATCCAAATGGGTATGAATAAGTCATATGGAAACCTACTTTTTTGGACAATAGAACACTCAGAAGCCATAGATTGTTAGTAGAAAATTTTCAGTGCCAGGGATGGGATACCTTCCAGTAAGCTATTGGCTAGGGAGGTCCCTGATGCCCCCCAAACATTACAGGCCATTGCCGAGGCCCTTGGTTTCCCACCAGGAATAGATGGTAAGACCCTATTGTTGAAGACTCCACATATTTGGGTTACAAGGTCACTGAGAAATCCTGCTGGAGCTGAGCTGTAAACCATCTCCATGTAGACCAGCTGACAGCTGGAAAAAGCTATGCTGCATGCAGTTCAATGGGAGAGAGATTAATCATCAGTGAAGATACTCAACAGTGGACACTGCAAGCCTTAAATTTGGCCAGCCAGGCCAAATGAACCAATGGGTACAATAGTGGCATGTCTTTTATAAGGGAAACCAACCACTCTCTAATTGAACTGGCAGCCCACTCCACAGGAGGGAATACATACCTGATACTGAAAACCTAAAACAGGGGTAGTCATGAGCCCTAGGGTTGTAACGTCTGCTAGTGTCTGGCTAAATATATATACTATGCTCACCAAACTGCCCAGTAAGCACTTCTCTTAATGTTCACATCCATACATTAATGCTACTTTCACTTTTGGTTAGAGAACCTTCTCTTTTCAGATGGCAGTGACCTTGGGATGACTCAGAAGACACCATGGTGCTGACAAGAAGTGACAGAGGAGTGCTCAGCACTGAAATATCTCTATCCCACCTTCCAAGGCTCAGCATCCATTGGGGAAGAGGTGGCATAAAATATGTAAGAGCCAAAGGAAGGGTGGGACTCCTTACAGCATGCTCCTCAAGACACAAAATGGTCTGTATACCCATGACCTTACAGTGCCTGATACTACCAACAGAACCATCATAATAAGAGAAAAAGATAACATCAAAATAAAAGAGAGACTGATTGAGAGGAGTAAGGGGTAAAATGGAGAGTGGAGTTTCAAGGGGGAAAGTAGAGAGAGGAAGGGAATTACCATGGGTTATTGTCTATAGTTATGGAAGTTGTAAATAAAAATTTTTTTAAAGAAAAACAGAATTTTTAGGGCTGGAGAGATGGCTTAGCAGTTAAGGCACTTGCCTGTGAAACCTAAGGTTTGATTCCCCAGATCCCATGTAAGCCAGATGCACAAGGTGGCACATGTGTCTGGAGTTTGTAGCAGCTGAAGGATCTGGAGTGCCCATTCTCTCTGCATCTGCTTCTTTCTCTCTATATATCAAATAAATAAATTAATAAAGTATTTTAAAAAAGAATTTCTAGAAATAAGAGTCACACATCCTAAGTGACATTCCTACCACTTATGTTCTAAAGGTATAGTCATTGAACTTGGAAAAAAAAAAACAAAACTCTTCAAGGCCACCCTGAGACTACATAGTTAATTCCAGGTCACCCTGGACCAGAGTGAGATCCTACCTCAGGAAGAAAAAAAAAAAAATGGACTGGTTAAACAACAGAACTACTTATAATTACAAAAACAAAAAAAAAATTTTTTTTTGGTTTTTTGAGGTAGGATCTCACTCTGGCCCAGGCTGACCTGGGAGTCACTAGGTGGTCTCTTACCTCTGCCTCCCGAGTGCTGGGATTAAAGGCGTGCACCATCATGCCCGGCTTTAATTACAAAAATTTATGGTTGTCCATTGTCTCTCAGGGCCCAACTCTCCTAGCATATGAGAATCCCCAGATGCTCATATAAATGCTACATAAATATTTGTTATATTATTTAGGGAATAATGACAAGAAAAGTTCTAGGTGCTCAGCACAGATATAATTTCTATAGAATGTTTTATATCCAAACCCACAAATGCTGAGAGCTAACTGTAATTAAAGATAGATCAAGTGCTGAGGAGATGGCTCAGTGGTTCAGTGCTTTCCCTGAAAGTGAGAAGAGAGGCAGAGGCAGGAGACTTGGAAGCTCACAGGCCAGCTAGCTTGACAAATGTAGCAGCAAACACATACAAGTTACAAATAAGTAATAGATGAAGAAAGAACCCAGAATGAAAGATAAAGAAAATAATAGCAAGCTGGATGTTGTGTCTTTAATCCCAGCACTGGGGAGCAGAGGTAGAAGGATTGGTGAGTTCAAGGCCAGCCTGGGCCTACAGAGTGAATTCCAGTTCAGCCTAGGTTAGAGTGATACCTTACCTTGAAAAAATAGAAAGAATAAGAAAAGAAATAAAGAAGAGAGGAAGGGAGGGGAAGAGAGAGATGGCTCAGCAGTTAAAAGTGTGCCCCCTTGAACTGGAGAGATGGCTTAGGGGTTAAGGCGTTTGCCTGCAAAGTCAAAGGACCTCAGTTCAATTCCCCAGTACCCATGTAAGCCAGATTCACAAGGTGGTGCATCATCTAGAGTTTGTTTGCAGTGGCTGGAAGCCCTGGCATGCACATTCTCTCTCCCTCTCTCTCTCTCTCCCCCCCTCCTTCCCTCTCAAATAAATAAATAAAAATAAAATATTTTTTTTAAAGTGTGCCCTCTCTCATCCTCCCTTCCTCCCCTCCTATGAAAAGAAATATTTTTCAAAAGAGACCCTGGTGAGCTGGAGCGATGGCTTAGCAGTTAAGGCATTTGCCTGCAAAGCCAAAGAATCCAGGTTCAACTCTCCAGGACCTATGTAAGCCATATGTACAAGGGGTCACCTGTGTCTGGAGTTCATTTGCAGTGGCTGGAGGCCCTGACGTGCCCATTCTCTATCTGCCTCGTTCTTTCTCTCTCAAATAAATGAAAAAATTTTTTTAAAAAAAATTTTTAAGAGGCCCTGGTGTGCCCATACTTGTGTGCTCACTCACTCTCTCTCTCTCTCCCTCTCTCTCTCTTGTAAATAAAATATTTTTTAAAATAAGGGGCTGGTGCTGGGCATGGTGGTGTACACCTTTAATCCCAGTACTCGAGAGGCAGAGGTAGGAGGATCACCGTGAGTACAAGGCCTCTGAGACTACATAGTGAATTCCAGGTCAGCCTGAGCTAGAGTAACACTCTACCTCAAAAAAAAAAAAAAAAAAGGGTGGCCGCTGGAGAGATGGCTTAGTGGTTAAGGTGCTTACCTGCACTCCTAAGGACCCATGTTCAACTCTCCAGATCCTATGTTAGCCATAGGAGGCAAGCAAAAGGTCACACATGCCCACTAGGTGGCACAAACATCTGGACTTCAATTGCACTGGCTGAGGCCCTGGCATGCCAATTCTCTCTCTCTCTCTCTCTCTCTCTCTCTTTCTGTTTCTCTCTATATCTCTGTCTCTCTAAAAAATGTTTTAATAATTTTAAAAAATTATAATTTTTTAGCTAGGCATGGTGGGGCACACCATTAATCCCAGCACTTGGGAGGCTGCAGTAGGAGGATCACTGAGTTCAAGGCCAATCTGAGATTAATTCCAGGTTAGCCTGGGCTAGAGTGAGACCCTACCTTGCAAAAAAAAATTTTAAGGATGCAAGCTGAAACAACTGTGGTGGTGGTACACACCTGTAGTCCCAGCACATTGGAGGCAGAGGCAAGAAGATCAGTTCAAGTTCATCCTGAGCTACATAGGGAGCTCAATGTGAGCCTGGTTTAAATGAGAACTTGCCTCAAAAACTCAGCTGGTGCATATAGTATAATGGGAAAGAGAGAAATCACCAGTAAAGATACCCAACAGTGGACACTGCAAGCCTTATATTTGGCCAGCCAGGCCAAATGAGCCACCTGATGCAATAGTGGCATGTCTGTTATGGGGGAAACCAACTGCCCTCTAATTGGACCGGAGACCCACTCCATGGGAAGGGACACATCCCTGATACTGAAAACCTACAACAGGGGAAGTCATGAGCCCTAGGAGTGTAATGTCTGCTAGTGTCTAACTAAATGTATATACTACGCTCACCAAACTGCCCATTAAGTACTTCTCTTAATGTTCATACCCTTATATTAATGCTACTCTCACTTTTGGTTAGAGAACCTTCTCTTTTCAGATGGCAGTGACCTTGGGATGACTCAGAAGGCATCATGGTGCTGAGAAGAAGTGACAGGAGTGTTCAGCACTGAAATATCTCTATCACACCTTCCAAGGCTCAGGGTCCATTGCGGAAAAGGTGGCGGAAAGAATGTAAGAGCCAAAGGAAGGGTAGGACTCCTTACAACGTGCTTCCCCCAGACACAAAATGGCCTGGATATCCATGACCTCACAGTGCCTGACACTACCTACACAAGACCATCATAATAGGAAGAAAAGATCATGACATCAAAATAAAAGACTGATGGGGGGAAGGGGATATGCTGGAGAGTGGAGTTTTAAAGGGGAAAGTTGGGGGGGAGGGAATTAACATGGGATATTGTTTACAATTATGGAAGTTGTCAGTAAAATAAATATTTTTTAAAAATCAGTCAGGATGCCAGGCGTGATGGCGCACGCCTTTAATCCCAGCACTAGGGAGGCAGAGGTAGGAGGATTGCCATGAGTTCGAGGCCACCCTGAGACTCCATAGTGAATTCCAGGTTAGCCTGGGCTAGAGTGAGACTCTATCTCGACAAACCAACAACAACAAAAAAAAAATCAGTCAGGAGCCAGTCATGGTGGCACACGCCTTTAATCTCAGCACTTGGGAGGCAGAGGTAGGAGATCGCCATGAGTTCGAGGCTACCCTGAGAATACAGAGTGAACTGAAGGTCAGCTTGGGCTAGAGTGAGACCCTACCTCGAAAAAAAAAAATCAGTTCGGTATGCTTGCCCAGGCCTGTGATCCTAGCACTCAGGAGGCAAAGGAAGGGGGATCCCTGTGAGTTCAAGACCAGCTTGGGACTACAGAGTGAGTTCCAGGTCATCCTGGGCTACAGCAAGACTGGCAAAGCCAAAGGACCTAGGTTTGATTCCCCAGTACCCATATAAAGGCAGATGCACAAGATGGCACATACATCTAGAGTTCATTTGCAGTGGCTAGAGGCCCTGGCATGCCACTCTCTCTTTCTCTCCTCCTTCCTTCCTTCCTCTCTCTCTCTCTCGTAAATAAAATATTTTAAAAGAAAGAAAAAATCAGAGCCAGGCGTGGTGGCGCACACCTTTAATCCCAGCACTTGGGAGGCAGAGGTAGGAAGATCATCATGTGTTCAAGGCCACTCTGAGACTACATAGTGAATTCCAGATCAGCCTGAGCTAGAGTGAGACCCTACCTCGAAAAACAAAAAAACAACAAACAAATAAAAAAAAAGTTTTATCCAAACAAGAGATTTTTGTGCTGGAAAGTTGGCTTAGCAGTTAAAGGAACACGCTTGCAAAGCTTGAAGGCCCAGGTTTGATTTCCCAGTACCCACATAAAGCAGATGCAGAGTGGGGCCTGTGTCTGTAATTTGCAGTGGCAGGAGGCCCTGGTTCACCTATTTATTCTCTCTCTCTCTCAAATAAATTAATAAATATTTTATTTACTTATTTGCAGGCAGAGAGAAACAAAGAGAGAATGGGCATGCCAGGGCCTCCAGCCTCTGCAAATGAACTCCAGGTGCATATGCCATTTTGTCCATCTGGCTTTACATGGGTACTGGGGAATCAAACTCAGGTTGTTAGGGTTTTCAGGCAAGCACCTTAACTACTGCACCATCTCTCCATCCCTAAATAAATATTTTAAAAAAGAGATTTTTATATTCTTCTCAAGCATTTACAAAAATGAGACCTGGAGTTGGGCGTGGTGGCACACGCCTTTAATCCCAGCACTTGGGAGGCAGAGGTAGGAGGATCACCATGAGTTCGAGGCCACCCTGAGACTACATAGTGAATTCCAGGTCAGCCTGGGCTACAGTGAGACCCTACCTCGAAAAGCCAAAAAAAAAAAAAAAAAAAAAAAAAAAAAAAAAAACTGATAAAATAGAACAATTAAATTGTAACAGTGGGCTGGAGAGATGGCTTAGCGGTTAAGCGCTTGCCTGTGAAGCCTAAGGATCCCGGTTCAAGGCTCAATTTCCCAGGACCCAAGTTAGCCAGATGCACAGGAGGGTGCACGCCTCTGGAGTTCGTTTGCAGTGGCTGGAAGTCCTGGCGTGCCCATTCTCCCTCTCTCTCTCCCTCTCCCTCCTTCTGTCTGTCACTCTCAAATAATATATATCTATAATAAAATTGCTGGCATCACTACTTTTGATGATTAGGGCCATTATTTAGTAAAATAAAGCTATCTGAATACAAGCCTGTAATACTACTTCAGTCAATCGAACAATGAAGAGGGCTAAGTGCCCAATGGGTGGAGAGCCTGTACACACTGCACAAGGGGTTGGGTCGCATCCTGAATGGGACAGAGTTCATCACAATATTTAGAATGGTGCATAATTTAGCCTATAAAGACCTTCTTAGCTCTACAATTTTCCATGTTGCATCTTAGGAACAAAGCTCACCAGAAATAACTGAAGCCACAGATAAGGGGACTACAGTTGTCCTGTATCATTGGGTTCTGCACCTGTAGATTCAACCAACCTTGAGTCAAATATGTTTAGAAAAAATTATGTCTGCACTGGATTTATGTCAATGTTTTTCCTGTCATTCATCCCTTAACAGTACCATATATCTATTTAAATAGCATTCAGAGTGTTTCAGAGACTGTAAGTGACCTAGTAATGATGTTATAGTGTATGGGGGAATTGCATAGACAGTATTCAAATAGTATGCTATTTTGTTTGTTTGCTGAAGGAGGGTCTCATTCTAGACAAAGCTACCCTGGAACTCAGTCTGTAGTCCCAGGATGGACTCAAACTCAAAGCAGTTCTCCTACTTCTGCTCCCCAAGTGCTGGGATCAAAGGCGTGTGCCACCACACCCAGCCTATGCTATTTTATATAAGGGACTTGAGTATTCTCCAGAGGTCCTGAACCAATCACCCCATAGATACCAAAAAACATGCAGTGTCTACTAGTGGTAACACAGGCAATGGTAACAACAATCTACTGTAAGGTCATTGTGATGTAAAGTGGTAAGTAAAGTTGATGTGATGCACAGTTAAAAATTAAAGATCTAACCAGTGGCTGGGCGTGGGGGCACACAACTTTAATCCCAGCACTCAGATGGCTGAAGTAGGAGCATTGCTGCAAGTGTGAGACCAGCCTGAGACTACATAGTGAATTCCAGGTCATCCTGGGCTACATCAAGACCCTACCTTGAAAAAGAAAAAAATCTAACCAGGGCTGGAGAGATGGCTTAGAGGTTAAGCGCTTGCCTGTGAAGCCTAAGGACCCCGGTTCGAGGCTCGATTCCCCAGGACCCACGTTAGCCAGATGCACAAGAGGGCGCACACGTCCGGAGTTCGTTTGCAGTGGCTGGAAGCCCTGGCACACCCATTCTCTCTCTCTCTCTCTATCTGCCTCTTTCTCTGTCTGTCACTCTCAAATAAATAAATAAAAATAAACAAAAAATTTAAAAAAAAAACATAACCAGTGGTGGCTGTGATGGCACACCTATAATCCCAGCACCAAGGTGACAAAGGCAGGAAATAAAAGGTGGGGATTTGGCTCAGAGCTAGGTAAAACAGTTGCATAGCATGCAGAAACTCTGGGTACAGCAAATAAACACTATCATGTCAGTAATCATATTAAATGTTTGCTGATAAGATTAGTATCAGAACTTTACAAAATATGAATAATTTTAAATATTTTTACTGATTTGCAAGGGGAGAAAGAGAGAGAAAGGGAAAGAGAGAGAGTTTGTGTGTATGGGTGCACCAGGGCCTCTTGCCATTGCAAATAAACTCCAGATGCATGAGCCACTTTGTGAATCTGGCATTACGTGAGTACTGGGGAATTGAACCTGGGTGGTTGGGCGTTGCAAACAAGTGTCTTAACTGCTGAGCCATATTTCCAGCTCTCTGCTTTTCTTCTCTCTTATTTCTACTCTCTTAAAATAAATCTTTCAGGCTGGAGAGATGGCTCACTAGCTAAAGGCGCTTGCTTATGAAGCCTGCCAGCCCAGGTTCAATCCCCCAGTACCCATGTAAAGCCAGATGCACAAAGTGGCAGAAGGCATCTGGAGTTCATTTGCAGTGGCTGGAGGCCTTGGTGCGCGTCCATTCTCATTCTCTCTCTGCTTGCAAATACACACACACACACACACACACACACACACACATATATATATATAATTTTTGGGTTTTTGAGGTAGGGTCCTCACTGTAGCCCAGGCTGACCTGGAAAATTCACTCTGTAGTCTCAGGATGACCTCGAACTCACGGTGATCCTCCTACCTCTGCCTCCCGAGTGCTGGGATTAAAGGCATCTACCACTACAACCGGCTTAAATATATATTTTTTAAAAATCAGAAAAGCTCCTAAGCTAAGGGGGCTACTTCTCCCAGGTGGGAGAGGGTCCCAAGAAGGAAAATCTGAGAAATTGCAAAAACTTTTTATAAGACAGTTAAATACCAATAGAAAAAATATGCAACAGAACAAAGGATATTCAGTGGAAATCACAAGGGAAGAAACCTAATGTTGGTACTGTAAACATGAAGATATGGTCAACTTCCTTAATCAAGGAAACACCAACGAAAATGAAAATGAAAATTAGGAGTTACCATTTCCCACTCAAGTTGGCAAACGGTTTCGAAGTCTCTTATCAGTTAAGGGTTGCCCAGGATGTGAAAACAGGAAGTTATACATTGTTGGGGGTGGGTGGGTAAGTGGGTACCATCTCCAGCGAGCCTGGGAAGTTGAAGTTGCTCCTCTCCCGCACATTCCATGGCCTGGACCATCTCTAGTAGAGCACAGGACAGGTATTGCAGGTGTCCTGGCGGCAGGTTTGCTCTCATTCCCCTCATAGGGGGAATAGGACTGTAGTTTAAGTTTACAATGAAATGCTATATAGTGGTTAAAATGAATGAACCAGATAGTCATATTTACACGTAACTATATCTGTAAAGCAATAAGCCATTGTGGGGTGGGGGCGGGAAGGCAAATTGCAATAGGATATGAGCTCAACAATATTCACGCGAAGAACACCAAAGCAGGAGCATGCATTGTTTGTGGAGGCACACACATGGGTGATTGATAAACGTAGCAGGGAGAAACATGACGAGATACAATAGCCCTGGCTTTATCTCCATCCATAACTTTCCATTTTCAAAGGCAGTTCTGAGCTCCCAGCATTTGCCTCCTGCCCCTGATGCCTTCTAAGACCAACTCCAGCCTCAACTGCAGTTCCGTAACGTGAACACATACATCTAGTTTTCCTTCTTACTTCCAGTTGGGGTTCATCCCTAGTAACCAGGGTTGTCAATTACACTTTGTTCATTTTATTTCACTCCCAGATTTTACCACCTTCTCGACATTCAATCAAGCATATCTTTAAGTGAACCTGTCCAGGGGAGTGGGTCGCCAATTGGGAGCTTTGCCATTCTTTTTGGGACGGCTCTCATGGTGAGAGGGGAGCACTCATTCAAGGGGCCCACACTGCAACTTAGGGCAAACAAGTCGCTCCCTTATGGGCCTCAGCCCCCCCCCCTCCCCATGATCCGTCTAGCCTCTTCCAGCGCCCCGAAGCATTTTTTTTTTTTTTTTTACAAAAGCTCCCCCCCCCCCGTTTTCCTTCCAACCCTCCTCGCTACCCTCGGAACCACACAGCCCCCGCCGTCCCTGGGACCCGGACTGCAGGGCGCTGGTCACATGAACTCGGGGGCTTGCGGTGGTGGTGTGACGGCTTTCTTGGATCCCTTTGTGAGCCGCAGGTTTTTTTGTTTTGTTTTTGTTTTTGTTTTGTTTTGTTTTGAAAGGGAACGACCCCGGGTTCTGGGTTTGAGACGCGCAAGGAGCCGCGGGAGGAAGGCCGGCTGTCGGAGCCAATCGACCCGCCTCCAGACCCCGGCACGTCGCCCGGGCAGCGCGCTGCCTCCGAGTTCCGCTCCGCGCCGGCCGCCGGCCTCGCCCGAGGGTACCCCGGGGAGGCGAGGACCCTTCCTCCCGCCCCACCCCACCCCCAGGTGAGCCGGCCCGGGGGGTCCCGGACCCAGGGGAAGACCTCCGTCCTCCCCGCCGCCCGCCCCCCCGGCGGCTCCGGAGGGCTGGGAGGGTCGTGCCCGGCTCCACGACGGGCCGCGCGGGGCTCAGGGCGTGTCCGTCGCCGCCTGGCTGCTCTCTCGACACTGTTCGCTCCTACCGGCTGTAGATGGAGCTGTCTGGGTTCCGGCAGCCTCCGACGAGCCCCGGAGTGTTTCTCTTTAAACGGCCTGAGAGGGACATGCCTCCCAGGATGCAGTTTGTATCAACATGGCAGCTGCGGTGCAGCTCCCCTGCTGAACGGGCGCCGGGACGGCAGCGCCGCTCGCAGCCCGGGGCCGGGGCCGGAGCCGGGGTCGCCGCCGAGGCGGCCGGTGCGGAGGCGAGCGGGGGAGACCCCGCCGAGGGCCGGGGGCCGCGCTCCGCCGGCCCCCCCGTCCGCACCCCCGCGCGCCCCGCTCCGACGCCGCCGCCGCCGCCGCCGGGGCTCCGCGATCGCCCGTCCGCCAGCGCCGCGCGTCCCCCAGCAGGCCGGGGCCCGACGGCCGCCTGAGCCCGCTCGCCCAAGGCCCGAGTCGGACCTGAGTGGCCGCCCGCCGGCTCGCAGCACCGAACGGCCCGGGGCCTGCGTGGGGCGGCGCACGGCGGCGGCGGCGGCATCGGCGGCTCGCGGGCCGGACAGCGCGGGGCCATGGCCGAGGCGGCCCCGGCTCCGGGGAGGGCGGCCCGCGCGCGCTCGGACGCGCGGCCTCGGGGCCCCGGGGACGGCCTGCGTGCTGCGGGCTCGGCGGCTCGGCCTGGGGTCTCGGTAAGGGGACGCGGGCGCTGCGACGTTGGCGGGGAGGGGGCGCCCTGGAGGGCCGCGTCGCGCGCGCCCGGGCCGGGGTGGCGGGGAAGCGGAGGACAGGGGAGGCCAAGGCCGGGGATCCGCCGCCGCCGTCCGTGCGAGGCTGCGCGGCCGCACGGGCATCACCCTCCCCCCACACCCACCGTCGCCACCATCACCCCGACTCCCTGGGGACACGCGGCCCCGAGGTGGGGCGCTCGCTGCCCGCGCGGAGCCGGCGCCGTGTCCGTCGGGGTGGCCGCCGGGCACATTTTTCCGCAGAGCTCGGCCCCGAGGCTCTCGCCGCTCTCCCCATGGCCTGGGCGCGGCGCTCGCTCTCTCGCTCGCTCTCCCATTTCGCAGAGCCGAGACACTGAGGCCGACACACGCAGCTGGCGGCCGCCCGCCCCAAGGTCACGTAGCGAATGGTCCGTGGCGAGGTGCCCGCGGGCCCCAGGCGAGGCCTGCCCGGCCGAGGCCGCGCCGCTACTGCTGCGGCCCTGGACGGGGAGGGGGCCAGCGCTGTCGCCGCGGCCTTGTCTCGGTGGACTTGGCCTAGGCTTGGCCGAGTGGCCGGTAGCGGTGGCCCGTCGGGGGGGGGGGGGGGGAGGCGGGCAGCAGCGCGAGCTGGACGTCTCCGTGGCGGGGAGCCCTGTGACCCGAGGGTCTTGGCTTCTGTCTCCCAACCTCCGCATCGAGAGGATCCTGAGCCAAACTTTGGGTGTCCCGGTGGACGGGGGTCTGAGCAGTGAGCGCTCTATGGGGTTCCGGGCTGAAGGTCCTCCTTAGTGGGTCATGCAATCGTTAAATGTCCCTACCACACAAACCTGCTCTTTCTGAGGTGGCCTGGCTGTGCAAAAGGAAGGTTTGCTGTCATGGGAGTCGGTGCCTTTGATCCTCAAGTTTCTCATGGCTTTCTAGAAGCTTCCCAGTCCCTTAATAACAACAAAACTCTTGGGAAATAAAATGAAGATTCTTACGTGTCTACTACCCCGGGACCATTTCATGACATAATTCTGGATGAACCATCCTGGAACATGCAAGAAAACGGCACCCAGTGTTCGGAATAAGTCAGACAGGTGTGGCTAAGTGCATGCTTAAACCCGGCATGAATCTTGGAGTCCACGTCCACGTATGATATATAGGGGCTGGGGTGGGGGGTGAAGAAATAGGTAAATCCTATGAAATGTGCTTCCGAGGCATTCAAACCTTCCTCCCTCACAGCAGCTTAAGAACTTGAGCTTAATTCATTTTAGATCAATTTGCTTAGGGTAAAATCAAGCCACAGGTTTACTAGGACTGATGAAACTATAGCAGGGGGGGTGCTTGTGTATGGCAGGTGGGGCCCTTGTTCCTTTCCTCAGTATCCCTAAATGCAGAGCCAGTCTCATAAAGAGTGAAGACATAGTATTTTCCTCTGAGTGCAGACTAGACTGGCAGTAGAGATGTCTTGCCTCACTGGCTTTATTTACTACTTGTGCCTTTTTTGTTTGTTTGTTTGTTTACATTGTTTCCATTAAACCCCTGTTTTTACTCAGGAAGGCTAAGTGGCCTTCAGGGAATTTTTCTTCCTCCTCTTCCTACTGGTTGTAGTCAAATTCCTTCCCCCCCCCTCCCCGCCCCAGTGGGCTGGCTTAGCTGATTCCTTTACTGTGAGTGAGGTCCCCTACACACATCCAGTCTTGCCCTCACCTGCAACAACAGTACAAGGTCGAGAGGTAGCTTGCTTAATTGTTGATCAACCTTCAGACTTAAGGGATCTTTACACTCCTTCAATGCTTTCAGAATCTGTACCCTTATATATTTTGAGGAGAGTCCAGAACTTCCATTAGGTTTTTCCAAAGGGTTCCTAACCCCACTTTAAATAGTCATGTCTTTAGGGATAGGGCCTTCCATCCACCTTGACCATTCCATAGTAAGCCTCCCACAAGTCTGTCTAATCTCTGATTCAGGGCTCCAACCTGCCAGCTGCCTCAGTTGATAATTGAGGCCCAGAAGCAGCCTAGAGACTCTGGAGCCCGAGGGCTGTGTGACCTGGGGCAAGTTACTTAGCGTTTCCTATCCTCAGTGTCTTCCTGGGCTAAATGCGGATTCTGGTAGTGATTCTGGTAGTAACTATTCATCAGGCTCTGTGAGGCTTAAATAAGATAACCTTTAAAATCTCTAACATAGTTTATGGCGCATAATAACTCCTATATTCTCCTAATTAGCTCTCGCATAATGGAGCTGTTAAGATTATACATTCTCAAAGATCTTTTGCTAAACATTCGTAAGTCTGCACTCCTTGATGTAGAAGTGTGATGCCATTTTAGTTAAGCCACCTGTACATGATTAAATGAACAAATCAAGAAAGGAAGCCTTAGGAGACACGAAGTAGGTTCAGACAAGTCTTTGAAATGTAGTTAAAGGAATTTTCATTACCTTTTGATAAGTTTTTGAAACGTATCAATGTACTATTGATTTATTTTGCAGGCATTTATTGAGCATATACAATAAGTCAGACTGGACTTCAGGGATAAGCTAATTTCAGTCGAAGAAAATGGAAGTTTTAATTACTTTAAAAATCACTAGTGGGCCAGGCATGGTGGCGCATGCCTTTAATCCCAGCACTCGGAAGGCTGAGGTAGGAGGATCGCTGTAAGTTCAAGGCCGCCCTGAGGCTACAGAGTGAATTTCAGGTCGGTCAGCCTGGACTAGATAGAGTGAGACCCTAACTCAAAAGACCAAAAAAAAAAAAAAAAAAATCACTCTAGATACAGTCGTTAATGGATTCGTTGACGGAAAATTATGACAACATGGACAACATTATCATAGGAGAATTCTGTTCACTTCCAGGAAAGATACTGAGTGGCTAGTCCACAGACTGGCTACTCAGAGAGGAGTATAGCTCCACCTTCTTAATGGTTCCCTAACACCAGTGTGGCAAGATGAGGATCCCAGTGCCCTAGAGAAGGCTAATCTTTATGTTGGCTCTCATCCCCACCACTCTTGCCACGGTCTCAAAGCCAGCTGGCTTCTGCATGGCTTCCAGTCATTCTAGGCCCGTTTCTTTCTCACTCCCTACCTCAGGAACCACCTGGAGGAACCCTGCCCTGCAAAGTATGTGCACCACAGCGGACCATCAGCCCAGAGGACCTGGGCTCCTGTAGGAGGCCGAAATGCATGCTTCCTGCCCCTCTGTCTCAGTTTGCTCCCTGCTTATAGCCGAAGCCAGTTCTACATAGCCAATGCCCCTCCTCCTTTCTCCAGCCACTGCAGACTCCTGCGGACAGTAACACTGAAGATAGTGGTCAGATAACCAGGCCAGGGGAAAACCAGGCAGGAATAGGTATTGACAAAGCCAACCGCAGTCAGGTGTTCTGATCTATTCCAGTACCCTTTTCCTTCCACACACCCCTCATAAGATGACAACTGTGAAATGTGTCATGAAAATAGAGATGGCTCTATAGAAAGTAGAGCCATAACCACCTTTCGTGTGTTGTTCATAATAGCTTTGTCGTTGATGGCTACATCAGTGCCACCATCTTGACAAGAGGTTTGTGTTCACAGAGCGTGTCTTATCGCTGCAAAAACTGAAGGCTTTTTAACATGAACACTTATCTTTGGGATTTATTTTGCCAGCTGGAATCTGTGAATTTCAGTCCTGTCTTTCCTCACTTTTAACACAGGTCCAGCAACCAACCATGGAGAACCAGTGCTCGTCACCTCTGTCATTCTCCAGTGTTCCACAAGAAGAAACCCTGACTCAGTCCCCCACTGGACTCCCGCAAGAAACTCTGTTCCCATCCTGCATTCTTCCCCCCAAGGAAGTTTCTTCTTTGTCTCCCAATGCTCCCGGGCAAGGCTCCCTGCCCCAGACTGCCAGCGCTCCCAAGCAAGAGACTTCTGGCCAAATGCTACATGTTCTCCAAAAAGGACCTTTGCTCCTGTATCCCTCTGCTTCTGAGCAAGACACACATCACCAAGGGCCCCTGCCTTCTCAGGAAGAGACCCCCTGCCCTCCCTCTGCTGCTGAACAGGAAATCCCCCTTCTCTCTCACTCCACCCACCACCAGGAAGCCCCACTCCACTCCCCTGAAGTTCCTGAGAAAGACCCACTGACCCTTTCCCCCACAGTTCCTGAGACTGACATGGACCCCTTGTTCCAGAGCCCCACTTCCCAAAAGGACGCCTCCTTCCATACCTCTTCTGCATCCGAGAAGGAGCAGCCACTGCCCACCGCGGAAATCACCCGCTTGGCCGTGTGGGCTGCCGTCCAAGCAGTGGAGAGGAAACTAGAAGCCCAGGCTATGAGGCTGCTGACCCTAGAGGGCAGGACGGGGACAAACGAGAAGAAGATAGCAGACTGCGAGAAGACCGCGGTGGAGTTCGCAAACCATCTGGAGAGCAAGTGGGTTGTGCTGGGGACCTTGCTTCAGGAGTATGGGCTGCTGCAGAGGCGGCTGGAGAACATGGAGAATCTGCTGAAAAACAGAAATTTCTGGATCCTGCGGCTGCCCCCAGGCAGCAATGGAGAAGTTCCCAAGGTACAGCCATCCCAACTGGGGCTTTCCAAGGAAACCATCGGAATGGGAACATAGTTTGGCTTAATTAAAAAAAAAAAAAAAAAAAAAAAAAAGGAAAGTGATGGTTGAGAAAGAAACAATGTAACGATCCCTAGTTGCTAATGTTGTTTTACCAAGAATGGGACACACCTTAAGTGGTTTCTCCTGTTGGTAAAAGCACAGGCGAGTACAGAAAACCCCAGAGATCAGGACTGCTCATTTAGTGAGGGAGTAAGCCAAGCCTTGCACAATGCCAGAGGGTAGACTGCAGAGCACGGCACAGAGCCTAGACTCAGCCCCTCTGCACCCTCTGGTCCTGCATCCCGGATTCTACCAGCTGTGGGTGGAGACTACTGGGAAAAGGAAATGAGATGTCTGTACTATGTACGCTTTCTTTCTCGTCATTCCCTAAACAGTATAACATCTGTATACCTAGAATTTACATTGAGTTGATATTATAAGTCATCTGGGGATGATTTAAAGTGCACGCATATATGTGTAGGTTCTATACAAGGACTATGCCCTTGCATCTAATGGCTTCAGAATCCTCAGATTTTGGTATCCTGGAGGCTCTGAAACCAGTCCTTTGCAGATACCACAGGACCACGACTGATGAGCAGTAATTAATGGTTCAAAGAGAATGTGGACTAAATGTTGCAGGCTTTGTGCTACCTGACATTTTGTCAGTTTACTTAGAAACCATGTTAATGCCAGTAAAATTGATTTCAAAAGGAATCCTTATGAACCTAAAGACCAGTTTGCCTTTAATCTTATTTTCCAGAAGTTTCAGACTATTTTCCTTTCAATTTCTCTGTCCTATTGCTCCATTTTGCAGTCCAACATTGGGTAGGAAACACACTGTCTTCAGGCCAGCACGCCTTGAACCATTACTGTGCACATGAGCCCTTTGGGAATCTCATGAAAGGTACATTCATTTTCAGAGGTCCAGAGTGGAGCCTGAGTCTGCATTTCCAGCAGGTTCCCTGTTGCTGCTCGTCCACAGAACATGGTTTTAGACTAACAAGGGTTATACTGTGAAGGAGATGGGACCCTGCAAGATGAGTCCTTCACTCTGGCCAGAAAGGGCCTAGTGTAGCACCAGAGCAAGGGAGTTGGGCCTTTCCCTCTCTAGTCCTTAGGAGGAGGTGTTGGGCCAGAGCCTGGGAGTGGGGCAGTTGGAATCTGACAGCATGTGGCTCCCTTTGGTCTTTGCTGACGGTGTCATGTGGTTTCAGGTCCCTGTCACATTTGATGATGTCGCCGTCCATTTCTCAGAGCAAGAGTGGGGAAACCTGTCTGAGTGGCAGAAGGAGCTCTACAAGAATGTGATGAGGGGCAACTACGAGTCTCTAGTTTCCATGGGTAAGGACAAGGCTGCCTTGACATGGGTGTGAGGTCTGTTCTGACACTTGCAGTGCCTGAGCCTCAGCAGATCCAACAGTAGAAAATAAGACAAACTGAATTTGGTTCTGGTTGGTTGGTTTGTTTCAACAGGGTCTCACTATCTAGTTGAGGTTGGCCTATAACTCCCCATGTAGCCCAGGCTGGCCTTGAATTCACAATCCTGTTGCCTTGGCCTCCCAAGTGCTGGGATTACAGGCATGTACCACCACACCAGGCTGCAAATAGAATTTTAGAGAGTGGCAGAAATTAAAACAAATGCCCTTGTATGCCAGCAGTACGCAAGGATGCTTCACGAGAGTGCTAGTGTATACCCAACAGTATGCAAGGTGTTTCACAAGAGTGCCAGTGTATACCAGCAGTACGCAAGGTGCTTCACGAGAATGCCAGTGTATACCGGCAGTATGCAGGGTGCTTCACGAGAGTGCCAGTGTATACCAGCAGTATTCAAGGTGCTTCACGAGAATGCCAGTGTATACCAGCAGTATTCAAGGTGCTTCATGAGAATGCCAGTGTATACCAGCACTATGCAAGGTGCTTCACAAGAGTGCCAGTGTATACTGGCAGTACGCAAGGTGCTTCACAAGAATGCCAGTGTATACCAGCAGTACACAAGGTGCTTCACGAGAGTGTCAGTGTATACCCAACAGTATGCAAGGTGCTTCACGAGAATGCCAGTGTATACCAGCACTATGCAAGGTGCTTCACGAGAGTGCCAGTGTATACCAGCAGTATTCAAGGTGCTTCACGAGAATGCCAGTGTATACCAGCAGTACGCAAGGTGCTTCACGAGAGTGCCAGTGTATACCCAACAGTACGCAAGGTGCTTCACGAGTGTGCCAGTGTATACCAGCAGTATTCAAGGTGCTTCACGAGAATGCCAATGTATACCAGCACTATGCAAGGTGCTTCACGAGAGTGCCAGTGTATACCGCCAGTACGCAAGGTGCTTCACGAGAGTGCCAGTGTATACCCAACAGTATGCAAGGTGCTTGACGAGAATGCCAGTGTATACCAGCAGTATTCAAGGTGCTTCACAAGAATGCCATTGAATACCAGCAGTACGCTAGATGCTTCACGAGAGTGCCAGTGTATATCAGCAGTACGCAAGGTGCTTCAAAAGAATGCCACTGTATACCATCAGTATTCAAGGTGCTTCACGAGTGCCAGTGTATACCTGCAGTATTCAAGGTGCTTCAAGAGAATGCCACTGTATAAAGGCAGTCCGCAAGGTGCTTCATGAGATTGCCTGTGTATACCGGCAGTACGCAACGTGCTTCACGAGAATGCCAGTGTATACCATCAGTATTCAAGGTGCTTCACGAGAGTGCCAGCATATACCAGCAATATTCAAGGTACTTCACGAGAATGCCAGTGTATACCATCAGTATTCAAGGTGCTTCACGAGAGTGCCAGCGTATACCAGCAATATTCAAGGTACTTCACGAGAATGCCAGTGTATACCATCAGTATTCAAGGTGCTTCACGAGAGTGCCAGTGTATACCAGCAGTATTCAAGGTGCTTCACGAGAATGCCAGTGTATACCAGCAGTATTCAAGGTGCTTCATGAGAATGCCAGTGTATACCAGCACTATGCAAGGTGCTTCACAAGAGTGCCAGTGTATACTGGCAGTACGCAAGGTGCTTCACAAGAATGCCAGTGTATACCAGCAGTACACAAGGTGCTTCACGAGAGTGTCAGTGTATACCCAACAGTATGCAAGGTGCTTCACGAGAATGCCAGTGTATACCAGCACTATGCAAGGTGCTTCACGAGAGTGCCAGTGTATACCAGCAGTATTCAAGGTGCTTCACGAGAATGCCAGTGTATACCAGCAGTACACAAGGTGCTTCAAAAGAATGCCACTGTATACCATCAGTATTCAAGGTGCTTCACGAGTGCCAGTGTATACCTGCAGTATTCAAGGTGCTTCAAGAGAATGCCACTGTATAAAGGCAGTCCGCAAGGTGCTTCATGAGATTGCCTGTGTATACCGGCAGTACACAACGTGCTTCACGAGAATGCCAGTGTATACCATCAGTATTCAAGGTGCTTCACGAGAGTGCCAGCATATACCAGCAATATTCAAGGTACTTCACGAGAATGCCAGTGTATACCATCAGTATTCAAGGTACTTCACGAGAATGCCAGTGTATACCAGCAGTATTCAAGGTGCTTCCTGAGAATGCCAGTGTATACCGGCAGTACGCAAGGTGCTTCACGAGAATGCCAGTGTATACCAGCAGTATTCAAGGTGCTTCAAGAGAATGCCAGTGTATACCAGCAGCATTCAAGGTGCATCAAGAGAATGCCAGTGTATACCAACAGTATTCAAGGTGCTTCAAGAGAATGCCAGTGTATACCAACAGTATTCAAGGTGCTTCACGAGAGTGCCAGTGTATACCTGACAGTATGCAAGGTGCTTCACGGGAATGCCAGTGTATACCCGACAGTATGTAAGGTGCTTCACGAGAGTGCCAGTGTATACCAGCAGTATGCAAGGTGCTTCACGAGAATGCCAGTGTATACCCAACAGTATGCAAGGTGCTTCACGAGAATGCCAGTGTATACCCAACAGTATGCAAGGTGCTTCACGCTAATGCTGGTGTATACCCGACAGTATGCAAGGTGCTTCACGGGAATGCCAGTGTATACCCGACAGTATGTAAGGTGCTTCACGAGAGTGCCACTGTATACCAGCATTATGCAAGGTGCTTCACGAGAATGCCACTGTATACCATCAGTATTCAAGGTGCTTCACGAGAGTGCCAGTGTATACCAGCAGTATTCAAGGTGCTTCATGAGAATGCCAGTGTATACCAGCAGTATTCAAGTTGCTTCTAGAGAATGCCACTGTATATCGGCAGTACGCAAGGTGCTTCACGAGAATGCCAGTGTATACCAGCAGTATTCAAGGTCCATCAAGAGAATGCCACTGTGTACCGGCAGTACGCAAGGTGCTTCACCAGAATGCCAGTGTATACCAGCAGTATTCAAGGTGCTTCATGAGTATGCCAGTGTATACCAGCAGTACGCAAGGTGCTTCACCAGAATGCCAGTGTATACCAGCAGTATTCAAGGTGCTTCATGAGTATGCCAGTGTGTACCAGCAGTACGCAAGGTGCTTCATGAGAATGCCAGTGTATACCCAACAGTACGCAAGGTGCTTCACGAGAGTGCCAGTGTGTACCAGCAGTATTCAAGGTGCTTCACGAGAATGCCAATGTATACCAGCAATACGCAAGGTGCTTCACGAGAATGCCAATGTATACCAGCAATACGCAAGGTGCTTCACGAGAATGCCAGTGTTTACCAGCAGTATTCAAGGTGCTTCACGAGAGTGCAGTGTATACTGGCAGTACGCTAGGTGCTTCACGAGAATGCCAGTGTATACCCAACAGTACGCAAGGTGCTTCACGAGAATGCCAGTGTATACCCAACAGTACGCAAGGTGCTTCACGAGAATGCCAGTGTATACCAGCAGTATACAAGGTGCTTCACAAGAGTGCCAGTGTATACCAGCAGTATTCAAGGTGCTTAAGGAGAGTGCCAGTGTATACCAGCAGTATTCAAGGTGCTTCAAGAGAATGCCAGTGTATACCAGCAGTTTTCCAGGTGCTTCATGAGGAGGCCAGTGTATACCACCAGTATTCAAGGTGCTTCACGCTAATGCTGGTGTATACCCGACAGTATGCAAGGTGCTTCACGAGAGTGCCAGTGTATACCAGCAGTATTCAAGGTGCTTCACAAGAATGCCAGTGTATACACAGCAGTATGCAAGTTACTTCACAAGAGTGCCAGTGTATACACAGCAGTATGCAAGGTACTTCACAAGAGTGCCAGTGTATACCGGCAGTATGCAAGGATGCTTCACGAGAGTGCAAGTGTATACCCAACAGTGCGCAAGGTGCTTCACCAGAATGCCAGTGTATACCAGCAGTATGCAAGGTGCTTCACGAGAATGCCAGTGTATTCCAGCAGTATTCCAGGTGCTTCACGAGAGTGCGAGTGTGTACCCGACAGTACGCAAGGTGCTTCACGAGAATGCCAGTGTATATCAGCAATATTCAAGGTGCTTCATGAGAATGCCACTGTATACCCGACAGTACGCAAGGTGCTTCACGAGACTGCCAGTGTATACCAGCAGTATTCAAGGTGCTTCACTAGAGTGCCAGTGTATACCCAAAAGTACGCAAGGTACTTCACGAGAATGCTAGTGTATACCTGACAGTACGCAAGGTGCTTCATGAGAATGCCAGTGTAGATCCGACAGTACGCAAGGTGCTTCAAGAGAATGCCAGTGTATACCAGCAGTATTCAAGGTGCTTCACGAGAGTGCCAGTGTATACTCGACATTATGCAATGTGCTTCACGAGAATGCCAGTGTATACCAGCAGTACGCAAGGTGCTTCACTAGAGTGCCACTGTATACCGGCAGTATGCAAGGTGCTTCACGAGAATGTAGTGTATACCTGACAGTACACAAGGTGCTTCGCAAGAGTGCCTCTGTATACCGACAGTATGCAAGGTGCTTCACGAGAATGCCAGTGTATACCGGCCGTACACAAGGTGCTTCACGAGAATGCCAGTGTATACTTGACAGTACACAAGGTGCTTCACGAGAATGCCAGTGTATACCTGACAGTACGCAATGTGCTTCACGAGAATGCCAGTGTATACCTGACAGTACGCAATGTGCTTCACGAGAATGCCAGTGTATACCTGACAGTACACAAAGTGCTTCACGAGAATGCCAGTGTATACCTGACAGTACGCAAGGTGCTTCACGAGAATGCCAGTGTATACCTGACAGTACGCAATGTGCTTCACGAGAATGCCAGTGTATACCTGACAGTACACAAGGTGCTTCACGAGAATGCCAGTGTATACCTGACAGTACGCAATGTGCTTCACGAGAATGCCAGTGTATACCTGACAGTACACAAGGTGCTTCACGAGAATGCCAGTGTATACCTGACAGTACGCAATGTGCTTCACGAGAATGCCAGTGTATACCTGACAGTACACAAAGTGCTTCACGAGAATGCCAGTGTATACCTGACAGTACGCAAGGTGCTTCACGAGAATGCCAGTGTATACCAGCAGTACACAAGGTGCTTCATGAGAGTGCCAGTGTATACTGGCAGTATGCAAGGTGCTTCATGAGAATGCCAGTGTATACCGGCAGTACACAGGGATGTTTCATGAGAGTGCCACGTATACTGGCAGTACACAAGGTGCTTCACGAGAATGACATCCTTTAGTCCTCTCAGCTCTGCCCTCGGAGCCTAGGACAAGGAATAGCACCCCAGTTTCTTACGTTACTGAATGCTCACTTACCAGGGCTTCATAGCTCCTAGGTTGTCCTCCCTGTCATGCAGGTGAAGAGGCTGAGCTCAGTGTGGTTAAAGACTCACCATGCCTGTGACTGTGGGTCCCAGTCTGGAAGTCACAGTATCACTGAGATTTGCCTTACTTCAAAGTAAAGTGTGATGGTGCACGCCTTTAATCCTAGCACTCAGGAGGCTGAATGAGAGGTAGGAGGATCACCATGAGTTTGAGGCCATCCTGAGACTACATAGTGAATTCCAGGTCAGCCTAGGCTAGAGTGAGACACTACCCCAAAAAAAAAAATCCCTGGAAAAATGTACTTTGCTTTGTATCCTTTTCTTTCATATACATATACAAAAGGAAAAAAATTAAATGTTGAATATACTGTTGGACAGAAACTTTGATTCATGCTACAATAGTTATTTTAGCTGCTTTTCTATCAGATGTTACCTTTTAAAAATTATTTTCAGCTGGGCATTGTGGTACACAACTTTAATCCCAGCACTTGGGAGACAGAGGTAGGAAGATCGCCATGAGTTCAAGGATACCCTGAGACTCCATAGTGAATTCCAGGTCAGCCTGAGCTAGAGTAAGACCCTACCTCGAAAAACAAAACCGAAAAATATATATACATATATATGTACATATATATGTATATATATTTTTCTTTTTTCAGTCAGGCGTGGTAGTTTACAGCTTTAATCCCAGCATTTGGGAGGCAGAGATAGGAGGAGCACTGTAAGTTTAAAACCAGCCTGGGACTATGTAGTGGATTCCAGGTCAGCCTGGACTAGGGCGAGACCATACCTACAAAAAATTGTTTTCATTTCTTTTGTATTTGTACAGAATCCAGAAAATCAAACAGTTTATAACATAATAAAGAGAAACAACCACCCACTCACCAGTACTGTCTCCAGAGGAAGCCTCCAGGACCCCTTTGGTCTCTTTTTTTTCCTCACCTTTTTCTTGTGCATGTACGGAGTGGGAATTGCAGAGAGCCTTTTGTTCTCCATGGACCGGGGAAGGCCGTGCAGTAGCCAACGTCAGGCTTTTGACCTTGCTGCTGATCATGAGCAGGGTTGATTGTCACAATATTGTGACAGCAGCTTTGTGTGCTGTTACCTGGGTGTTTGGTAGCACAGGTGTGAAGAGCATTGTGAACTGAGGACCCCCCTTTGCAGTTTTATGGCTTCTTCCTTGGAGCCTCCTGGAAGGCTGAGCTGCTGTAGTACTCCTGCAACAACATAGGAAAATGCCATCTCTCGGAGGGGATATGATGGAGAATGGAATTTCAAAGGGGAAAGGGGGGAGGGTAATACCATGGGATTTTTTTTGTTATCATGGAAAATATTAATAAAAATGGAGAAAACAAAACAAAAAAAAAAAAAATGCCATCTCTCCAAACCCTGCCTGGCCTATTCTATTCTACTTTAAGTACTGGCCTTTTTTAGTTTGTTCTTTTTTTTTTTTTTTTAAGAGTAGCCTTCATGTAGCCCATGGTGGCTTCGAACTTGCTATGTAGCCAACCAAGAGGCTCCTTATCCTCCTCCCCCTACCTCCTGAGTGCTAGAAACACAGGTGAATATTTGTGTTTTTGATAAAATCTATCTCATTATTTTAATGTGCATTTCTTTGATGACTAGTAAACTTATACATCACTTGCATATCTGTTGATCATTTAGATTTCCTTTTTGAATTATCTCTTCATAATTTTACTTTCAGTTTTCAGGGTTTGTTTTTGTTTTAGTTTTGGGGGACTCTAGGGATTCATGCATGCTAGACAAACGTTTATTCTAACACTGAGCTACATCCCAGCCCTACTTTTATTTTTTAATAATTATACAGGTTCTTTCTATATAATTATGAATATTAACAATTTGCCATATTGACAAATATATGTGTATATAATATATCTACCAACTTTCTTCATCTTTTATCTTTATTTCCAAAAAATAATTTAAGTTTTAGGAGAGTATTGAGAATTGAACTCAGAGATTCCTACATGCTAAGCACAAGCTTACCATTGAGCTACATACCCACATCTAATGTTCCCCTCTCTCTTTTTCTTTCTCTCTTTCTCCCTCTATCTTTTACCCTTTCATTCTTTCTTTTAAGACAGGGTCTAACTCTATAGTCCAGGCTGGCCTTGAACTCAGCAATTCTTTGGCCTCCCAAGTACCATTGTAGATATGGGCTACCGTGCCTGGAAATGTATTTTTTTTTTTAGTTTTTTAAATATTTATTTATTTATTAGAGGGAGAGAGAGAGAGAGAATGGGTGTGCCAGGGCCTCTAGCCACTGCAAACGAACTCCAGACACATGCGCCCCCTTGTGCATCTGGCTTACGTTGGTCCTGGGGAAATGAACTGGGGCCCTTTGGCTTTGCAGGCAAACGCCTTAACTGCTTAACTACAGCCCTGGAAATACATATTTTTAAAGACAGGATCTCATGTATCCCAGGCTGGCCTCCATTTAATTTGTAGCTGAGGTTAGCCTTGAACTTAGGACCCTTCTACCCCCATTTCCCAAGTGTTGTGATTACAGATACAGACCACCATACCCAGCTTGGAAAACTTTTTTTAATGTAAGGAAATCTACCAGTGTTTTATTTTATGGTTTTTGAACTTTATCAGGATTTGTTTATCACTTTATAAAGTTTCAGTTTTGAACCCTGGCTAAGCCTCACTACCTGTGAGCAGCATGAGGTGTGCACACTCAAAAATGCGCATGCATGCACACGTGCACACGCGCACACACACAGTAGGCCCTGGGGAAATAGGCTTGGACACTTGGCTATCGCTTTCCCAACAGTGGTAGTCCCCAACAGCGGGGCTGTTCTGGGTCACATCCCTGCAGATACTCTCTTAAAGCACACGGTGCCACCTCATCCCATAGTATATTTTCTTTCCTTCCTTCTGCCCAGACTATGCAATTTCCAAACCAGACCTCATGTCACAGATGGAGCGTGGGGAGAGGCCAGCCATGCAGGAGCAGGAGGACTCTGAAGAGGGTGAGACGACCACAGATCCCAGTGCCGGTGAGTGGCAAGTGGATGGCCCAGAGCCCCACTTCCTGGGTCCTTCAGTACTCCAGAGCCCCACTTCCTGGGTCCTTCAGTACTCCAGAGCCCCACTTCCTGGTCCTTCAGTACTCCAGAGGCCCCAGCAGAGCGGGTCACGTCTGGGGTGGACCTGAAGTGATAGGGTAGCAGTCTGCGGGAAGGAGGTCTGCATGTGCCACATCCTGCTTGGGTCTCCTCTGATTACCTGGGACCTAGGTACTTGATACAAAGGAATGTTGTAGGGCTCACCATCTCAGGAATTTTTTAAAGTATCGCCTCCCACTTTGCAGGAAATAAAGCAAAAACCAGAAGTTTTTCCTATGTTATGTTTATACCTGCTGGAGGTTCCTACAGAAGGGCCATGCCCCTGCAGCTGGTGGTCAGTAGAAGAAGAGGCATACATGCGTATCACCAGCTCTGCAGCACGGGACTCCAGCAGGCTGGGACAAGGTGGTTCAGATGAGCCACATGGCCCACCTGCACCTGGTGTCAGGCTGCTTGTGTTTGAATCCAACCCCACTGCTTCCTGGCAGTGTTGATCTTGGTGGCGTCTCCATCTTTTCATCAGAACAGGGCTGATACTGATAACATGAAGGGCTGGTTGGAGATTGGCTTTGGTCACTGTGTCTGGGGATTGCCCAATGGGTGAATCATTGGGCTGCAATCCTCACTCTCACTTTTTGGGTCTGTGTTTTGGAGTCCACTTTTAGACTTACATCACTCGCCTCAAAAGTCTTCAGTAGGAACATGGCCTTGTCTTCAGTGTGCAGAAGAGACAAGCGAGAATAGTCTAACTTGAGTGGAAATCTTATTGATGCAAAAGGAGGGTGATCACTGGACAATTCAATGTGGAACCAACAGCCAGGCTTTGATGGGAAGGAAGACTGTATTAGTTCCTTTACTGCCCTGGTGGCAGAATGCCTGATGGTAGGAAAAAAATTATTTTGGCTCACAGCAGATGAGAAATAGGGGAGGGGTATAGGAAAGGGCCAAAGCAAAATAGAGCCCCAAGGATATGCCTCCCAGTGACTTGGTTCCTCCAGCTAGGCCCCCTGGCCTACCTTTTACCACATCATCATATTAAGATCCATCAAAGAATTAATCTATTAGGTCAGAGGCCTCATCTAACTGCCTCCAGAAATGCATCACAGACACACTCAGAGGCATTACTTTCTCTCTCTCTTTGTGACAAGGTCTCACTATAGTGCAGGCTAGCCTTGAATTCACAGCAGCCTCCTGCCTTAGCTTCCCATGTTGTGAGATTACAGTCTTGTGCCACCACATCCAGCTCCAGAGACTTTTTTTTAAATGACAGCTTCCATAATTGTAGACAATAAACTGTGATAATTCTTTCCCCACTTTCCTCCTCCCAAATCCAACCTCCATCATATCCCCTCCCCCTCTTAATTAGTTTATCTTTTATTTTGATGTCATCATCTTTTCCTCCTATTATGATGGTTTGTGTAGGTAGTGCCAGGTGCTTCAGGGTCATGGATATCCAGGCCATTTTGTGTCTGGAAGAATGCAGTGTAAGGAGTCCCACCCTTCCTTTAGCTCTTAACATTCTTTCCACCACCACTTCCACAATGGACCTGGACCCTTAGAAGGTGTGATAGATGTCTCAGTGCTGAACACTCCTCTGTCACTTCTTCTCAGCATGATGGTGACTTGTTTTTCCCCCAAGGTAGGGTCTTGCTCTAGCCCAGGGTGACTTAGAATTCACTATGTAGTTTCAGGGTGGCCTCGAACTCATGGTGATCCTCCTACTTCTGCTCCCCAAGTGCTGGGATTACAGGCGTGCACCACCATGCCCGACTCTGATGACTTTTGAGTCATCCCAGTGGTCACTGCAATTTGAAAAGAGAAGCTTCTCTAACCAAAAGTGATAGTAGCATTAATATGTGGGTATAAGCATTTAAGAAAAATGCATATAGGGCAGTTTGGTGGGCATATTTTATGCATTTAGCCAGACAACAGCAGGCATTACACCCCTTGGGCTCATGACCTTCCCCACCATAAGCTTTTCACTAGGTTTTCAGCACCAGGCATGTATTTCCTCCAGTGTAGTGGGCCTCCAATCCAGTTAGAGAGCAGTTGGTTTCTCCTATAACAGATATGCCGCTATTGCACCAATTGGCATATTTGACCTGGGTGGCCAGTTTTAAGGCTTGCAATGTCCACTGCTGTTCACCACTGTTGATGACTTCTCTATCCCATAGAGCTGCATGCAGTGTAGCTTTTTGTAGCTGTTGGTCAGCTGGTCCACAGAGAGGAGGTTTTTAGCTCAGCTCCAGCTTCATTTCTCAGTGACCTGTGGCCTAAGATGTAAAGTCTTCAGCAATAGGGTCTTACCACTAGTTCTGGTGGGAAACCAAGAGCCTTGGTGTGGTGGTTTGATTTCAGGTGTCCCCAGTAAACTTAGGTGTTCTGAATGCTAGGCTTCCAGCTCCATGGGAGGGAATACATCCCTGGTACTGAAAACTTAAAACAGGGGTAGTCATGAGCCCTGGGGGTGTAACGTCTGCTGCTGTCTGGCTAAATGTATATACACTATGCTTATCAAACTGCCCAGTAAGCACTTCTTTTAATGTTCATACCCTTATATTAATGCTACTCTCACTTTTGGTAGAGAATCTCCTCTATTTTGGAATTAATGCCTCCTGGAGGCAGTGTATTGTTGGGGGTTGGTTTATGGGTATTGTAGCCAATTTCCCCTTGCCAGTGTTTCCACACTCTCCTGTTCCTGTTGTCCACCTGGTGTTGGTGAGGGGATGATGTCCACCCTCTGCTCATGCCAATTTTCTTTTCCCCTGCCATCATGGAGCTTCCCCTCAAGTCTGTAAGCCAAAATAAACCTTTTTCCCACAAGCAGCTCTTGGTCAGATGTTTTCTGCCAGCAGTGCGAACCTGACTGCAATACTTGGCAATGGCCTGTAGTGTTTTGGGTGCATCAGGGATCTCCCTGATCAAAAACTTACTGGAAGGTATCCATCCCTGGCATTGAAATTTTTCTAGTAACAATCTATGGCTTCTGGGTGTGCCATTACCAAAAATGTAGATTTCCCCATATGGCTTATTCATAACATCTTAAACTTTGATTAACCCTCCTCCCACCCTTCCTTGCACCCCCTAGTCATCTGTTCCTCTACTTACATACATACAACACCCTCTCCTTAAGTGTTCCCCTCTCCTCCCTCCCTTATAGCCCCTTTCTAGCTTACTGGCTAGAGGCCTTTCTTTTTTTTTTTTTTTTTTTTTTTTCTTTTTTTTGCATTGTATTTTATTTTATTTTATTTTTTTCTTTTCAAATTTTTTATTAACAACTTCCATGATTATAAAAAATATCCCATGGTAATACCCTTCCCCCCCAACTTTCCCTTTGAAACTCCACTCTCCATCATATCCCCTCCCCATCTGAATCAGTCTCTCTTTTATTTTGATGTCATGATCTTTTCCTCCTCTTATGATGGTCTTGTGTAGGTAGTGTCAGGCACTGTGAGGTCATGGATATCCAGGCCATTTTGTGTCTGGAAGAGCACGTTGTAAGGAGTCCTACCCTTCCTTTGGCTCTTACATTCTTTCTGCCACCTCTTCCGCAATAGACCCTGAGCCCTGGAAGGTGTGATAGAGATACTGCAGTATTAAGCACTCCTGTCACTTCTTTCCAGCACCATGATGCCTCCTGAGTCATCCCAAAGTCACTGCCATCTGAAAAGAGGAGATTCTCTACCAAAAGTGAGAGTAGCATTAATATAAGGGTATGAACATTAAAAGAAGTGCTTACTGGGCAGTTTGATAAGCATAGTGTATATACATTTATCCAGACATCAGCAGACGTTACACCCCCAGGGCTCATGACTACCCCTGTTTTAAGTTTTCAGTATCAGGGATGTATTCCCTCCCATGGAGTGGGCCTCCATTCCAATTAGAGGACAGTTGGTTTCCACCATGACAGATGTGCCACTATTGCACCCATTGGTTCATTTGGCCTGGCTGGCCAAATATAAGGCTTGCAGTGTCCACTATTGAGTATCTTCACTGGTGATTTCTCTCTCCCATTGAACTGTATACAGAATGGCTTCTTCTAGTTTTCTGTCAGCTGGTCTACATGGAGGAGGTTATCAGCTCAGTTCCAGCAGTATTTCTCAGTGGCCTTGCAGCCCAAGTATGTGGAGTCTTTAGCAATAGGGTCTTACCATCTATTCCTAGTGGGAAACCAAGGGAAGAGGCCTTTCTTAATCCAACTGAGTTGACAAAGTGAACTGTTAGCTGGCTCAAGGAAGTGTTTCAGGAGTAGAAACTAAATGTTTAAGAAGAACAGTAACGAGCCAGGCATGGTGGTCTATACCTATATAATCCCAGTTGTGAGGAGGCTGAGGTAGGTGGATCTTCATGAGTTCAAGGATGACCTGGGCTGCAAAGTGAGGCCCTGCTTAAAAAAAAAAAAAAAAAAAAAAAAAAAGGCTGGAGAGATGGTTAAGCACTTGCCTGTGAAGTCTAAGGACCCCGGCTCGAGGCTCGATTCCCCAGAACCCACGTAAGCACTGGAGTTCATTTGCAGTGGCTAGCGGCCCTGGTGTGCCCATTCTCTTCTCTCTATATATGCCTCTTTCTCTGTTGCTCTCAAATAAGTAAAACTAAACAAAAATGTATTTTTTTTTAAAAAGTAACTTACAGTAGAGAAAACCTTTGTACAAAAAATAAGCACTACCCATGTCAGAGAAGCCAGTGTGGTACCTTCTAAGCTGTGTCTAGAGATTCAGATGGAGGGGTGAGCCTAACCCTGAGTTCAGTACCACAGGCAATAAAAATAAAACAGGTATTGAGTGCAGACAGATTTGAGGTAGAAGAAATGGGAAAAACAACCTAGGATAGAAAGTGAGGATTCGGGAAAGGTGATTTGTGGTAAAAATCCTAAAACAGCTGATATCCCATCCCAGTTGGTTTTAAGATCCAGGTGCTGCTCTGAGCATTATCTTAGAAGGACTTTCTTTCCCTGTCTACTTGTCACATATTCATCACAGGTGAGCTTCCCTTAGGATGGGAAATCAAAATGAAAGCGCAAATGACCCTAACATACTCTGACCTGGGCTGACTTGTTCTGGTACACACATGCCCCTGGTCTGAGCTTCTGTGGAGGTGGTGGCCTCAAGGAGGCATCTGTGCATGGTCACCTGTCATTTGTGGCCCTCATCATCCCCACCCCCTTGGAGCCTGAAGTGGGAGGGAAGGCAGGTGCGTCCGACCACAGCTCTAAAGTGCTGTCCTTACATCACACCATGGTCAACCAAAGGCCTGGCCTTCCAGTCACCGCAGAGGAACTGTTGGCTTCAGCCCTCTGCACATCTCCAGGGAGCGTGCTCCTCCTCCGTCTTCTCCCTAGCAAGATGACAGCATATGCAACCCTGACCAAACCCAAAGGTGTGGGGCCGAGGCAGGGAAGTCTAGAAAACAGAACTTTCAGAGTTCTACGTGTACCGAACATGACGGGTTTATGGGCTTGCTAAGTAAATTCATTCAGTAAGCTGTCATTGAGTAGTTTTGGCCCCTATGGGCAGAGATCCAACAAGAATTCAGGTAACTGTCCTACTGGTTTTTTTTTGTTGTTTTTTTTTTTTTTTTTTTTTTTTTTTTTTTTTTTTGAGGCAGGGTCTCACTCTAGCTCAGGCTGACCTGGAATTCACTCTGTAGTCTCAGGGTGGCCTTGAACTCACAGCAATCCTCCTACCTCTGTCTCCTGAGTGCTAGGATTAAAGGCATGTGCCACCACGCCCGGCTTAACTTTCCTACTCTTAAAATACTCAGAGTAGCCATGTCCATCCATTTATCTGCCTCCTAAGCTATAGAGCACAAACAAAACAAAAAGAAAAGAAATGGATAAGAAAGAAAGAATGAAGAGATGTGAAAGGGATCCTGGGTATATCAGAAAGTTCTAGAGATTTTTCAAGTAGAATAAATTCATAAATACCTAGCATGTGTGAATATTCTGAGAATAAAGTGATACAGCAGAGAAGGGCAAGGTGGGCTTGGAGCCAAGTTCATGGTCGTTAATAGTAAGCTGAGCCAAATTAAAAGTGATTAGCAAAACCAATAATGTGGTGCACACCTTTAATCCCCAGCACTTGGAAGACAGAGATAGGAGGAGTTCGAGGCCACCCTGATAGTATATAGTGAATTCCTGGTCAGCCTGCACCAGAGTGAGACCCTACCTCAAAAAACAAAAACAAACAAACAAAAAAAAAAAAAAACAGGAGCTGGGGTGGTGGTCTACGCCTTTAATCCCAGCAGAGATAAGAGAATCACCCTGAGTTCAAGGCCAGCCTGAGACTACATAGTAAATTCTAGGTCAGCCTGGGCTAGAGTGAAACCCTAGCTCAAAACACAAACAAAGCCAGGCGTGGTGGCGCACGCCTTTAATCCCAGCACTCGGGAGGCAGAGGTAGGAGGATCGCTGTGAGTTCGAGGCCACCCTGAGACTCCATAGTGAATCCCAGGTCAGCCTGGGCTAGAGTGAGACCCTACCTCGGAAAGCCAAAAAAAAAAAAAAAAAAAAACACAAACAAGCCAGGCATGGTGCCCATGCCTATAACCCCAACACTTGGGAGGCAGAGGAGGCTCACCATGGGTTCAAGGCCATCCTGAGACTATATAGTGAACTCCAGGTTAGCCTGGGCTAGAATGAGATCCTACCTCAAAAAAAAAAAAAAATTAGGGATAAGGATGTAGCTCAGAGCTTTAACCTACTATGCCTAAAGCCTTGGGTTTAATTCTCAGCAACACACACACAAATAATTAAAATTAAAACATGTTTGAAGAACTATTCAGCACTCTGTCCTATGTATATATGTGATTGAAAAGAGAAAGAGAATGCCTGTAATTCAGGCATTTGGGGTGTAGAGGCAAGAAAATACCAGAGTACAAGGTCATCTGCTATATGATGATTTTGTTTTGAGGCCAGTCTGGCTTACATGAGACCTTATCTCATAAAAACAAAGAAGGGCCAGGGAGATGGCTCTGTGGGTAAAAGCACTTTCTGTGCAAGCATGACAGCCTGAGTTCAGATCCTCAGAACCCATGCAAAGGCCAGACACAGTAGCAAGCCTCTCCACCCCAGCGTTCCTACTGAGAGATGGGAGGCAGAGACAGAATCCTGGAAGCTCAAAGGCCAGCTAGCTTGGCATATGCAGTAGTGGACTTGAGTCCAACAAGACTGAAGGTGAGGGCCGTCACCCAAGGTGGTCCTGTGACCTCCACGCATGCACCTGCCATTCTCTCTCTCTCTCTCTCTCTCTCTCACACACACACACAGATTGAGAGAATAACTCATACCAAATTTTACAAACCTCCATAAAAGCCAGCTCTATTCTTTGCTATGAGCTGATAGACATAATGTAGCAACATTGTTTTTTATTTTTTATTTTTTCCAGGTAGTGTGTTTCTGTCTAGCCCAGGCTGACCTGGAATTCACTATGTAGTCTCAAGGTGGCCTTGAATTCACAGTGATCCACCTACATCTGCCTCCTCAGTGGTGCTGGGATTAAAGGTGTGTGCCACCATGCCCAGCAACATTGGGTTTTTGTTGTTGTTGTTTGTTTGTTTTGGTTTTTTGAGGTAGGGTCTCACTCTAGCCAAGGCTGACCTGGAATTCACTATGGAGTCTCAGGGTGGCCTCGAACTCACAGCAATCCTCCTACCTCTGCCTCCTGAGTGCTGGGATTAAAGGTGTGCGCCACCACGCCCAGCAACATTGGGTTTTAATTTCAAAAAGAAAAGCATGCAAAAACCCCAAAGTTTTCTCTCAAGAATCTTGTCAACTGTTTATTCCTTCCTGCTTCATGCACATGTGGTTACAAACACCCTTAATTATATGAACAATACATAAATAATATATCTTGCTGCAATGCAAACTCAAATATGGAATGGCATCATTTCGCAACTGGCTATTTCAGTAACATATCCAGGTTTGGTGGTATACGTCTGTAATCCCAGCACTCAGAGGCAGAGACAGCAGAATTGCTTCAAGGTCAAGGGCAGTATGGGTCTCAAGCAAAGTAAAAATAACTTTAAGTCACAAAATATCTCACCTCTTTGTATATCAGAATACATAAACTCGCCTTTTCCTTTTTTTATTTTTTGGAGGTAGGGCCTTACTCTAGTCCAGGATGACCTGGAACTCTCTCTGTAGCACCAAGCTGGCCTTGGGGTCACAACTACCTCTGCCTCCTAAGTGCTGGGATTAAAGGCTTGTGCCACCATGCCCGAAAACCCAGCTTTTCTTAATAGTAGATTATAGTATTCTGTGTATTGATTTCATAATTTATTTAAAAACTTTCCCATTGATGTGCATTTAAGTTTACAAGTTTGGGTACATCAGTAAGGATCCTTATAAACAGATCTCTGTGCACTGGTCTAAAACTTTTTTAGAAGTAGATTTTCCGGGTCAAAGGATATGCCCACTTAAATATTTAATAGATACTGGCAGATGCCCTCCACAGCACTTCCTTTTCATATGCCTTCATCTAAGCTTGGGAATACTGCCCACACACCCAAGCCAGTAGGAGGTACCTGTAGCTTTGTGTATTTGCCAACATGCTGATAAATGGCATTTGATACCATTCTTCAGCTTGTCACAAGAGTCATAGGCATACTGTCATATGGTTACCTACTAATTATCATGTCTGATTCTGTGAGTTGCTTTCTTCTTTTTTGATTTTTTTTTATTGACAGCTTCCATAATTATAGACAATAAACCATATTCCCTCCCCTTGTTCTTTTGATACGTAGTTTTCTTTTTCTGAGACAATGCCTCATGTAGTCCAGACGGCCTTAAACTCCCTACAGAGCCTCAGGGGGCCTTAAACTTCTGATACTCCTGGGATTACAGGCATATGCCACCATTTCTGGCTTGTAAAAGCTTTATTTTTATTTTTATTTTTTTGAGGTAGGTTCTCACTATAGCTGAGGCTGACCTGAAATTCACTATGTAGTCTCAGGGTAGCCTGGAACTCACAGCAATCCTCCTACCTCTGCCTCCTGAGTGCTGGAATTAAAGGCATGTACCATCATGCCCAGTGTAAAATATTTATACATCAAAGTTCATATCGGTCATAGCTATGCAAACATTTCTCAATTATTTTTACTTTTACATATAGTATTTGTATATGGGTGTGGTATAACAGTTTTAAATTTCTTTTTTTTTTATGAGAGAAAGAAAGAGAGAACTGGCATGCCAGGACCTTCAGCCACTCCAGATGTGTGTGCCACCTTGTGCATGTGTGACCTTGCACATGTGTCACCTTTTGTGTCTGGCTTACGTGGGATCTAGGGAGTCAAACATGGGTCCTTATGCTTTCTAGGCAAGTGCCTTAACCACTAATCCATTTCTCCAGCCCCAGTTTTAAATTTCTGTGTATTCAGCTGGGCGTGGTGGCACACGCCTATAATCCCAGCAACTGGGAGGCAGAAGGAGGAAGATCACCATGAGTTCAAGGCCACCCTGAGACTACACAGTAAATTCCAGGTCAGCCTGAGCTAGAGTGAAACTGAAACCCTACCTTGAAAATTCAAAAAAAAAAAAAATGTGTGTTTAGACTTATCAGTCATTTTGATGTCTGGATTTTGTATCAACTGTAGAAATATTGGGCTATTTTATTCAGTAGTCACTATGATCACAGGCCTTGGTCTTGTGAGCTTCTTGAAAACTGGACCTGGGCATGCAGGGCTGCCAGCTACTTGGGAGGCTGAGACTAAGATTGAATGTTCAGAGCCACTCTGGGCTGTAGAGTGAGTTCAATACCAGCCTGGGCAACATAGACACTATCTCAAAGCAAAAGAGAAATGAGGGCTGGAATAGATCAGTCAGTGATAGAGCACTTGCCTAGCATGTATGAGGCCCTAGGTTCAATTCCCAGTACCACAAAAAAAAAAATTACCCCCCACCCATCCCCATCTTACTATGGAACTGGTCTGAGGTATAACCCCTGTGGATCACCACACAAAAAATCCAGAATGTAGACTGTTAGGGGATATATTCAGAACAGCATCGCTCTGAGGCCTGGATAGCAGTTCTATTGCAAGTTAGGTTATTAGCAATATGTTGCTCACAGCAAAATTGAAAGAGAACCTAGGCTGGAGAAATGGCTTAGTGGTTAAGGTGTTTGCCTGCAAAGCCCTGAAGACCCAAGTTCAATTCCCAAGTACCCACATAGGCCAGATGCACAAGGTGGCACATGTGTCTGGAGTTCAGTTGCAATGGCTGGAGACCCTGTAGCACCCATGCTCTTTCACACACATTCTGTCTATTCCTTTCTCAAATAAATAATTTTTTTTTGTTTTTTTTTGTTTTGTTTTTCAAGGTAGGTCTTGCTCTCGCCCAAGCTAACCCTGGAATTCACTATGTTGTCCCGGGGTAGCCTCAAACTCATGATGATCCTCCTAAGTCTGCCTCCTGAGTGCTGAGATTAAAGGTGTGTGCCACCATATAAATAAAATATTTTTTACAATAGTTTTGGGGGCTGAAGAGATGATTTATCAGATAAGGCACTGGCCTGAAAAGTCTAATGACCAGAGTTTGATTCCCCAGTACCCTTATAAAACCAGATGCACAAAGTGGCACATGCATCTGGAACTCATTTGCAGCAGCTGGAGGCCCTGGTGTGCACATTCTGTCTCTCTCTTCCATCTCTCTCTACTTGCAAATTAATAAATAAAAATTAAAGAAAGAAAAGTTTTGGGGGCCGGAGAGATAGCTTAGCAGTTAAGGTGTATTGCAATTAGGTTCATATTGCTGGTAGAAATCACCCAACCAAGAGTAGCTTGTGGGAAACAGAGGTTTATTTTGACTTACAGGCTCGAGGGGAAGCTCCATGATGGGATGGAAAACGATGGCATGAGCAGAGGGTGGACCATCACCCCCTGGCCAACATATGGTGGACCATAGTAACAGGAGAGTGTGCCAAACACTGGCAAGGGGAAACTGGCTATAACACCCATAAGCCGGCCCCCAACAACACACTGCCTCCAGGAGGTGTTAATTCACAAATCTCCATCAGCTGGGAACGTTTATGGGGGTACCTAAATCAAACCACCACAAGGTGCTTGCCTGCAAAGCCAAAGGACCCAGGTTTGATTCCCCAGTTCCCACATAAAGCCAGAGGCACAAAGTGGTGCATGCATCTGGAGTTTGTTTGTAGTGGCTAGAAGCCTAGTATGCCCTTACACACACACACACACACACACTCACTCTCACTCTCTTGCTCTCTCAAATAAATACATAGAATATAAAAAATAAAGAATAGTTTTTAAAAAATATTTATTCATTTGCAAGGAGAGAGGGAATATGAATATGGGAGAATATGAATATGAGAGAATATGAATATGGGTATACCGGGGCCTCTAGCCACTACAAATGAACTCTAGATGCATGCACCACTTTGTGTATCTGTCTTTATGTGGGTGCTGGGGAGTTGCACACAAGCACCCTAACCGCTGAGTCATCTCTCCAGCCCAAGAGTAGTTTTTGATAATCTGTTAACCATGTGATTTGTGTAGTTGTAATTCAGGATAAGTTCAGAGAATCAATTGACAATTCCATGACAGAGCTCCTTCCAGTCCATCTGCATACTGATTAAATGAGGTTTGCCATGCTTGTATTTGTTAGAATGAAAAATAGAATTGATTTGGAACTGTCTCATTGCACAATGAGAATAAATATATTCGTTCTCCAGTAAGTAAACTAATTGGGAAAAAATTCCTACTCAGCCTTAATGAGAACATTTTCAGAAGATTTTTGTTTTCTGTTTTGGATAACTGTTTATCATCCTGTGTCATAATCACTAAGAAAACTCCATCCAGGAAAGAAGTAAGCATAGAGAGCCTTGTGGAGCTGAAATTAATTTTTCAGTTTACATAAACACTTTTGAGGCAGATGAGGTGATCAGTAAAAGACTTCTAGGCATGAAAATATAGTCTACTAGGGTAAAATCCTTGGGCAAAGTGGGACTGGAAATAGAAGCTCAAGGTAAAAGGACTGAAATAAAAAACCCACTATCAAAGAAGAACTTGTTCATGAAGGTTTTGAGTGAATAATGGTGGATTTCAAATGGTTAGAATTCTTTGATTCCATTGATGACATTAAAGGATGAGGAAAGAGTTTATTTCAAATCTCAATGTTTACTCTAGAAATTATATCTTTTGCAGTTACTGATTTTATTTTATTTTTTATTTATTTTAAAAAGAGAAAGTATGAGTGCACTAGGGCCTCTTGCTGTTGCAGACGGAACTCCAGGCACTTGCACCACTTTGTGCATCTGGCTTTACATGAGTAATGGGGGAGTGAACCTGGGCCAGAAGGCTTTGAAAGCAAGACCCTTTAACCACTGAGCCATGACCCCAGCCCGAGTTTGTGTGTGTGTGTGTGTATGTGTGTATCTCTCACTCCAGCTGACCTTGAACTTGTAGCACTCTTCCTGCCTCAGCATCCCAAATATTGAGATACATGTGTGATCCATCACACCCAGTTCATCTTATATTTTTATGACAAAGATGCAAAGGAAAGCATTTTGGGTGGGTCAGGGTTTCACTGTATCCCAGGCTGACCTGGAACTCTCAGTGCTCCTCCTATCTCAGCCTCTTGGCTGCTGGAATTAAAGGCATTAGCCACTATGCCCTACTAGAAACATAGTTTTGAAAAATTATTTTAGGGAGTAAGCAAGTGAAATATTTTCAGGAGTTCATGAAGTTAGGAAAGTCGTATTTGTGGAGGAGTGTAATGTTTTAATATAGGGACAAGGCTTGAAGATAGGAGAACCAGGCACACGTCCTGAAGAGCTGCAGTAGAAAGGTGTAAAAATGGGACTGAGGGGTGGGGAGATGGCTTAGCAGTTAAGGCACTTGCCTGCTAAGGCTAAGGACCCATGTTCAACTCTCCAGATCCCACATTAGCCAGACACAAAGGTGAGGCAAGCACAAGGTCGCACATGCCCACTAGGTGGCACAAGTGTCTAGAGTTTGATTTTAGTGGCTGAGGTCCTAGTGTGCCAATTCTCTCTTTCTCCTGTCTCTCTCTCTCTCTCTCTGTCTCTTTTAAGCTCTCTCTCTTAAAAAAGGGGGGGGGGGAACTTAGGAAACAAGCAGAGGATTTAAGTTAAGGAGGTAAGAGATTGTAGGGTAAGGGCAATTATTGCTAGGTCTTGTGTAATATCTGAAGCTTGGTTCTTTATACAGAGCACAAGCTTGTTGTAGGATGTATGTGGTGGTGCATTCCTGTAATCCCAGTACTTGGGAGTTAGAGGAAGAAGAATCAGGAGTTCCAGATCATCTTTGGCTATATAGCAAGTTTAAGGACATCCTGGGCTAAGTAATGAGTTCTAGGCCAGTCTGAGCTGGAAAACAAAAACAAAAAACAAAAATAAGACCCTATCTCAAAGGGTTGGGGAGGAAGAGACTAAATTCATTTACTTGCATCCTTTGCATAGTCCAAGAGCATGGTGCCAACACCTGCTTGTCTCTTGTAAGGCCTTCTGACTGTATCATAATGTGGCCGATCACACCCTGACAGGGTGATAAGACTGTGAGAGATCCCATGGCAAGATAGGGAGCAAGAGACTAGGGAGGGGCCAAGGTCACTACTTTGCAATAATCTGCTTCAACCCACTTTGAGAGCAGCCTTACTGCCTTCCCAAGGGCAATACCCTGATCTGGTCATCTCGTAAGCCCTCACCACCTCAATTCTATTCATGGCACAAGCTTCCTGCTGTGAGCCTTTGGACAACACATTCAGAATATATCCAAACCACCAGTCCCACCATCTCAGCTGCTTGGAGGCTGAGGCAGGCTGAACATAGTTCAGGGTCAACCTATAAAACCTAGGAAGACCCTGTCTCAAGAATGAAAAATTGAAGCCGGGCGTGGTGGCGCACGCCTTTAATCCCAGCACTCGGGAGGCAGAGGTAGGAGGATCGCCGTGAGTTCGAGGCCACCCTGAGACTCCATAGTGAATTCCAGGTCATCCTGGGCTAGAGTGAGACCCTACCTCAAAAAAAAAAAAAAAAAGAATGAAAAATTGGGCTGGAGAGATAGCTTAGTGGTTAAGGCACTTGCCTATGAAGCCTAAGGATCCTGGTTCAATTCCCCATTACCCATGTAAGCCAGATGCACAAGGTGGCACATGCATCTGGAATTGTTTGTAGTGGCTGGAGGCCCTGGCATGCCCATTCTCTCTCTCTCTCTCTCTCTCCTAACTAAATAAAATATTTTTAAAAATCAAAAATTATGGCTGGAGAGATGGCTTGGCAATAAAGGCACTTACTTGCAAAGCCTGATGACCTGGGCTTAATTACCTATGTAATGCCAGATGCACCAAGTGGTGCATGCATCTGGAGATTGTTTGCAATGGCAAGAGGCTCTGGCTCACCCATTCTATCTCTACTTGCAAATAAAAAATAAAAATATTAAAAAATGATGGGCTGGAGAGATGGCTTAGTGGTTAAGGCATTTGCCTGCAAAGCCAGAGGATCCCGGTTCAACTCTCCAGGACCCAAGTAAGCCAGATGCACAAAGGAGTGCATGCATCTGGAGTTCGTTTGCAGTGGCTGGAGGCCCTGGCATTCCCATTCTCTCTCTCTCTCTCTCTCTCTCTCTCTCTCTCTCTCTGCCTCATTCTCTCTCTCAAATAAATATATATTTTTAACTGAAAAATTAGGGGCTGGAGGCATAGCTCAGAGGTTAAGGCATCTGCCTGCAAAACCTAACTTACATTTGATTCCCCAGTACCCATTTACAGCCAGATGCACAAAGTGGTGCATACATCCAGAGTTCATTTGCAGTGGCTGGAGGCCCTGGCATGCCCATTCTGCCTGTCTCTCTTTCTTCTATCTCTCTGTGCTTGCAAATAAATAAATAAAATAAAATAAAATAAATAAATAAATAAATAAATAAATACTATTTTTAAATGAAAAATTAACCAGGCATAGTGGTGCATACCTTTAATCCCAACACTCAGGAGGCAGAGCTAGGATGATCACTATAAGTTTGAGGCCAGCCTGAGACTATGTAGTGAATTCCAGGTCAGCCTGTCTAGAGCAAGATCCTATCTCAAAAACAACAACAAAAAATTTTTAAAAACAGGGCTGGAAATATAGCTTGTAGTGAGCACTTGGCTAGATGTGAGACACCTTAGATTCCATGCCCCAGTAGTGTCAAAAATAAGAAAATATCTAAATCACAGCAGAGGGCAAAGATGTTAATTTTCAGTTCAAGCAGGAGAAAGCCAAAAGTGTAAATACAGAAAGATGGCGGGGTGGGGATGCAGGGTTTTTGTTAGAGAATAGAATACTGACATCATTAAAGAATAGGGCAGGTCCGCTGTGAGAACTGCAGCTTGAAAACACGAAAGCTCACATATATCCCATCTATTTCAAAGTTCTCTGACTTGGCTGATCAGGCAGGAATTAGAAGGTTGCCAGGTACCAGAAGGAACCCAGCTTCAGGTCATAGAGCATCAGTTTTCAGCCTCCTGGGTTGGTTGGTCTGATTTCTCAGTGATGTATCTATCCATGTTAGACTGGAGAAGGGTAAACAGAGAAGATCGCCAGGCAGCTTCACACGTGCAGGACCATGTCTGTTTGCTTCATTTGTTTCCTGGTTTTGCCCCTTCCCCCACAGCACTTACCACCATCCAGCATACAATACATTTCTATTGTGTTTATTGCCTTATGTAGGATATTTTCTTCAATCTTTTACTTTATTCATTTGAGAGGCAGGTAGAGAGAGAGAGAGAGAAAGAGAGAGAGAGAAAGAGAATGGATGCACCAGGACCTCCAGTCACTGCAAATGAACTCCAGATGCATGCGCCAACTTGTGCATTGGGCTTATGTGGGTCCTGGGGAATCAAACCTGGGTCCTTTGGCTTTATAGGCAAGCGCCTTAATCACTAAGCCATCTCTCTAGCCCAAGATATGTTTTTTTTAGTAGTATATACTAAGCTATTAGAACACTTTATGGCACACAGTTGGTACTGAGTAAATATCTGTTATTAAGCAATTAAACACATTATGCATTTATCATTCCTCAATTAAAAAAACTGGTTTTCATGGGGAAGGGGATATGATGGAGAATGGAGTTTCAAAGGGGAAAGTAGGGGGAGGGAGGGTATTACCATGGGATATTTTTTATAATCATGGAAGTTGTTAATAAAAATTTGAGAAGCCGGGCGTGGTGGCGCACGCCTTTAATCCCAGCACTCAGGAGGCAGAGGTAGGAGGATCACCATGAGTTTGAGGCCACCCTGAGACTACCTAGTGAGTTCCAGGTCAGCCTGGGCTAGAGTGAGACCCTACCTCGAAAAATTAAAAAAAAAAAAAGAAAAAGGAAAAAAAAACCTGGTTTTCAGCCAAGTGTGTTGGCTCACACCTTTAATCCCAGCACTCAGTAGGCTGAAGTAGGAAGATGGTTGTGAGTTCAAAGTCAGCCTGGGATAGAGTAGAAACCTACTTCAAATTTAAAAAAAAAAAATGAGGGACTGGGAAAATGGCTTAGTGGTTAAGGTGTTTGTCTGCGAAGCCTAGGGACCCTGGTTCAGTTCCCCAGGACCTATGTAAACCAGATGAACAAGGGAGTGCATCCGTCTGGAGTTCATTTGCAGTGGCTGGAGGCCCTGGCGTGCCCATTCTCTCTTCTCTCTGCCTCTTCCTCTCTTGCTCTCTCTTTCTCTCAAATAAATAAATAAATAAAGGCATGAGCCGCCATTCCAGCCTTAAAAAAATTGTTTTTGGTTTTCAATGTATGAAGACTTATTGTGGCACAGATCTGCCCATATCAAAGAAAAGAAATTTGACCCTCTACCTCACACTATATACAAACTGAAAATAAATTTTAGGCCTGAGGAGATGGCTCATCAGTTAGAAGGAGCTTGGTCACAAAGCCTCCTGGCCCAGGTTCAATTCCCAGTATCCATGTAAAGCCAGATGCACAAAATGACACATGCATCTGGAGTTTGTTTGCAGCAGCAAGAGGCCTGGTGTGTCCATACTCACTCACTGTGAGTTCGAGGCCAACCTGAGACTACATAGTGAATTTCAGATCAGCTTGGGCTAGAGTAAGACCCTACCTCGAAAAAAGAAAGAAAGAAAGAAAGAAAGACCAACCGACCTAAATAAATTTCAGGTGTAAGAAGGACGGAAATAGTAACAATAATGTTATTAGTGGTCTCTGTAGTGTGAGTGGCCCCATAGGTTTAATAGACAGGTTTAGGTGTATAACCTTTTCTCTACTGCATATTCCTTCCCATGAAAACAAACAAACCAAAAGGCATTGTGAGGAAAGGGTATGTTTACTGCCGAAGCCAAGCAGTGTCCCTCATTATGCTTGCGTGCCTCAGTAAGACAAAAACCTTACAATAGAATCTAGGAATCGAGATCAGTCATCTAGGTGGAGGAGACTGTAAACTAGAACAAAGGTCCAGGAATCATAAAAAGAAACAGATACATTTTTTAAAAATATTTTTATTTATGAGCACAGAGAGAGTATATGGGTGTAGCAGGCCTCTTGCCACTGCAAACAAACTCCAGACTCATGTGCCACTTTTTGCATCTGGCTTTATGTGGGTACTGGGGAATTGAACTCAGGTTGGCAGGCTTTATAAGCAAGTGCCTTTAACCACTTAGCAATCTCCCCAGCCCAGAAAAGGATACATTTGATAATATGAAAGATGGTTTAACACATTACATACCCCAAAAAATGCAGGCATGGTGGTGTGCCCCTGTAATTCCAGCCTCTGGTGGTTTGAGGCCAGCCTGGAATACATAATGTTTTTAGTTTTTCAAAGTAGTGTTTCACTCTGGTCCAGGCTGACTTGGAATTCACTTTGTAGTCTCAGGGTGGCCTTGAACTCAGGGTGATCCTCTTACCTCTGCCTCCCGAGTGCTGGGATTAAAGGAGTGTGCCACCATGCCCAGCTTCTTTTTTTATTATTATTTTAAAAAAATTAGGGGGAGTGGTTGAGGTAGAGTTGCATGTAGCCCAGGTTGGCCTTGAACTAACTCTGTAGCCAGGATGATCTTGAACACTTCATTCTCCTGCCTCCACCTCCCAAATGGTGGGATTTCAGGCATGAGACACCACACTCAGCTAAAAAACACAAATTTTGAAGTCGGGCATGGTGGCGCACGCCTTTAATCCCAGCCCTTGGGAGGCAGAGGTACAAGGATCGCCGTGAGTTCAAGGCCACCCTGAGACTACATAATGAATTCCAGGTCAGCCTGAGCTAGAGGGAGACCCTACCTCAAAATACCAAAAAAAAAAAAAAAAAAAAATTAAGACAATGTATATAATGGGGTAATGTTTAGCTAAAAATAAGTAAGACCCAACTTATATACTCATGCCAGCTTTAAAGTAATGTGGGTCAAAAGAAGGCCTCAGGAAGTCTGTCTGCATCCGGCATCTCACCAGGAATGGCCAGGCATGAGAAGTGAGGAGATTAGGGTCTCTAAAGAATTATGAGGCTTAAGTAGGCTAATCTTCTCATTTATATAAACTTGACTGCAAAGTGTCCAGGAGCTTCTCTCCACTCATCAGCAACATCTATCTGTCTTTAGAGTCTCTTAAAAAAAACTGTCCAAATATAAATTTTATTTTTTTTATTATTTTCATTGTTTCTTGTCTGTTCAAGGCAGGGTCTCACTCTAGCCCAGGCTGAACTGGAACTCACTTTGTAACCCCAGGCTGGCCTCGAACTCACTGCAGTCCTCCTACCTCAGCATCCTGAATGCTTGGACTAAAGGTGTGACCCACCACACCTAGTTTAAAATATAAATTTTAGGGTTGTGGAACCCTGAGTAGGTGACATGACTTCTGTATTCTCTCCCCTTCCTCTCTCAGCACATGACGGCATAGTGATCAAGATCGAGGTACAGACCAATGATGAGGGCTCCGAAAGTTTAGAGACACCAGAGCCCCTGATGGGTCAAGTAGAGGAACATGGCTTTCAGGACTCAGAGCTGGGCGACCCCTGTGGAGAGCAGCCGGACCTGGACATGCAGGATCAGGAGAACACGCTGGAGGAGTGCACAGAAGGCTCCAGTGAGTTCAGTGAGCTCAAACAGATGCTGGTGCAGCAGAGAAACTGCACAGGTAAGTCTGGGTGGATGCGGGGGCCTGAGGGGGCCTTGCCTTATGGGAGAGCTGTGGCCCTTCAGAGGGCAACTGGACAATGGTGAGTACACAGGTATGAACACAGCCTTGTGTAGGTTTCCTGACTCAGTATTTATTAGAATAGAAGTTGTTAGGTGAGTCTGGCTCAAACAGGGATTCAGAAAGATCTCTGAAGCCAGGTGTGATGGCACACATCTTTAATCCCAGGAGGCAGAGAGGAGGATTGCTGTGAGTTCCAGGCCAGTCTGAGACTACATAGTGAATTCCATGTCTGCCTAGGCTAAAAGCTCAAAAAACAAATAAACATAAAAAATGATCTCAGATCTTCTCTCTACCCAGACCCTTTCATCCTACAAGCAGATAAGGTCATTGTCCAAGGTCTTAGAGTGCCAAAGCTAGAACTTTCTTTTTTTCTTTTTTTGAAAGCAACAGAGAGAGAATGGGCGCGCCAGGGCTTCCAGCCACTGCAAACGAACTCCAGACACGTGCGCCCCCTTGTGCATCTGGCTAACGTGGGTCCTGGGGAATCGAGCCTCGAACCAGAGTCCTTAGGCTTCACAGGCAAGCGCTTAACCACTAAGCCATCTCTCCAGCCCAAAGCTAGAACTTCCTTGGTTGGCTCATATCACACTGGAGGCCTCCTAGAATCATGTTTTTTTGTTTGTTTGTGTGTTTGGGGGGTTTTGTGGTGGTTTTTTTGTTTGTTTGTTTGTTTGTTTGTTTGTGAGGTTTTTTTGGTTTTTTGAGGTAGGTTCTCTAGCTCAGGCTGACCTGGAATTCACTGTGTAGTCCTCAGGATGGCCTCGAACTCAGTGATCCTCCTACCTCTGCCTCCCGAGTGCTGGGATTAAAAGCCCAGCTAGAGAAAGCGTGTTTTTATTATTAGTTATTTGCAAGCAGAGAGAAGGAGGAGAGAGAAAGATAAAATATGGGTGTGTCCGTGCCTCAAGCAACTGCAAATGAACTCCAGATGTGCATGCACCACTTTGGCATTTGGCTTTGTGTGGGAACTGGGGAATGGATTCTGGGTTGTTAGGCCTTGCAGGCAAGGGCATAACTGCTGAGCCACCTCTCCAGCCCCAAGAGAGTATATGTCTTTTGCTTGTTGGGTTTGGTGGTTTCATTTTACTTTGTTTTGTTATGGGGTTTGTTTGTTTTGAGAAAGACTGGCTATGTAGCCTAGGCTGGCCTCCTGAATGCTGGGATTACAAGTGTGTGTACCACCATACTGTGCAAGCGCATATACCATCCTTCTCTGGTAAACTCTAATTGTCATACTTGTTAATTACAAAATGCCCGTGTCATTCAGCTTGCTATTGGATCTTGTGAGTACAAGAACAGCATGGCAGTGGACTCCTGCCTGATCCCAGCAATCCTTTATGACAGCTTTTCTGGTGCTAGATGGCCCTTGTAGTCTGGAAAATTGGCTAGCATGACAGTAAGTTTAAAAATGTGAAAAGGAAAATATAAAAATAGAAGAAGAAGGGCTGGAGAGATGGCTTAGCAGTTAAGGTGCTTGTCTGCAATGCCTAGGGACTCATGTTCGACTCTCCAGGTCCTACGCAAGCCAGGCGCACAAGGTGATGCAAGCACGCAAGGTCGCACATGTGCACAAGATGTTGCACATGTTTGGAGTTCAATTGCAGTGGCTAGAGGTCTTGGCATACCAATTCTTTCTCTCTTGCTCATAAAGAAAAGGAAAACTATAAAAATGTGTCTGTGTCAGGAGTGGTGGTACACACCTATGATTCCTATACATATGAAGTAGAGGCAGGAGGATGACTGCAAGTCCAAGGCCAGGTCCATCTATCTAGCAAGTTACAGGCCAGCAACGGCTACATAGCAAGACCCTGTCTTAAAGAAACAACAAAAGAAATGTATTTATATCCAGTTATTTAGGCATTTTAAATTATTGTGTTGACTATTATTATTTTGTTTTCATTTTACCTAAAGGTAAGACAAATTATAGAGGGTTTGAGGTTGTTTTTTTTTTTTCTTTTAAATTTTTTATTGACACTCTCCATACATATACACAATGTACCCTGATCACAATTTCCTCCCACTACCCTCCTTTGTCCTCCCTCCCCTATCCTTCTACTGAACCCCTTCTTCCCAACTAGTGCCTCTTATATTTAGATGTCACCATTTTTCTTTTTCTGCCCTCATATTATGCAAGTCTTGTGTAGGTGGTGTCAGCCACTGTGTGGGCATGAATGTACAGCCCCTTTGTATCTGGAAGACAGTATTGCAAAGCACATCTCCCCTTCCTTTAGCTATTACATTCTTTTTTTTCAATTTTTTTTTTGTTAACAACTTCCATGATTATAAAAAATATCCCCTGGTAATGCCCTCCCTCCCCCCACTTTCCCCTTGGAAAGTCCATTCTCAATCATATCCCCTCCCCCACTCAATCAGTCTCTCTTTTATTTTGATGTCATGATCTTTTCCTCCTATTATGATGGTCTTGTGTAGGTAGTGGCTTTTTTTTATTTTTTTTTAATTTTTGTTTGTTTATTTGACAGCGACAGAGAGAAGGAGGCAGAGAGAGAGAGAGAGAGAGAGAGAATGGGCGCGCCAGAGCTTCCAGCCTCTGTAAACGAACTCCAGATGCGTGCGCCCCCTTGTGCATCTGGCTCACGTGGGTCCTGGGGAATCGAGCCTCGAACCGGGATCCTTAGGCTTCACAGGCAAGCGCTTAACCGCTAAGCCATCTCTCCAGCCCAAGTAGTGGCTTTTTTTTTATTGTTATCGTTTTCGAGGTAGGGTCTCACTATAGCCCAGGCTGGCCGGAAACTCACTCTGTAGTCCCAGGCTAGCCTTGAACTCATGGCAGTGCTCCTACTTCTTCCTCCCAAGTGCTGGGATTAAAGGCTGGTGGGTTTTTTTTGTGTTTTGGTTGCTTGGTTGGTTTGTGTATTTTTTTTTAAATATTTTTTTTTGTTCATTTTTATTTATTTATTTGAGAGTGACAGAGAGAGGAAGAGGCAGATAGAGAGAAAGAGAGAGAATGGGCACGCCAGGGCTTCCAGCCACTGCAAACGAACTCCAGACGCGTGCAACCCTTGTGCATCTGGCTAACGTGGGTCCTGGAGAATCAAGCCTCGAACCGGGGTCCTTAGGCTTCACAGGCAAGCACTTAACCGCTAAGCCATCTCTCCAGCCCATGGTTTGTGTATTTTTTGAGGTAAGTGTGAAAGTGCTTTAAACAGGGTTTTTATATGTAAGAATTCTGGAAGTACACTTTTGTACACTTTTTTTTATAGAGGGACTCAGAGAAGTGACTTTCTCTTACGTGGTAGCAAAATAGCACTCTCTAGTTAACTTTTTAGAGAGCACCAGTACCTAAAGAAATTCAAATAAAGAGTCAAAAGCAACTTTTTCTCTTGAACTTAGGTTCCTGAAAGTCAGATTCCTGGCTGCAGTGAGGCTGTGCCTACCTGAGATGCTGCAGAGGGCTGAGGGCCTGAGGCCCACCCAGGGAGGCCAGGATCACCAAGCAAGACTTGGAGGAGGAAGGGGGAATTGGTGAGGGCGTGAATAAAAAGGTGTGGTGTGCCGGGAGTGGTGGCGCACAGGCAGAGGTAGGAGGATTGCCATGAGTTCAAGGCCACTCTGAAATACAGTGAGTTCCAGATCAGCCTAGGCTAGAGTGAGACCCTACCTTGAAAACAAAACAAAACAAAAAAAAGGTGTGGTGAGGAGAAATCCCCAAGTAGGTTCTGTAAGGAAGGAGAACAGTGTGGCAGTCTGTTCAAATGGAGACCTCACAAGATAAGAGAACTTTGACGCCTTGATGTAAATGGCAAAAATACAACTATTACTTCTAGTACTCCAAATGAAAAGGGGAATTTGATAGCCGGTCATGGTGGTGTTCATCTTTAATCCTAGCACTTAGGGAGGAGGCAGAAGTAACAGGATGCCTGAGTTCGAGGCCACCCTGAGACTATGTAGTGAATTCCAAATCTGCCTGGGCTAATTTTTTTTTTAATTTTTTTTTTTGCTATTTTTATTTATTTATTTGAGAGCGACAGACAGAAAGAGGCAGATAGAGAGAGGAAGAGAGAATGGGCCCAGGGCCTCCAGCCACTGCAAACGAACTCCAGATGCGTGCGCCCCCTTGTGTATCTGGCTAACGTGGGTCCTGGGGAGTTGAGCCTCGAACCGGGGTCCTTAGGCTTCACAGGCAAGTGCTTAACCGCCAAGCCATCTCTCCAGCCCTAATTTTTTTTTTTTTGTTTAAGGGGGGAAGGGGCTGGGGAGATGGCTTAGTGATTAAGGAGCTTGGCTGCAAAGCCAAGACTCAGGTTTGATCCCCCAGTACTATCCACATAAGCCAGATGCACAAGGTGGAGCAGGCAGCATGCATCTGGAGTTCATTTGCAGTGGCTAGAGGCCCTGGCACACATTCTTTCTCTGCCACTTTCTCTCAAAAATAAATCAATCAATAAAATATGAAATATATATATATATATATATATATATATATATATATATATTAGCCAGGCGTGGTGGCACATGCCTTTAATCCCAGCACTCCAGAGGCACAGGTAGGAAAATTGACAAGAGTTCAAGGCCACCCTGAGACTACATAGTGAATTCCAGGTCAGCCTGGGCTAGAGCGAGACCCTGCCTCGAAAAAAAAAGGGGGGGGGGCTGGATAGATGTTAAGGTGCTTGTCTGTGAAGCCTAAGGGCCCAGGTTTGATTCCCCAGTACCCACTAAGCTAGATACACAAGGTGGCTCCTGAGTCTGGAATTCTTTTGTAGTGGCTGGAGGCCCTGATGTATCCATTCTCTCTCTGAGTTCGAGGCCAGCCTGAAACTAATTCTAGGTCAGCCTGGACTAGCGCAAGACCCTACCTTGTCAAACAAAAAGTGGGGGGGGGGTTGTTGGCGCACTACTTGGTAGATTCATGAGTACGACAGGTCAGGCATGGCTGCCACTGGGTGCCCCATGGTGATCCTTGGGGCTAGTTTTTCCCTTTTCCAGTGAACACTGCTTCTTAGCTTCTGCTCATGATTAGTGGAAAACCACTCACGTCTCTTCTGTTCTCTTGCCATAAAATGCCAAGAAAGGATTCTAATTGGTCATGTTAAGCACTGGGTTTCACATCCAACTCCGCAGAGGTAGGGACCATGGGCCACGGGGAGCCAGGAAATTTTCCCAGATGCACGAGTTTGGGCAGCCTAATCCTGATGCGGGTCTGTCAGTGTGGATGCAGCAGTGCTGTACCTGTCCCGCACAGGAGTTCTAAACCATAGTAACGTCTTTCTGTGATTTGTCCCTGGAGCAGAGGGGATCGTGATCAAGACAGAGGAGCAAGAAGAGGAGGAGGAAGAGGAGGAAGAGGATGAGCTGCCACAGCACTTACAGTCCCTCGGGCAGCTGTCCGGAAGGTACGAGGCCAGTATGTACCAGACCCCCCTGCCTGGGGAGATGTCTCCCGAAGGCGAGGAGAGCCCCCCACCCCTGCAGCTGGGGAATCCGGCGGTGAAGAGGCTGGCCCCCAGCGCACACATGCACTCCCACGGGCACGGAGAGCGGCACCTGGGCGAGAACCGCGGGACGTCGAGCCAGCAGCAGCGGAACCGGCGGGGCGAGCGGCCCTTCACCTGCATGGAGTGCGGCAAGAGCTTCCGGCTGAAGATCAACCTCATCATCCACCAGCGCAACCACATCAAGGAGGGGCCCTACGAGTGCGCCGAGTGCGAGATCAGCTTCCGGCACAAGCAGCAGCTCACGCTGCACCAGCGCATCCACCGCGCGCGCAGCGGCTACGCGTCGCCCGAGCGCGAGCGCGGACCGGCCTTCAACCCCAAGCACTCGCTCAAGCCCCGCCCGAAGTCCCCCAGCTCGGGCAGCGGCGGCCCCAAGCCCTACAAGTGCCCCGAGTGCGACAGCAGCTTCAGCCACAAGTCGAGCCTGACCAAGCACCAGATCACGCACACCGGCGAGCGGCCCTACACGTGTCCTGAGTGCAAGAAGAGCTTCCGCCTGCACATCAGCCTGGTGATCCACCAGCGCGTGCACGCGGGCAAGCACGAGGTCTCCTTCATCTGCAGCCTGTGCGGCAAGAGCTTCGGCCGCCCGTCGCACCTGCTGCGCCACCAGCGGACTCACACGGGCGAGCGGCCCTTCAAGTGCCCCGAGTGCGAGAAGAGCTTCAGCGAGAAGTCCAAGCTCACCAACCACTGCCGCGTGCACTCGCGCGAGCGTCCGCACGCCTGCCCCGAGTGCGGCAAGAGCTTCATCCGCAAGCACCACCTGCTGGAGCACCGGCGCATCCACACGGGCGAGCGGCCCTACCACTGCGCCGAGTGCGGCAAGCGCTTCACGCAGAAGCACCACCTGCTGGAGCACCAGCGCGCGCACACGGGCGAGCGGCCCTACCCCTGCACGCACTGCGCCAAGTGCTTCCGCTACAAGCAGTCGCTCAAGTACCACCTGCGGACCCACACGGGCGAGTGAGCATGCGCCCCGCCCCACCCCGGCCAGGTGCGCGGCCAGGCACGAGGCCAAGCCCCCTCGGACAGGCGCCTGAGCTACCATAGGGCCTGAGCCCAGTGGGCGGAGGCGGGGCACCCGGTCCCTCTGCTGTGAGCCTTTCTCCCCTTCCGTCCCTCCTCCCCAGGACGCGGAGTAGTGAGACCTGAGACCAGGTCGCTTGTTGCCTGCTTCCCCGGGGCCCCAGGGGGGAGAGCTTGGGCCTGGGGAAACCCCTTTGGGCTGTTAATTTCCTTGACAATAAAATGGATGAAACCAATCAACACGAGGGCAGTGATTTGGCTGCCGGCGGGTCAGGGCCGTTTAGTTGGTAAGAGAACTTTATAATTACTTTTTGGATACTGTGGTTCTATTTGATAATAATAGAGTAATTTTTAAAAGACGAGTGTTTCCTGTTTGCCATTCTTGTTTGGTTCTGAAGGGGAGGGGCTCTGGTGGCCCAAGGGACCTGTGCTAGTGTTAGCTGGCAGACTACTGAGTCCTGTTTGGATCCCCATTGGTCACGCTGTCCATCATAAAATCGAAAGGAAGGACAGCACTCGCCATCTTGAAGGTCAGAATTCTAAGGAAGGGTAGAGGCTGCCGACCTTTCTGCACGTGTCCCGGGACGGTGGGGACGCAGGCGGGACTTAGTCGCAGTTGAGTAGCATGGTCAGGGAGAGGGTGCTGACAGTCCAGTTTGAGTTCTAGACAGGAGACCCTATAGTAAAGTTGGGTTTTTCCCAGCTTTGAAAGCCACCTACAGAAGAGTGGATGGAGAGAGTCAGGAAGCCCCTGTGCCATCTTCTGGGCAGCCACAAATGGCTCCTTCTGGACATTTTCTATCTGTAGGCTGCACAGAGCTCTAGGTGTGCTGAATACGTATCTGCAAGGACTCTTGCATTTCCTGTCGCCCTTGAGCTTTCTCTGCTAATGGGAAGAAACTGCAGGCGTATCGCATTGCCCACAGTTACTTACTCCCACCCTGCTGCTGGGCTTGTAGGAAGCCAGGGAGGATTTTAGCCACCCACTTGAAGTCATAAGTGGTGGAGTCCAGCTCAGGCAAGCCAACCAGAGGCTCGCCTGGCCTGAGAGGAGAGCCTGCTGAAGCTTGGAGTGTCTAGCTGTGACAAGCCACCTAAAGGGGTCTCAAAAAGTCAATTAGTTGCCAGGCGTGGTGGTGCACGCCTTTAATCCCAGCACTCGGGAGGCAGAGGTAGGTGGATTGCCGTGAGTTCGAGGCTACCCTGAGATTACAGGTCAGCGTGGCCTAGAGCAAGACCCTACCTAGAAAAAAGAAAAAAGTCCATTAATTAAAAGGAGAAGGTACTATGAAGAGACCATAGACATCACCAGCTCCCCCAGCTCCCTCTCTTCTATAGATACAAGGATATAAATTCTCCGTTTGCTTACAGATTTCCAAAATGAGGGTGGGTGGGATAACACAGGGGTGGAAGGAAGGAGGCCAATCCTAGGAACCTTCTGAAGAAAAGAGGGGACCATGCGGGACTGGTTGATTACACGAGTACAGTAAACAGGAGGTGCCAAGCAGAGGGTGGGCCACAGGGGGCGCCCTCTAGGAGACTCAGAAGGAAGGCTTCCCAGAGGAAGTGGAATCAACTGGGTTTGCTGCATGGGAGGATTTCTGTTGAGAGAATAGGTGGGAGTGTTCTTAATAACAAAGCGTAGCAGGTAGGCTTCAACAGGGTCTAATAAAATCCACCAAGCTGGAAAACACCTGTGCAGGGAAAAGGGCCTCTGGGGTAGACGAAGGTATTGAGCAGGTCTTTGATCTAAGGCTTCAAGGCTGTGGAGTTTGAAGTGGATCTTGCATGAGATATAAAACAGGAGAGGGACATGATGTCAGTGGACACCAGAGAATGGATTAGATGGCGAAGGAAGAGCCGGCTGAGTTCCACCGAGCAGTCACAGGTAATGGAAATAGTGGGTGAGGGCTGAAGAAATGGCAGAGTTGAAACGGGTCTTTTGAACACCACACTGTCTGAAGCCTCGGAGATGTTAGTAGAGGTCTTCTGGAGGTATTTGGTAGTTGCCTCAAGTTTCAATTTGTTTTGTTTTGCTTTTCTGATCTGGATCCAAGAGTGTTGGGTGATCAGAGTATAGCAGAGACCCTGCAGTTCAGAGTAGATCCCAAGTCAGAGACGCAGAGAATGACTTCATTTCCCTCCTGAAGTTACCAAGATACTCACTCGTGCAGGTGAGAATGGTGCCTAAGAGACTCTTCCTAGGAATCCTGGTTTTAAAAGAAACCAGGGGGCTAGAGAGATGGCTTAGCAGTTAAGCACTTGCCTATGAAGCCTAAGGACCCTGGTTTGAGGCTTGATTCCCCAGGACCTACATAAGCCAGATGCACAAGGTGGTGCATGTATCTGGAGTTCGTTTTCAGTGGCTGAAGGCCCTGGTGCGCCCATTCTCCCTCTCTCTCTGTTGCTCTCTCTCTCTCTGTCTTGCTCTCAAATAAATAAATAAATAGAAATAAACCAAAAAAAGTCTTAAAAAAAAAAAAAAAAGAAAGAAAGAAACCAGATTCAGTCAAATGGATGCTCTTTGCTTTGGCCTATCTCTCCTTGACCTTGAAGCCCTTTTTCATGCCTCATCTTCCTCCAGACATGCATCCTAGGTTCCAAAACGTCTTTCCCCTTGTCCGTACTGCCCACAACCACCATGCTTTCACTGTTCATCTGCTGTCAGAGTCCACAATCAAGTAGAAGATGGTTACCTGCATGTACACAGACTCTAACGTCAAACAGATACTGATTAATAGTTCCGTACTTTCCATCCTGTTGATTAACATCTATTTCCCCATGCCAGAGATTATGCAGGAAGCAGCCTACCTGTCAGGGTCTTCTGGTGCTCTTCATGGGTAATTTCCTTGGGTGTCCTTAATTTAATTAGAAAGACGGATTTTGGGGCTGGAGAAATGGCTTAGCAGTTAACAGACCCATGTTCAATTCTCCAGATTCCACATATGCCAAAGGTGAGGCAAGCACAAGATCCCACATGTCCACTAGGTGTCACAAGTGTCTGGAGTTCGATTACAATGGCTTGAGGCCCTGGTGTGTCAATTCTCTCTCTCTCTCCCTCTCTTAAAAAGGCCAGGCATGGTGGCACACACCTTTAATCTCAGCACTTGGGAGGCAGAAGTAGGAGGATCGTCTTGAGTTTGAGGCCACCCTGAGACTACATAGTAAATTTCAGGTCAGCCTGGGCTAGAGCAAGACCCTACCTCAAAAAAAAATTAATTTATTTATTTAAAAAGAAGATGGATTTTCAGATTCCTAAGTTTCCTAAGTGATATTGGCTCTTTGAGGTTGTGTCCAGAAAGGATAGTAGCAATATCCCGGGTTCATATTATTTTGAAGATCGTATTTATTACTTAATTATATCCACTCTAGGCCAAGGGCTTCAAGTTCAGAGAGCTTACATAAGCCCAAAATCACACAATAACAAATGGTAGAGCCAGATTGTGTTTGGTTGGTTATTTTGCAGGGAGAGTTTTGTTATTTTGAGTCAGGGTCTCACTCTAGCCAAGGCTGGCCTGGAACTCACTATGTATCCCAGTCCTCCTGCCTCAGCCTCCCTGTTTCTGAGTTATAGACATCTAGAACCAGGAGAACTGAAGTCTTTTGGGGGGGGGGGGTTTCAAGGTAGAGTCTCACTGTAGCTCAGGCTGACCTGGAATTCATTATGTAGTCTCAGGCTGGCCTCAAACTCATGGTGATCCTCCTACCTCTGCCTCCCAAGGGCTGGGATTAAAGACGTGCACCACCATGCCCGGCTCGAAGTCTTATTTATTTGCAGGAGTGTACATGCATCACAGCTGCAGTAGAACACCAGTAACTTGTGCTACTTTTGTTTGTTTGTTTCTTTGTTTTCTGAGGTAGGGTCTCACTCTAGCTCAGGGTGACCTAGAATTCACTCTGGAGTCTCAGGGTAGCCTCGAACTCTCAGCGATCCTCCTACCTCTGCCTCCCAAGTGCTGGGATTAAAGGCGTGCAGCACCATGCCCAGCTGTGCTACTATTTCAATCTGGCTATATGGGAAATTTGGTAATTTAAGCAGCCAGCAGGCTTGGCAAGCAAGCACCTGTGTCCCAGCCACCCTCCCAGCTCTTGAACTGAAGGCTTTGACCCCAAGGCCCATCTTGCTGCTGCAACAGCTGCATGGGCTTTATACATGGGGAACTGGGGGATTGAACCCGGCCCCACAAGCTTTACAAGCAAGAGCCTTTAACTGCTGAGCCATCTCCCAGCCCCTGGTGGTGCCTATTTTAAGATATTTCCTTTTGCCCCCAGATTTTTTCAAAATATTTTATTTATTTATTTTAGAAAGAGAGGCAGATAGAGAAAATGGGCACACCAGGGTCTCTAGCCACTAGAAACAAACTCCAGACGCATGCGCCCCCTTGTTCATCTGGCTTTACCTGGGTACTAGGAAATCGAATCTGCATCCTTTGGCTTTGCAGGCAAACATCTTAACCACTAAGCCATCTCTCCATGCCACCCTCAGATTTTTTTGCAATATAAAATAAAATTAAGAAATGGGAGTATATCAAGCAGAACATTCTCTGTATGCTTGTCAAAATGAATGTGCAGGGCTGGAGAGATGGCTTAGCGGTTAAGGCGCTTGTCTGCAAAGCCAAAGGACCCAGGTTCTACGTGGGTCCCCAGGACCCACGTAAGCCAGATGAACAAGGGGGCGCATGCGTTCTGGAGTTCATTTGCAGTTGCTGGAGGCCCTGGTGCACCCATCCCCTCCCTCTCTCCCTCTCTCTCTCTCTCTCCCCCTGCCTATTTCTCTCTCTGTCTCAAATTTTAAAAAATTAATTAAAAAAAACACGAATGTGCAAAGAAGGAAAAAGAACATTAGAAGTGGAAAGCTCACAGCAACTGACATTAAACGGATAGAGGTTGGATTGTTAGTGGGGTCCAAGACTTCCTTGTGCATGGACCAACGGTAGCGCAGATTAGAGCGCAGGTCCACAATCCCTGGTATTTTTTATCAGCCGCTTGTGTGCTTAGCATTGTGTTGGGCTCCAGGGGAAACAGAAGGATTAGAAACCATAGCGGTCTTGTCGGACTCTGGACTCTGGTGGCAAATTTGGGTCTTGTTTTCCAAGCCTTTGGAATCTGGGAAGGTTCGGGCCATGGGGAGAACTTTACATAGGCATCGTTGGCAAAGAGTCATGTGTCCACTCTTCCTACTTTCTTTAGCCAGGTGCCTGGGGAGACCTTTCCTGGGGCACTGTGTGGCAGCTCTTCAGATTAAGGGATCAGGGACTCAGGCCCTCCTGTTGCCAGGGCAACGCTGAGTCAGGCCAGGCCTCTGCTCCTGTCTTCTGGGAAGTGACTTGGCTACAGAAGCTTCTCAGGAATAGTGGGGACTTCTAAATTGAAAATTCTTCAAAATCAGCTTCCTATTGATCATTTCTAGTTGGGTTCCTTGTATTTTTACTTAAGACACAAAATACAACACTTTTATTTCTAGTTTTTGACAAATGATAGCTCTAGGCTCAACAAATTTTTTAAAGAAAGAGAAAAAAGGAGGACGGAAGAAAGGAAAGAGAGAAGGGAAAGAGAGAAAATTAGCCCAATATTACTGATGATAATCTTATATGAAAATTTCTGGTCAGAAATCAGCCCTCCCTCTAAATTTTGTTAATATTGATAATATTGATAATAACCATTATGGTTTATTAAATCTCACAGTACTCCCAGGAATTGTACAAAGTTAATGTTTCTATTTTATTTGTTTATCTTATTTATTATTTATTTATTTTCAAGGTAGGGTTTCACTCTAGCCCAGGCTGACCTGGAACTCTCTCTGGAGATCCAGGCTGGCTACAAACTCACAGTGATCCTCCTATCTCAGCCTTCCGAGTACTATAGGATTAAAGGTGGGCCACCCCGCCTGGCTTAATGTTTCTATTTTATCTTGTGACAGGTATGAAATCAATATCTCTATCCTCTTTAACAGATTCAAGTTCATTGACCAAGTCAAGGTCACATGGCCAAATTTAAAGCCCAGTGTGGGCACCAAAGCATTTGCTGTTTATCCAGTGTTACATACTGCTTCCCAATTTGAACCTAGATCCTTAATAACAGAAACAAAAATAATACTATTTTTCTGGTCTGCAGCTCTGACTCCTCCTTGGACACTAGCTGTATGCCTGGACCTAGCTGAGTACAGTCGTCTTCAGCTTGGCCTCACACACACACACAAAAAAAACTGAATATGATGAGACAGAAGCATCACTGCTATCTTTATTTATTTACCTACTTACTTATTTGGTTTTTCAAGTCAGGGTCTCACTCTAGCCCAGGCTGACCTGGAATTCACTATGTAGTCTCAGGGTGGCCTCAAACTCATGGCGATCCTCCTACCTCTGCCTCCCAAGTCCTGGGATTAAAGGTGTGCGCCACCACGCCTGGCTCCAGTTAACTTTTCTTAATTGAGGTTAGCTAAGATCCATTCAATTTTGATCCTTTGAGGGCAAAATTTTAGTATGTGTGTATCCTATGAATAAACAAGTAGCTGGATTCAGTTCTCAAAGATTTTTAGCCAGGCTTGGTAGTATAGGTCTGTAATCTCCAACTACTCTGGAGGCTGAAACAGGAACATAAGAAGTTCAAGGCCTGCCTGGGCTACAGTGAGTTCAAGGCTAGTCTGGACAATTTAGTTAAACCTTGTCTTAAAATAAAAAGTGGGCTGAAGCAATGGCCTAGTGGCTAAAGTGCTTCCCTACAAAGCCAAAGGACCCAGGTCCGATTCCTCAGGACCCACATAAGCCAGATGCACAAGGTGGTGCATGTGTCTGGAGTTCGTTTGCAGTGGCTGGAGGCGCTGGAGTACCCATTCTCTCTCTCTCTCTCTCTCTCTCTCTCTCTCTCTCAAATAAATAAATAAAAAGTAAAAGTATTTTAAATAAAAAGTAAAAAGAGGGCTGGGGATAATATAGCACAGTAGTAGAGCACTTGTATAGTCTGGCTAAATGCATATATTATGCTCACCAAACTGCCCTGTAAGCACTTTACTTAATGTTCATACCCATTTGTTAATGCTACTCTCACTTTTGGTTAGAGAAGCTTCTCTTTTCAGATGGCAATGACCACTGGGATGACTCAAAAGGCATAATGCTAAGAAGATGTGACAGAGGAGTACTCAGCACTGAAACATCCCTATCACACCTTCCAAGGCTCAGGGTCCACTGCAGAAGAGGTGGCAGAAAGAGTGTAAGAGCCAAAGTAAGGGTAGGACTGCTTACAATCGACCAGACAGAAATTGGCCAGGATATCCATGACCTCGCAGTGCCTAGTACTATCTTCACAAGAGGAAGAAAAGATGATGGCATCAAAATAAAAGAGAGATGGGCCGGGCATGGTGGCGCACGCCTTTAATCCCAGCACTTGGGAGGCAGAGGTAGGAGGATTGCTGAGAGTTCGAGGCCAACCTGAAGCTACATGGTGAATTCCAGGTCAGCCTGAGCTAGAGCAAGACCTACCTCAAAAAAACAATAAATAAATAAATAAAAGCAAATAAAAAAATAAAAGAGAAACTAATGGGGATATGATGGCGTATAGATTTGTGAAGGGGAAAGTGGGGAGGGGAGGGAATTATCATGGTTTATTGTCTATAAATATGGAAGCTGTCAATAAAAAGGAAAAAATAGCCAGGCAAATAATATCCACTAAATTGTAGCAATAATAGAGCTAAATTAAAAATTATTATAGATCTTTGGCTTTAATTTTTTTTTAATCTGACTTTTTTTTTTGAGGTAGAGATTCACTCTAGCCCAGACTGACCTGGAATTCACTATGTAGTCTCAGGGTGGCCTTGAACTCACAGCAGTCCTCCCACCTCTTTCTCCCAAGTGCTGGGATTAAAGGCGTGCACCACCATGCCCAGAAAAATCTGAGTTTTTGTGGGTGCTGGGGAGCAAATGCAAAACCTTGTACATGCTAGGCAAGTACTCTTATCATTGAGCTCCATCCCCAGCCCTAGGGCGATAATTTTATGTATGGGACTAGGAAAATGGCTCAGGAGTTAAAGGCACTTATTTGCAAAGCCTCCTGGCCCAGGTTCAGTTCACCAAGTGAAAAGTGGCCCACGTATCTGTCGTCCCAATTTGCCTAGTACAATGGGAGGCAGAGCCAGAAGAGTGCAAAACTCAGATTAGCACCAGCTAATCTGACATTTCTTTGTAGCCCAGCAGCTCATTTGCAGCAGCAAGAGACCCTGTCTCAAGCTGGGCATGGTGGCACACACCTTTAGGCCCAACACTTGGAAGGCTGAGGTAAGATTGCCATAGGCTCAGGGTAGCCTGAGGTACAGAGTGAGTTCCCAGGTCAGACTGGGCTAGAGTGACACTCGACTTCAAAATAAGAGAGGGGGCTAAAGAGATGGCTCAGCAGTTAAGGCACTTGCCTGCAAAGCCTAACAACCAGGATCCAATTTCCCAGTACCCACATGAAGCCGTGTGCACAAAGTGGCACATGTATCCTTTCTTTCTCTCTCTCTTTGCAAATAAATAAATAAAAGTTCTTTTTTTGTTTTTTGTTTTTCGAGGAAGGGTCTCACTCTGGCCCAGGCTGACATGGAATTCACTATGTAGTCTCAGGCTGTCCTCAAACTCACAGCGATCCTCCTACCTCTGCCTTTCGAGTGCTGGGATTAAAGGCGTGCGCCACCACGCCCAGCTCAATAAATTTTTTTATAAAGAGAGAGACCCTATGTCAAAGAAGGGAAGCACAGGTACCTCTGGCACATGCACATGCATGCACACACACTAAATAAATAAATAAACAAAGAAACATTTGGGGCTGGAGGGATGGCTTAGCGGTTAAGGCGTTTGCCTCCAAAGCCAAAGGACCCAGGTTCTATTCCCCAGGACCCACATTAGCCAGATGCACAAAGGGGCACATGTGTCTGAAGTTCATTTGCAGTGGCTGGAAGCCCTGGCACACCTATTCTCTCTCTCTGTCTCCATCATTCTCTGTCAAATAATTAAATAAAATACAATAAAAAACATTTAAATTTATTAATTTTTAAATGTATATCTTTAATATTTTAATTGTTTGAGAGAGAGGGGGCAGATAGAGAGAAAAAGAGAATGGACGCAATAGGGCCTCTAGCCACTGCAAATGAACTCCAGACTCGTGGGCCACCTTGTGCATCTGGCTTACATGTGTCCTGGGGAATCAAACCTGGGGGTCCTTAAGTTACAGAGGCAAGCACCTTAACTGCTAAGTCATCTCTCCAGTCCAAATTTATTTAATTTTTTTTGAAATAGCTAAAAGCTGGCTCTTTGTTGATCTTAAGTAACATTTAATTTTAAAAACATGAAAAATAATTCTGATTAAGTTTAGTTGCAAAAGCTGTTTTTCTCGGAGCTGCTTAATGCTCATGGAGAGTTGGCCCCACGGTGTATGGCACACACATAGTTTTGAGAATCAGTCCCACAGAGAAAGACTTAAGTAGGGAAATAAGAAATGTGACATTTGGGCTGGAGAGATGGTTTAGCAGTTAAGACGTTTGCTTGCCTCGGTTTGATTTCCCAGGACCCACATTAGCCAGATGCACAAGGGGCGCATGCGTCTGGAGTTTGTCTGCAGTGGCTGGAGCCCTGGTGCACCTATTCTCTCTCTATCAAATAAATAAGGATAAAACATTTTTTAAAAAAGAAATGTGACGTTTGCTTGTGATTAACTACAGAAATGGACTTATTACCCCCCCCCCAAAAAAATCGATGACCAAAAGCACTATCCCATTTATTGGATGCTATTTTCATTCTAATCACATTTAAAAAATAAACAATAAAAAAAAAACCTGAGAAATAAAGCTAGAACATGGCCCAGTGCAAGGGCTGCTTGTAACCAGTCTGACTTGAATGTCTAAAATGTTTGACAGGAATTAAAGAATTCTGTTTGCTTTTAAGAGAACTTCCCCGAGGGCCAAGAAATCCACCTGCCTGCTTGGTGGCAGCTCTTGAAGAGGCCAGGCCAAGAATCTTCTGGATGTTTTGTTAAATTGACATGTTACAGAGAATACAGAGGAAGATGAAGGCGCGGTGTGTGGTGCCGCCTCCCGGCAGGTTTCCATGAGACAGTCCTTGGATATAGGAAAGTCGAGTGAAAGGGAGTTTTCACTGTTGTTGTCGCCGACCAGCTGATTCTGTTAGTTTCCTTCCAAAATTTTTACTTTGTTTCTCCACTTCTGCTTTCAGTCTCTTATACTTGTCTGTCCTGTAAACCAGGACCCAGGTTATGCCCACGGCGGGCAGCGCCACTCACACGGAGGCAAAGGCGATGGGCAGCAGCGTGTCTGCGAACCTCGTCCCGGGGAGAGCGCTCAACAGCCCGGGACAATTTGGGACTCCGCGACCACACTTCTAATTTTTTTTAAACATTTTTTAAAATTTTTATTTACTTATTTACAAGTAGAGAATGAGAGAGATAGAGAGAAGAAAGAGAGAGAGAGAGAATGGGCTCTCCAGGACCTGTAGCCACTGCAAATGAACTCGAGATGCATGTGCCCCTTGTTCATCTGGCTTACGTGGGTCCTGGGGAATCAAACCTGGGTCCTTTGGCTTCGCAGGCAAACGCCTTACCGCTAAGACGTCTCTCCAGCGCCTGATTTTTTTTTAAGTTTTTTAAAGTTAGCCAAAGGACCCAGGTTCCAGTCCCCAGGACCCACGTTAGCCAGATGCAGAAGGGGGCGCACGCGTCTGGAGTTCATTTGCAGTGGCTGGAGGCCCTGGCACGCCCATTCTCTCTGTTTCTCTGTCTCTCTCCTTCTCCTCTCCTTCTCTTTCAAATAAATAAATATAAAATATTTTTTAAAAGTTATGTGTGTATTTTCCTATTGGGCATACAGTCACAGCTGAAACTTACATTGCATCCAAAAGTAAAAGTACTAACATGGTTCTTTCTTTAAAAAAAAAAAGATTTTTATTTATTTGTTTGTTTATTAGAGTGAGAATGGGAGCACCAGGGCCTCTAACCACTGCAAAAGAACTCCAGAGGCATGGGCCACCATGTGCATCTGGCTAACTGGGTCCTTAGGCTTTGCAGGCATGTGCCTTAACCGCTAAGCCATCTCTCCAGCCCTTAAAAAAAAAATTTTTTTTTTTGTTTTTTGTTTTGTTTTATTTTTCAAGGTAGCATCTCACTCTAGCTCAGGCTGAGCTGGAATTCACTAGGTAGTCTTAGGCTGGCCTTGAATTCACAGTGATCCTCCTACCTCTGTCTCCCGAGTTCTGGGATTAAAGGTGTGCACCACCATACCCAGCTATAACATGGTTCTTATAAATGCCTCCCCGTAACAGTTTAATAATTAGTGTCCATCTAAAAAGTTATTCTTTTCCCACTTTAACCCTGTGGTTTCTTAGCTTGTCTTTATTTTTATTATTTTCTTTGATGTGAGCATGTATTTGTGTGCATATAGTTGTGTGTATTAGTGCAGGTATGTGCGTGCCAGAGCTCTGGTGTGAGGTCACCTTCCTTGTTTGAGGCAGGGTCTCTTGCTCACCACTGCATTTGCCAGGTTACCTGGCCCCCAAGTTTCTGGGCAGTTCTGTTTCTGCCTCCCATCTTTCCAAAAGCTACTTGCACTTGATTGACTGCCATCTCCCAGCCTTAGCTGTTTTTAAGTATATATATATTATTTATTTGTTTGTTTGTGGGGGGATGTGGTAGGTGTTTTAGGGTCTCTTGCCACTGAAACAAATGCCTAAATTGGGAAACAGCTGGAGAATACCTGAATTGGGGACCAGAGGCTTTGCAAGCAAGTGCCTTTAACTGCTGAGTTGTCTCCTTCCCCCCACACACACTACCCACACCAACAATTAGCCTATCTTAATCAGTGCCTTACTAAGCTAAAAGTCATTGATATATTTGAAAGTATGTTTGTGGGGAAAACCTTAACTTTTCAGAATTCTGCTTTAAAAAAAAATTGTGTGCATGTGTGTGTGTGTGTGTGTGTAGGTGAGGGTACCAGGGTCTCCTGCAACTGCAAATGAACACCAGGTGCTTGTGCCACTTTTTACATTGGGCTTTATGTGGGTGGTTGGGGAACTGAACCAGGCTGGCAGGCTTTGCAAGCAAGTGCTTTTACCGCTGAGCCATCTCCCCAGCACCCAGAACCCTGCTTCTAAAGGAAAAAAAGAGGCAGCAAATCCCTATCCAGACTAAACTAAGACAGTCAGTAGTATATTCAATTGAAACACTAGACATATTGAGAGAAATAGACATATTTTCCTTGCCAGCTGTCTAGAGTTTTGAAATAAACATTAACTTCATCAACACATGCTTGGGTGTTCATTTTCCCAAAAAGATTAGTATGTAATAACAGAATTTCAGTTTTACTTACAAACTCTTTCCCCCAAAATGAAAGTAGTATTGTTTGCTGTATTTTGTTTTTCTGACTGTAGATGAATCTCTGAGTTCTAAACAAAAAATAATTTATAGCCGGGTATGGTGGCACACACCTTTAATCCCAGCACTCAGGAGGCAGAGGTAGGAGGATCGCTGTGAGTTCAAGGCCACCCTGAGACTACATAGTGAATTCCAAGACAGCCTGGACTAGAGCAAGACCCTACCTTGAAAAAACAAAACAAAACAAAAAAATTATAATTGACCTTGTCTCTTAGGTTTCTGTTTATCAGTCTCTTCCCTATGTGAAAGAAGAAATCCACGTTATTTACCATCTGGTACCAGGACTTTTAATTACTAGCTTTAATCCATGACACTTTGTTCCTTCCTCCTCTTTTTTTTTTAAATGAATTATTGAGTTTATTTAGGGAGAAATCATAATTTTTGAGGCTTATTTAGGGAAAATTGATATCTAGGAAAAGGCTGGAGCAGTTCTACACATGTGGAAGACCAAACATAGAAACCCCACTATTAAGAAATAGCGAACAGACTGCCAGGTATGGTGGCGCACGCCTTTAATCCCAGCACTCAGGAGGCAGAGGTAGGAGGATTGCCGTGAGTTCGAGGCCACCCTGAGACTACATAGTGAATTCCAGTCAGCCTGGGCTAGAGTGAAACCCTAACACACATACACACACACAGAGAGAGAGAGAGAAATAGTGAAGGAAGGACTCAGAGATCAAAGACAAATCTTACATGTAATCAAAGTGAGAGGCTATCCCAAAAGCATGACTCAGGTAGAAGGCAAGAAGGAAAAATACCCAAGCCAAGGTAAATATCCCCCTGCTTCCCAGCCAGGCTGGTTCCAGGCTAAGCAGGAAGGACATATGGGGCAAAAGGAAGAGAAGAGCAGGAGAGAAAGCCTGAGAAGGAAGAGAGCATTTAAAAAAAAAATGTATTTATTTATTAGAGAGAGAATGGGTACACCAGAGCCTCCAGCCACTGCAAACAAACTCCAGATGCATGCACCACCATGTGCACCTGGCTTATGTGGGACCTGGAGAATCGAACCTGGGTCCTTAGGCTTCACAGGCATATGCCTTAACTAACCACTAAGGCACCTCTCCAGACCCCCCACTTTTTTTTGCGGGGGGTTTTCAAGGTAGGGTCTCACTCTGGTCCAGGCTGACCTGGAATTAACTATGTAGTCTCAGGGTGGCCTCGAACTCACCGCATCCTCCTACCTCCGCCTCCCGAGTGCTGGGATTAAAGGCGTGCGCCACCACACCCGGCATCCCCCCCCCACTTTTTTTTTAAGGTCAGGTGTCACAGAGCCCTGGCTGACCTCCATGTAGCTAAGGATGACCTTGAACTTCTGATCCTTCTGCTTCTGGAGACTACCCAGCGCTGGGAGTACAGGTGTGCGCCATCATACCTAGTTACACAGGGCTGGAAACTGAAGCCTGGTCCACGCACATGCTAGGCAAGCACTCTACCAACTGAACTCCATCCTAAGCCCCGCTTTTTAAATTTTTTTCTTTTTTATTGACAGCTTTTATATTTACAGACAATAAACCATGATGACTCCCTCCCCTCCCCCACTTTCCCCTTCACAAATCCACACACTATCACATTCCCTCCCTCTCCATTAGTCTCTCTTTTATTTTGATGTCATCATCTTTTCCTCCTAGTATGAGGGTCCTATGAAAATAGTGCTAGGCACTGAGAGGTCATGGATATCGAGGCCATTTTCTGTCTGGATGATTGCATTGTAAGGAGTCCTACCCTTCCTTTGGCTCTGACATTCTTTCTGCCACCTATTCCACAACGGACCCTGAGCCTTAGAAGGTGTGATGGAGATATTTCAGTGCTGAGCGCTCCTCTCTCACTTCTTCTCAGCACCATGGTACCTTTTGGGTCATCCCAAGGTCACTGCCATCTGAAAAGAGAAGCTTCTCTAAACAAAAGTGAGAATAGCATTAATATATGGGTATGAGCACTAAGTAAGTGCTTACAGGGCAGTTTGGTGAGCATAATATATGCATTTAGCCAGACAAGACCAGGCATTACACTCTAGTGCTCATGACTTCTCCCACCATAGGTTTTTGATTAGGTTTTCAGTGCCAGGCATGTATTCCCTCCCATAGAGCAGGCCTCCAGTGCAATTAGAGAGCAGTTGGTTTCCCCCATAACAGACATGCCACAATTGCACCCATTGGCTCCTTTGGCCTGGCTGGTCAAACTTGAGGTTTGAAATGTCCACTGTTTTTACTACTGATGGCCTCTATCTCGCATAGGGCTGCATGCAGTATAGCCAAGCCCCCGCTTTTTAAGACAGGGTCTCATATAGCCCAGGCTGGCCATGAACTCACTATGTAGACAAGGATGACCTTGAACTCCTGATCCTCCTGCCTCCACCTCCTGAGTAGTGGGGAATACAGGTGTATGCTACCACATCTTTCTCATCCTTTCTTCTTTTTTATTTTTTCTTTCTTTTTTTTTTTTGTTTTTGTTTTTGTTTTTCGAGGTAGGGTCTCACTCTAGCTCAGGCTGACGTGGAATTAACTATGTAGTCTCAGGGTGGCCTCAAACTCATGGCAATCCTCCTACCTCTGCCTCCTGAGTGCTAGGTGTACGCCACCACGCCCGGCTGAGGATGAAAAATTTTTACCAACTATATGAAGCAAGTATGTGGTTCAGATTTTCTACATTTCATCTGTCAGTATTTTCTTTCCTTTCTTTCTTTCTTTCTTTCTTTCTTTCTTTCTTTCTTTCTTTCTTTCTTTCTTTCTTTCTTTCTTTCTTTGTTTATTTGAAAGTGACAGAGAGAGAAAGAGGCAGATAGATAGAGAATGGGCACTCCAAGGCCTGCAGCCACTGAAAATGAACTCCATATGCATGCACCACTTTGTGCATCTGGCTTACATGGGTCCTGGGGAATAGAGCCTTGAACCAGGGTCCTTAGGCTTCACAGGCAAGCACTTAACTGCTAAGCCATCTCTCCAGCCCTTTTCTTCCTCCTCCTTCCCTTCTTCTCCTCCTCCTCCTCCTTCTTCTTCTTTTAATAAATATTTTATTTTTATTTATCTATTTGACAGAGAAAGAGGAAGAGAGAGAGAAAGAGAATGGGCATGCCAAGGCCTCCAGACACATGTGCCCCCTTGTGCATCTGGCTAACGTGGGTCCTGAGGAATCGAACCTGGGTCCTCAGGCTTTGCAAACACCTTAACTTCTAAGCCATCCATCCAGCCCTCATCTGTCAGTATTTTCAAGGATTTGTTTACAGCCTCAAACTCCCTAATTTAAACTGAACCATTTTCAGAAGCTTAATGTGTAAACTAGCTGAAGTGGAAGGAGCAGAGCACGTGCTGGCCGCTGTCTGCCTGGACTGGCCTGATGGGTTTCCAAGATGGAAGCTCCCTTTAAGCCTGAGGTCCCCAGCAAATCACCACGACTTGACTCTTCCTTAACATCGCCCAGTCTCAGCCCAAATTCTGTGTGTTTAATATATTCAGTGACACGTTCCACAGTTAGCTAACTTTGGTAAAGCACAAGATTTCCTAGGGTTGTGTTTCCTTGAGGTGTTTGTGTGCAGTTCTTCATACTCCTGTGTTACTTGGCAGATATTCCTAACAGAAAATGGTGAGTCCCTCTGACAAGGGAAATTCTAGGACGCCAACATCCACCAAGAACCCTTGGCTAGCCAGGTCTGGTGGCACACCCCTTTAATCCCTGCACTCAGGATGCAGAGGTAGGAGGATCGCCATGAGTTTGAGGCCACCCTGAGATGACATAGTGAATTCCAGGTCAGCCTGGACTACAGCAAGATGCTACCTGGAAAAACTGGAAAAAAAAAAAAAAAGAAAAAAAAAAAAAAGAATGCTTGGCTGGGGAAATGGCAGCACACATTTCCTGGGGGGGGGGGGGGGACTGCTACCTTTACAGCACATGCTTCCAGTGCCCAGGCCAGCAGAGACCATGGTATGGGGCACAGCTGCCTCGTGTATTCCTGGGAGCATCTTGGAGGTCTGCACTTTCCTGGACTTGGTACCTTCTGAAGGCACTCAGTGGCTACCATGCATTTTATTTTTATTTTATTTTGTGCTTCCTCCTGAATCTGGCACCAGGACCTGGCATATGAGAGGTGCCCGGTAAAGGGATGAATAAATCACACATTACATTATGAAGGAAAACACCAGAAAAATCCTGCCAAGATGGAATGGAAATAATTTTCTTTTTTTTCTTATATTTTATTTATTTATTTATTTGAGAGAGAAAATGGGGCTGGGAAGAGAATGGGTGCATCAGAGCCTCTAGCCTCTGCAAAGGAATTCCAGATGCTTGCACCACCTTGTGAATCTGGGTTTAAGTGGGTCCCGGGGAATTGAACCTGGGTCCTTTGGCTTTGCAGAGGTTAAGGCGCTGGCTTGGCAGGGCTGTAGCAAGACTCTCAAACAATACACAGTCTAAATAATATCACTTAACATGTATTTTAGATTTCCTTTTGATATTTAGCCCACATATTATATTGAGTCCCCAGATGACTGCTACATCCCCCAAATGAATGTCTGGGTATATGAGAGATCCTTTTGAGCTGCCCTGCCCTGTGAAAGGTCACCCAGCTAACTGATAGAGAATCCAAGGATAATCCTGCTGTAACTGAGCTGATAACCTCCTCCATGTAGACCAGCTGACAGAAAGCTGGAAGAAGCCATTCTACATGCAGTTCAATGGGAGAAAGAGATACTACCAGTGAAGATACTCAACAGTGGACACTGCAAGCCATATAATTGATCAGCCAGGCCAAATGAGCCAACGGGTGCAATAGTGGCACATCTGTCATGGTGGAAACTAACTGCCCTCTAATTTGACTGGAGGCCCACCCCATGGGAGGGAATACATCCCTGATACTGAAAACTTAAAACAGGGTTAGTCATGAGCCCTAGGGGTGTAACATCTGCTGATGTCTGGATAAGTGTATATACTATGCTTATCAAACTGCCCAGTAAGCACTTCTCTTAATATTCATACCCTTATATTAATGCTACTCTCACTTTGGGTAGAGAATCTTATCTTTTCAGATGACAGTGACCTTGGGATGACTCAGAAGGTATCATGGTGCTGGAAAGAAGTGACTGGAGTACTGAGTAACATCTCGATCACACCTTCCAAGGCTCAGGGTCTAATGCGGAAGAGGTAGCGGAAAGAATGAGAGAGCCAAAGGAAGGGTAGGACTCCTTACAACGTGCTCCCTCCAGACATAAAATGGCCTCGATATCCATGACCTCATAGTGCCTGACACTACCAACATAAGACCATCATAAGAGGAGGGAAAGTTCATGACATCAAAATGGAAGAGAGACTGACTGAGATGGGGAGGGGATATGATGGAGAATGGAATTTCAAAGGGGGAAAGGGGGGAGGGAGGGTATTACCAGGGGATATTTTTTATAATCATGGAAAATGTTTTAAAAAATTGAGAAAAAATAAAATAAAATAAAATAAAATAATTTAAAAAAAAAAAAGAATCCAAGGGTAGGCTAGCCTGACTGCAGTAAGATGAGGGAGGGGAAGAACAAGGTCTTCTCAATGCCCTGGCTTGGCTATCTGCCCACTCTAAGGCACACACGAGGTTCGAACCATGGAAGGTCCACTGGCCCAGAGACCTTCCCTGGATGTCCTTGGTTCCCCTCGCTGGCCTCACGGCCCATCCCTGCTACTCCAGAGATGTGACCGAAAGCGACCACGCCAGCACCTGTGAACAGGGTGGCCGAGAGATGATGGAGCTGGGGCTACATAAAGCCATCCTATTTTCTAATTTCAAAAATATTATTTCTTGTGGCCCCCATGCCTTTAATCCCAGCACTCGGGAAGCAGAGGTAGGAGGATCTCCGTGAATTCGAGGCCACCTGAGACTACACAGTAAATTCCAGGTCAACCTGGGCCAGAGTGAGACTTGTACCTCAAAAAAAAAAAAAAAAAAAAAAAAAAAAAAACTGTTACTCCTATATGTTTCTATGCTTGTATTTTCTTTTCTTTTTTTTTTCAAGGTAGGGTTTCACTCTCGCCCAGGCTGACCTGAAATTCACTATGTAGTCTCAGGGTGGCCTCGAACTTATGGCGATCCTCCTACCTCTGCCTCCCGAGTGCTGGGATTAAAGGCGTGCGCCACCACGCCTGGCTGATGCTTGCATTTTCAACAAAGGTATACACCCTCTGCAAACATTCCTCCTCCTCCTGGGGGGTGAGTTCAGAGCCACGGCGGAGATCCTTTGGAGACCGTGCCACGTCGGGCCGCGATGACCAGCGTGCTGCCCCCTGCCGGCGAGCGCCGGGGAGGCCGCGGAGGCCGGCGTGCTGCCCCCTGCCGGCGAGCGCCGGGGAGGCCGCGGAGGCGGGCGCCCGCACCAGCCCGCTGGCGGCCGCTCTAGCCACGCGCGGGGGACCTCTCGGTGGTGGCGCGGGGCCGTTTCCGCGCGCCCGGGGGCCCTGGCCACGCCCACACTCCGAAGCACCCTACCCCCGCCCCCGCGCGCCGGCCTCCCGCGCGCCGGCCTCCCGCGCCCGCCGATGCCCTCCCTTCCTGTGCGGCGGCGCAGGGCCATCTGCTGCCCGACTCTAGCGGAAGCACCGCCCGCGTCCAGGTCGTCGTGCCCTGGGCTCGGTCCTCCCAGGTTCTGACCCCGGGCGGCGAACACAGAGCCGGACCTCGCGGACTTCAGAGACAGGCCCGCCTCTACGGCCCAAATCCACGCACAGAACGAAAAGCAAAAACGTGGGCTGGAGAGATGGCTTAGTGGTTAAGGCGCTTGCCTGAGAAGCCATAGGATCTAGGTTCGATTCCCCAGCGTCTGGGTTCCTTTGCAGTGGCTGGAGGCCCTGGAGCTCCCATTCTATCTGCCTGGCTCTCTCGCTCTCAAATATATAAATAAATAATAAGATATTTAAAAAATAAAAACACGGAGAGCTTTGGCCTCCAAGGGAATGTCCAAATTGACGCCAAGCTTTGGAATTTGCAAAACTCAAAGACTTCATTTCTTCACTTTACCTATTTTCCTCATTTTACAGTCGAGGACACCAAGGCTCCAGTCAAGCTAGTGGCTGCTGTGCTTAGACCCTGTGGAAGTGGCCCTTGGCGCATCTCTCATGATGGGCTACTTTTTTGTTTTCTCGATACGCTTGCAGATATTTCCAAATATTAAATAATTTATTTATTTATTATTATTATTATTTTTTTTTTTTTTTTTTTTGGCTTTGCGAGGTAGGGTTTCACTTTAGCCCAAGCTGACATGGAATTCTCTATATAGTCTCAGGGTGGCCTTGAAACTCAACAATCCTCCTACCTCTGCCTCCCAAGTGCTGGGATTAAAGGGTGCACCACCATGCCCGGCTATATCAAAAGTTAAATTTGTAGGGCTGGAGAGATGGCTTAGCGGTTAAGGTGTTTTTTTGCAAAGCCAGAGGATCCCAGTTGGACTCTCCAGGACCCACATAAGCCAGATGCACAAGGGGCACGTGCATCTGGAGTTCGCTTGCAGTGGCTGGAGGCCCTGGCGTGCCCATTCTCTCTCTCTCTCTCTGTCTCTCTCCCTCTTTCTCTCAAATAAATAAATAAATAACTTTAAATACTTTAAGAAAAGTTCATGGGCTGGAGGCGTGGCTTAGTGGTTAAGGTGTTTGCCTGCAAAGCCAAAGGACCTAGGTTCAATTCCCCAGAACCCATGTTAGCCAGATGCACAAGGGGGCGCAAGTCTGGAGTTCATCTGCAGTGGCTGGAGGCCCTGGTGCGCCCATTCTCTCTCTCTCTCTCTCCGTTTTTCTCTGTCAAATAAATAAAAATAAAATATTTTTTAAAGGTTCAATTTTTATGGGCCAGTCTGTTGGGCTTGCCTCAAAAAAACCAAGAAAGGAAGGGAAGGAGGGACGAAGGAAGGAAGGAAGGAAAGGGAAGGGAAGGGAAGGGAAGGGAAGGAAAGGAAGGAAAGAAGGAAGGAAGGAAGGGGTGTCTAAGCATAAGCACTTTTATAGAAGGAACTGACTGTGTAATAGAGTTCTGCAATGTCACCTGTCATAAGCGACCTTCATTCAAGAGTCAGGGGCTAGGCGCAAACTCCTAAGAACAGACCTAAGTAGGTTTACCACAGCTCTGCTACTTGACATCAATTCATTTCAGTTCCCTTCTCAATAAAACAAGGATATAACAGCCTCTACCTACATATCATTGTTGTGAGGATTAATGTATAAATGCTTAGAAATGTATCTGGTTAGTAATAAATGCTCAAAAATGTTGACAGTACATAAATTCATTGCTATATGAAAATAAATATACCTTATATCAAAAAAGAAGTTCAACTTTTAAAGATGAGGGCTGGAGAGGTGGTTTAGCAGTTAAGGCACTTGCCTGCAAAGCCAAAGAACCTAGGTTCAATTCCCCAGGAGCCACGTAAGCCAGATGCACAAGGGGGTGCACACATCTGGAGTTTGTTGCTGGGTGCCCTAGTACACCCATTCTCTCTCTTCTTCTCTCTCCCCCTCTTCCCCTCTCTCTCTCTCTTTCTCAAATTAATTAATTAATTAATTAATTTTTTAAATTTTAGAGCCGGGCGTGGTGGCGCACGCCTTTTATCCCAGCACTTGGGAGGCAGAGGTAGGAGGATCGCCATGAGTTCAAGGCCACCTTGAGACTACATAGTGAATTCCAGGTCAGCCTGAGCTACAGTGAGACCCTACCTCAGGAAAAAAAAAAAAGTAAATAATAAGTTATACTGGGTGAAAATGTCCCCCCACAAAATTACGAAATTACCTAAACAAAGAAAACTATATTAAATATGTCTTGAGTTGCTCTTAGGGTAAAATCCTAGCTCATCAAGCATAGGTGTTAGTTCTTATTAGTTAGTTCAGATTGGGTGGGGAAAGTGCTTTAAACAATACAAATTTATTTATTTATTTATCATATTTTATTTTTATTTTTTGGCTTTTTGATGTAGGGTCTCACTGTAGCCCAGGCTAACCTGGAATTCACATGTAGTCTCAGGGTGGCCTCAAACTCATGGTGATCCTCCCGAGTGCTAGGATTAAAGGCGTGCACCTCCACGCCCGGCCATGTTTTATTTTTATCTGAGAGAGAAAGGGACAGCAAGAGACAGAGAGAGAGAGAGGGTGCCACCCAGGCCTCTAGCCACTGCAAACCAATTCCAGACACATGCGCCACCATGTGCAACTGGCTTACATGGGACTGGGGCATTGAACCTGGGTCCTTAGGCTTCGTAGGCAAGTGCCTTAACTGCTAAGCCATCTCTCCAGTTCCTATTTATTTTTGAGGTAGGGTCTTGCTGGTTCTAGCTGGCTTGGTAGTCACTTTATAGAACAGGCTGGTCTCAAATTTTCAAAGTCCTCCTACCTCACCTTTCCAAGTGCTGGGATTCTGGGCAAGAGTCATCATGCCCACTGACAAATGGATCCTCTCACAGTCCTGGGGCAAATTGGTTCTTTTTGGAAGAGTTACCCTGAGTACTGCCTAGGTGACCTTCATGAATTTCCACCCTGCCCCAATCTTACTTTTCTTTGAGGACAAAAGCCTGTAGGCGAGAAGTCCCTCTTTCTGGTGGGCCAACCCACACTGGTCGCAGCAGAGATGACTGCCAGGATGTTACCAGACAACCTCTAGCGTCATAATCTCATCTCCATGCTAAATGACACACCCTCCAGTACCACGACAGGTGACAATTGTCACGGTCATGTCTGGAAAGAACCATAAAGAGAGAAAAGAGGTGACATCCCTGGAAAATCTGTTCCCAGAAAACATGACACTCCTCCCCTTTATTAGTTTATCTCTCTGCCTCATTTTTTTTACTCTATAACTTTCCAGCCACCAAGAGTTAATTTGACTAACGAGTTATCTTCCACTTCTGTTCTTTTTTTAAAAAATATTTAATTTTATGTATTTATTTGAGAGTGGGGGAAGCAGAGAGAGAGAGAATGAGTGTGCCAGGGCCTTCAGCTGTTGCAAACGAACTCCAGATGCATGTGCCACCCTGTGCATCTGGCTTATGTGAGTCCTGGGGAATCAAACCTGGGTCCTTTGGCTTTGCAGGCAAGCACCTTGACCGCTAGGCCATCCCTCCAGCCCCTCTTCTATTCTTGACCACGAATAAAAATCTTCACTGCTCAGTTGGTGTTGAGTCCACAGATTCTAGAAGGAAAAAGGACTAGTTTGATAGCAAAAAAACTAGAAAGCACCGGGCATGGTGGCACACACCTTTAACCCCAGCACTCGGGAGGCAGAGGTAGGAGGAATGCTGTGAGTTCAAGGCCACCCTGAGACTACATAGTGAATTCCAGGTCAGCCTGGGCTAGAGGGAGAATCCACCTTGAAAAAAAAAGAAACAAAAAACCTAGAAAGCCAGGCTATGGGGAAGATTCTGTTCCCTGCCTCTCTTAGCTTCCAACAGTTGCTTGGCAACCCTGGGGTTGTAAACATGCCAGTTTCAGGCAGAGACTCAAAAGTCCTGCCTGTAGCAGCCTGAGGACCACTTTTGCAGAGACCTCAAAGATAAAGCTAGAGTTCTAGACTTGCAGCAGAAAAGAATTTCAGAGCCTGTCCTGGTGGCACTCCTATAATCCCAGCATTTGGGAGGTGGGGAGTTAAAGTTTACGTTTGGCTAACAGTGAGTTTGAGGTCAGTCTGTGCTTCATAAGACCCTGTCTCAAAGACTCAGGAAAAAGACAATAATGCAAGCTTCTTGAGTCACAGGTAAGTGCCTTAACACTATTATACATACAGGATATCAGTGACTTTTGAAGTTGCATTCATTGGTCAAAGAATTTAAATGATTAAGTAAAAGCCTGATGTCCAGGTGCGCATGCCTTTAATCCCAGCACTCAGGAGGCAGAGGTAGGAGGATTGCCGTGAGTTTGAGGCCACCCTGAGACTACATAGTGAATTCCAGGTCAGCCTGGGCTAGAGCAAGAATCTACCTTGAAAAACTGAAGAAAGAAAAAAAAAAAAGATTAAATACTGGGCCTGGTGGCTCAGGCCTGTCATCTCAGCACTTGAGAGAGAGACAGGACCCATCAGGAATTCATGGTCATTTTCATCTACATAGCAAGTTGAAGGCCAGCCAGGAGCTACATGAGACCCTGCCTCATAAAAACAATCAGGGTTGGAGAGATTGCTCAGTGGTTAGAGGCACTTGCTTGCAAAACCTAACAACCTGGGTTCGATTCTCCAGTACCCATGTAAAGCCAGATGCACGAACTAGCACACACAGCTAAAGTTCATTTGCAGTGGCAGGAGACCCTGGCGTACCTGTGCTCACTCACTCTCTCTCTCTCTCAAATAAAACAAACCAACAGAAATCAAAGCAGCTGAGCTGGAAGCCTCCTTCCTACCAACTATCTGCCATGGTGCAACCTGCTTGGGGAGAAACGTCATCAACAGTCTTAACCAGTAGTGGACACTGCAACTTACAGAACTGGTCAGCCAGGCAACATGTGCCCACTGTTATGGGGGTAAACAACTGCTTGCTGATTGGATCTGAGGCCCGTTCCACAGAAGGGATCATGCCTAATCCTGAAAAGCTAGTCAAAAGCCTATGGTTGGGAAGGTCATAAGCCCTCGAAGGGAAGCTACTACTGTTTGGTTAAATTGATATGCCCAACAAATTACCCTCTAAATATTTATATTTATGCCCATATATTAGTGCTCCTCAGGATAGTCTCTGGATCAGAAGGGAAGCTGAGCAGAGGAGGGGGAAAATGTCTTGCATTTGGGAGGTTTGAAGTTTAGATTCTGAAGCAGAAGTCAAACCTCTTTTCTCTCTCTCTCTCTCTCTCTCTCTTTCTCAAGAGAGAGAGAGAGAGAATGGGTACATCAGAGCCTCTAGCCACTGCAAACGAATTCCAGACACATGCCCCACCTTGTGTATCCGGCTTTACGTGGGTACTGGGGAATTGAACCTGGGTCCTTAGGCTTTGCATGCAAGCACCTTAACCAGCCCAAACCTCTTCTTTTAAAATATTTATTTATTTATTTATTTATTTATTTATCTATTTATTTGCAAGGAGAGGGAGAGAAAGAGAAAAAAAGCATGCTACAAACAAACTCCAGATGCATGGTCCACCTTGGGCATCTGGCTTACATGGGCACTGTAATCAGTCCTGGCAGGTCTTGCAAGCATGCACCTTTAACTACTGACTGAGCCGTCTCTCCAGTCCCCAATAATTAAGCCTCTCAAGTCCCAGTCTTGAGCCCATGAATGTTAGACACCCTGAGAGCCTGCTGGGTCCTTCTCACCATCCTGAAATATCTCTCTCCTCTCTGTCTCTCTCTCTCTCTCACAGGGTCTCATGTAGCCGAGGCTACCTTTGAACACAAGGAGATGAGGAGAATTTGAAGGCCTGATCTGCCTTCCTCCACCTTCCAGGGGCTAGGATTACAGGCATTGACAATGTCCATGTTTTTAATTCAGGCATGAATTAATGTGGTTTGCTTGTCTGGCCACTTTATAATCACTTTATAATCAAGAGCTACTTACAGACACTCAGTGTTTGAGTGTGCCTAAGCCCTTGATTGTCACCAAACAGTACTTTAACACCCGTGATGGTAGAAGAACAGAAGCCAGCCAATCTAGAGCAGATAGATAATGTCAGAGAAGGGTCAATAGAGTGGTCACAGGTGTGGGGGCCTCCTAAGCTAATGGCTGTTAATTTGAATGTCAATAGATAAATGACCACAGGGTTCTTTGTTTTTTTTAATTTATTTGAGAGAGAGAGAGAGAGAGAATATGGGTGCGCCAGGACCTCTAGCCACAGCAAATGAACTCCAGATGAGTGTGCCCCCTTGTGTATCTGGCTTACGTGGGTCCTAGGGAGTAGAACCTGGGTCCTTTGGCTTTGCAGCTAAGCGCCTTAACCACTAAGTCATCTCTCCAGCCTGCTGTTGTTGTTTTGAGATAGGATCTCAAACCTGGTGTGGTGGCGCACACCTTTAATCCCAGCACTCAGGAGGCAAACATAGGAGGATTACTATGAGTTTGAGGCCAGCTTTAGACTACATAGTGAATTCTAGGTCAGTTTGAGCTAAAGTGAGACCCTACCTTGAAAAACAAACAAACAAACAAAAAATTTATGAAAGAGAGTAAATGAGCACTCCAGGGTCTCTTGCCACTGCAAATGAACTCCAGATGCATGCGCCACTTTATACGTGCTACATGTGTACTGAGGAACCGAACCCAGGCCATCAGACCTTGCAAGCAAGCTGCTGAACCATGTCTCCAGTCTCCAGCTGCTTTCGATAAGGCTGGCAGTAGTTGTTCACTGCTTAAAACGCAGAGAATTGTGCCATACAACACTTGAAGATAATCCCAGCCTGAGAGAGATTAGAGTTAGCCAACCTGCAGTGGATGGCATTGGCACTTGCAGAAATGGCCCAGGGAGACCTGTTTAAAAGCACCCCAAGTGCCTGCTTCAGATGGAATATCAGTATTAGGACACAATCAATATTAGGACACAAAACAAATACAGGAAAATTGAAATAATTCCTTATACTCTATCTGATCACAATGGGATCAAACTACAAATCAATAGTAAGAAAAGCTATAGAGCATTCACAAAATTATGGAAACTAAACAATACACTACTAAATGATGAATGGGTCAATGAAGAAATTAAGAAGGAAATAAAAAAATTTATAGAATCAAATGTGAGGACACAGCAGACCAAAACCTTTGGGACACAATAAAGGCAGTCCTAAGAAGGAAATTTATAGCTTTAAGTGTCTGTATTAAGAAATTAGAGGGCTGGAGAAATGGCATAGCAGTTAAGCGCTTGCCTGTGAAGCCTAAGGACCCTGGTTCAAGGCTCAATTCCCCAGGACCCACGTTAGCCAGATACACAAGGGGGCACATGCATCTGGAATTCATTTGCAGTGGCTGGAGGCCCTGGCACACCCATCCTCTCTCTCTCTCTCTCTCTCTCTCTCTCCCTGCCTGTCACTCTCAAATAAATAAAAATAAACAAAAAATTTAAAAAAAGAAATTAGAAAGGTTACAAGTTAATGCTATACCTAAGGCCTTGGAAAAAAAAGAACAAGGCAAACAGAAAATTAGTAGATGGAGAGAAATAATAAAGATTAGGGCAGAAATTAATGAAATAAAAACCAAAAAAATCCAAAGAATCAGTGAAACAAAGAGTTGGTTCTTTGAAAGGACAAAAAAAATTGATAAACCCTTAGCAAATCTGACCAAAAGAAAGAGAGAAGAGACACAAATTAATAAAATTAGAGATGAAAAAGGCACCATCACAACAGATACCAGAGAAATTCAAAAAAATCATAGGGACATACTATAAGAGCATATACTCCACTGGGTTTGAAAATCTAATATAAATGGATGATTTCATTGATTTATGTGACCTACCAAAATTAAAGCAAGATGAGATTAACCACTTACATAGACCTATAACAAGTATGGAGATCCAAGCAGTTATTTAAAAAAAAAAATCTCCCAACTAAACTCCAGGACCAGATGGATTCACTGGCGAATTTTACCAGATCTTCCTGGAAGAATTAACACCACTGCTTCTCAAACTTTTCCATAAAATAGAAAAGAAAGGAATCCTACCAAATTCCTTCTATGAAGCCAACATCACCCTGATACCAAAACCAGACAAAGACAGAAACAAAAAAAATTATAGACCAATCTCCCTCATGAACATAGATGCAAAAATTCTCAACAAAATATTGGCAAACAGAATACAAGGATATATCAGAAAGATCATTCACCCTGACCAAGTAGGCTTTATCCCAGAGATGCAGGGATGATTCAACATATGCAAATCGATAAGTGTAATGCATTATATAAATGGACTGAAGGACAAAAATCACATCATCTCATTAGATGCAGAAAAAGCATTTGACAAAATCCAATATCCCTTCATGACAAAAGTCCTACCGAGACTGGAATAGAAGGAACATATCTCAACATAATAAAGACTATTTATGACAAGCCTACAGCCAACATAATAATAAATGGAGGAAAAACTTGAAGCTTTTCCACTAAAATCAGAAAAAAGACAAGGGTGTCCAATATCCCCACTTTTATTTAATATAGTACTGGAAGTCTTAGCCATAGCAATAAGACAAGAGAACACATAGAAGAGATACAAATTGGAAAGGAAGAGATCAAGTTATCACTATTTGCAGATGACATGGTTCTATACATAAAGGACCCTAAAGACTCTACCAGCAAACTGTTAGAGCTGATAATCACCTATAGCCACGTAGCAGGATACAAAGTAAGCACACAGAAATCAGTAGCCTTCATATATGCTGACAACAAACACACAGAGGATGAAATCAGAGAATCATTCCCATTCACAATTGCATCAAAAATAAATTAAGTAGCTTGAAATAAACCTAACCAAGGAAGTGAAGGATCTCTACAATGAAAACTTTAAAACACTCAAGCAACAAATTGCAGAAGACACAGGAAATGGAAAGACATCCCTCATTCTTGGATTGGAAGAATCAATCCTGTGAAAATGGCAATCTTACCAAAAGCAATCTACACATTTAATGCAGTCCCCATCAAAATTCCAATGGCATTCTTCACAGAAATAGAAAAAACAATCCAAAAATTCATTTGGAAGCACAAAAAAACCTCAAATATATAACACGACTTTGAGCAACAAAAATAGGCTGGTGCTATCACCATAACTGATTTTAACCTATATTACAGAGCCATAGTAACAAAAACAGCATGGTATAGGCACACACATGTAGATCAATGGAACAGAATAGAGAACCCAGATGTAAGTCCAGGTAGCTACAGCCACTTGATCTTTGACAAAAATGCCAAAAATACTCATTAGAGAAATGGTGCTGGGAAAACTGGATATGTATCTGTAGAAGGATGAAAATAGATCCTTATCTCTCTCAATGCACAAGAATTAAGTCCAAATGGATCAAAGACCTTAACATCAGACCTGAAACTCTGAAACTGCTAGAGGAAAAAGTAGGGGAAACCCTTCAACATATTGGTCTTGGCAAAGACTTTCTGAATATAACCCCAATTGCTCATTAAATAAAACCACAGATCAACCGCTGCAACCTCACAAAATTACAAAGCTTTTGTGCAGCAAAGGACACTATGAGTAAAGCAAAGAGGCCACCTACAGAATGGGAGAAAATCTTTGGCAGCTATATATCTGACAGAGGACTAATACACAAAGAACCCAAAACCCAATTAATAAGAAATCAAACAACCCAATTAAAAATGGGCTCTGGAACTAAATAGAGAGTTCTCAAATGAAGATATACAGATGGCATATAAACATCTAAAAAAATGCTCTACATCACTAGCCATCAGGGAAATACAGATTAAAACTGCGTTGAGATTCCATCTCACTCCTGTCAGATTGGCTACTATCATGGAAACAAATGACCATAAATGCTGGTGAGGATGCAGGAATAGAAGAACCCTTCTACACTGTTGGTGGAAATGTAATATGGTCCAGCCACTGTGGAAATCAGTGTGGAGGTTCCTGAGATAGTTAAAACTAGATCTACCATATGACCCAGCTACAGCACTCCTGGGCATATATCCTAAGGACTCATCTCACTACTTTAGAGATACTTTCTCAACCATGTTTATTGCTGCTCTATTCACAATAGCCAGGGAGGTCACTGATACCCCCAAAACATTACAGGCCATTGTGGAGGCTTTTGGTTTCCCACCAGGAATAGATGGTAAGACCCTATTGCTGAAGACTCCACACACTTGGGCTGCAAGGTCACTGAGAAATCCTGCTGGAGCTGAGCTGAAAACCTCCTCCATGTAGACCAGCTGACAGAAAGCTGGAAAAAGCTATGCTGCACTCAGTTCAATGGGAGAGAGATTAATCACCAGTGGAGATACTCAACAGTGGATACTGCAAGCCTTAAATTTGGCCAGCCAAGGCCGGGTGTGGTGGTACACGCCTTTAATCTCAGCACTTGGGAGGCAGAGTTAGGAGGATCACCATGAGTTCAAGGCCACCATGAGACTACATAATAAGTTCCAGGTCAGCCTGGGCTAGAGTGAGACCCTACCTCGAAAAAAAAAAAAAAAATGGCCAGCCAGGCCAAATGAGCCAAAAGATGCAATAGTGGCATGTCTGTTATGGGGGAAACCACCCACTCTCTGATTGGACTGGAGGCCTACTCCTTGGGAAGGAATACATTCCTGATACTGAAAACCTACAACAGGAGTGCTCATGAGTCCTAGGGGTGTAACGTCTGCTGGTGTCTGGCTAAATGTATAAACTATGTTCACCAAACTGCCCAGTAAGCACTTCTCTTAATGTTCATACCCATATATTAATGCTACTCTCACTTTTGGTTAGAAAACCTTCTCTTTTCAGATGGCGGTGAGCTTGGGATGACTCAAAAGGCACCATGGTGCTGAGAAGTGACAGAGGCATTCTCACCACTGAAATGTCTCTATCACACCTTCCAAGGCTCAGGGTCCATTGCAAAAAAGTGGCAGAAAGAATGTAAGAGCCAAAGGAAGGGTAGGACTCCTTACAACGTGCTCCTCCAGACACAAAATAGCCTGGATATCCATGACCTCACAGTGCCTGACACTACCTACACAAGACCATCATAATAGAAGGAAAATATCATGACATCAAAATAAAAGAGTGATTGAGAGGGAAGGGGCTATGATGGAGAGTGGAATTTCATAGAGAAAAGTGGGGGGGGGGATGGAATTACCATGGGTTATTGTCTACAATTATGGAAGTTGTCAATAAAAAAAATTTAAAAAAATTAGAAGGCTAGGGCTGGAGACATGGCTTAGTGGTTGAGCCACTCACCTGCAAAGCCTAAGAACCCAGGTTTGATTCCCCATTACCCATGTAAGCCAGATGCACAAGATGGCACATGTGTCTGGAGTTTGTTTGCAGTAGCTAGAGGCCTTGGTGTGCCCATTCTTTCTCTCTGTTTGCCTCTCTCTCTCTCTCAATATATATATATATGTGCATATATATATATAATTACCTGAGGGGCTGGAGAGATGGCTTAGCAGTTAAGCACTTGCCTGTGAAGCCTAAGGACCCCGGTTCGAGGCTCAATTCCCCAGGACCCATGTTATCCAGATGCACAAGGGGGCACATGCATCTGGAGTTCGTTTGCAGTGGCTGGAGGCCCTGGCACACCCATTCTCTCTCTCTCTCTCTCTCTCTCTCTCTGCCTCTTTCTCTGTCTGTCGCTTTCAAATAAAATAAAATAAAATAAAGATTACCTGAGACTCCATAGTGAATTCCAGGTCAGCCTGGGATAGAGTGAGACCCTACCTCAAAAAAAAACAAACAAAAAAGATTAAAAGGCTAAGTGAGCACCAGCAATCATCACTCTCTTCTTCCTGAATATGGACTGAATGTGACCAGCCACCTCTTGTTCCTGCTGCCATGCCTCCCCTGCCCCTCATGATGGGCTGAAGCCTCTAGAACTGCAAGCCAAGATAAGCCCTCCTCCATTAAGCTGTATTAGACCATGCTAATGAGAAAGGAAACTAAGACAGAATCCCACATAGACATCAAGTTGCTTTTTATGAAAGAATAAGGTGGGCTGGAAAGATGACTTAGCAGTTAAGGCACTTTCCTGTGAAGTCTAATGACCCAGGTTCAATTCCCTGGTACCCACAAAAGTAGATGCACAAGGTAGCACATGCATCTGGACCTCATTTGCAGTGGTAGAAGCCCTGGTGCATCCATTCTCATTCGAAATCTCTCTCAGTAAAACGTTACAAAAAAATAAATAAATAAAGTAACCCTAACCCTATCTCTCAATTTGTGCTGGACAATTTAGACAGAACATAACTCATTACTGAGCTGAGACACCAGCAAAGATCTATTGGGCATGAGTGAGGAACCACTTAGGTTTCTAGGTTGTGGATGTGAGGATGCCTTCTGGCCTCTAGAAAGGGGACAATATTTTGGAACAAGAATAATTCATGATAATTTCCCACACCCTGAGAAAACAATCTCAGGAGCATTCAGCTCCATTTGCTCTGATTGCAGCCTCACCCAGCAACCTTCTGTTGGCTCATTTGGTTTCCCAGGTAACCTGAAGGGCATCCTGGCTTATTATGTATCAGCCTTTGAGAGCTAATTAAGAAGGGCTTGAGAACACAGTCAGATCAGGTTCATGTACAAGTTGAGAGGCCCTATGCTGCAAAGCTCAGTGCCTTCTTGACAACATTGAAGGTCTTCTGCCAGTTCAGAATTTCTGGATGGCTGTTTTGAAACTAATTATTAGCACTGTGGTGAGGGTGAAGGGCAGAGTGAATGTCATAATCCAGCAGGTACGGTCATCAGGAGGGAGATGGAAGGGACCAGTGGAACATCTGGGAATGGATCGCATTAGTGGGTAACAGTCTTGGGCACTGATTTTTTTCACTGTTAGAAATCAACCCTGGAGAGAGAAGCTTGAGCATGGGAAAAGGTCACCCATGTGCCACCACTCTCAAATCGTCACTCCCTTGTCCCTCTTTTCCTGCCTGTCTTTGTTGGGTGAGGTCAACCAAGGATAACCCCAATAACACCACTTATTCTAGGAGAGCCTTCATGCATATGCTTGATGCTGGAGAATAGATGTTGCCTGTACTCATACATATGAACAAACATACATCGCACACAACAAAACACAGCCCCATGGGTATACATAGGTTTTGTTTTGTTGAAACACGTTGCATATTATCATCTAAAGATCTGTACCCTTTTTTGATTCTGAAAGAATCCTCTGTTTCTCTAGTCTCTCCTCCCAGGCCTCCTATTAGATATCCTTTAAGTAATCCAATTCTATCTTTATACCTCATTTGTTTCTATTGCTTGATTTCTCTGTGCTTCATGCAGGGTAATTGCTTAGCTTCCTAATTGGTTCTTAAGCAATCTTTTCTGCTACTTCATTCATCCACTGAATTTAAATTCCAATTAATATAGACATCTTTCTTAGAATTTCTGTTGCTCTCTTTTTCAACTGTAATTTATTTAATAAGATCCTATTATTTTTTCTTTCCTTTTTTTGTTTTTGTTTTGTATTGTTTGTTTTTTCAAGGTAGGGTTTCACTCTTACTCAGGCTGACCTGGAAATCACTATGTAGTCTCAGGGTGGACTTGAACTCACGAACTCATGGTGATCCTCCTACCTCTGCCTCCTGAGTGCTGGGATTAAAGGTGTGTGCCACCATGCCCAGCTAATAAGGCTAATAAGATCCTATTCTATATTTATGTTTTATTAATTTATTCCTTTAATAAACTAAAAAAATGTTTAGTTTATAATCTATATGGTTGACCTGCAAATAGGCAGTTAAGACAATTTTGCATTTATATAAAATATGTGAAGAAAACTGGTCCTATACTGTTCCCCCACCTAGTTTTCTATATTTTTAACATTTTTCATGTGTAAAGTACATTTGTTCACAGCTAATGAACCAACACTAGTACTGGTATTACCTAAAATCCATACTTTACTTAGTTTACTTTTTTGCATGGGGGGGGGGCTTCTTTTCTTCTTGTTCAAGTACAGGCAGACCTGGAATTCATTGTGTAGTCTCACGGTGGCCTCGAACTTACTGCTGTCCTCCTATCTCTGTCTCTGCCTCCCAAGTGCTGGGATTAAAGGCATGCATCACCAAGGTCAGCCTGTTTTGTTGTTGTTGTTTGTTTTGTTTTGTTTTGTTTTGTTTTGTTTTGTTTTGTTTTGTTTTGAGGTAGAGTCTCACTCTAGACCAGGCTGACCTGGAATTCACTCTGTAGTTCCAGGCTGGCCTTGAACTCACAGTGATCCCCCTACCTCTGCTGGGATTAAAGGCATTCACCACTATGTCCGTTGACCTCCGTTTTTATTTTTATATTTTTAAAGTTTTATTTATTTATTTGAGAGAGAGAGAATGGGTGTGCCAGGGCTTACAGTCGCTGCAAACAAACTACCTCAAAAAACCAAAAAATAAAAAATAAAAAAATCCATTGACCATTGCATTACAGACTTTCTGTTTATTTTCAGCAACAGGCTTACAATCCCACTGGGCATCCAACCCAGAAAAGCAGAGCCCTGCACACAGACGGCAAAGAATGCTATGGTTCCAATGTGTTATGGTCCCCATAGGCTTGTGACTTGAATGATTGGTCCCTAAACGATGGCCCGGGGGATGCATCCTTGGGAGTCTACTATCCTTGGACACTTGCTGGCTTATTTCCTGGCCTGCCTGCCGTTGGGTGAGCTGCTTTGTTCCACCCTGCCCTCCCTGTCATGACAGACTAAGCCTTCGAAGTTATTACTTTAGGTGTTTTGACTAAAGGTGACGCAAAAATAGGTACCACGGAGAGGTCCCTGTGGGACTGCTGGAGGTGGGATTGCCAAGCAAAGGGGATAACCGAAGCAAGGTTTGCCTATGCCCAAGCACAAGTGCTTCCTGGGCCCTTGCCACCTCAGCCAGGGCATGACCCTCGCCATGGCCCTGTTAGCCCTGGGCAGAGGAGACCCCTCCACAGGCTCCATGCTCCAAGTGCTTCGACAGGTCCGATGATCACCTGAAACCCCGTACACGATCTCTCTGTTTCTACAGAAAAAAAGTCACAGTCCATTGCTTCCAAACCAGAAAAGCATTTTAATTTTTGCTTATTTTCATTTATTTATTTGAGAGTGACAGACAGACAGAGAGAGAAAGGGTGTACCAGGGCCTACAGCCACTGTAAGCAAACTCCAGACACATGTGCCCCTTGTGCATCTGGCTTATGTGGGTCCTGGGAAATCAAGCCTTGAACTGGAGTCCTTAGACTTCACAGGCAAGCCCTTAACCACTAAGCCATCTCTACAGCCCCCAGAAAGGCATTTTAAAATTCACAGGATGGGCTCTGCGGTAGGAAACCCATGCCCAATTTGTCTGTGGTCCCATTTTGCCCCTCTGCACTGGGAGGCAATAGACAGCTCACAGGCATGAGCTGCCCCAGTGACACTTGCTGTGTGCTACCCTTGCCCATCCCCCCAAGCAGGTGACATCAACAGCCACCATCCCTAGCAAAAACCAAGTCTGTCTGGGTGTTCATGGCATGGTTTCCATTTACTAGCAGGATCCGTGTTTATATTATTTATTTATTTATTTATTTATTTATTTATTTATTTGAGAGTGACAGACAGGGAAAGAGGAAGAGAGAGAGAGAGAGGGAGGGAGGGAGAGAATGGGCACGCCAGGGCCTCCAGCCACTGCAAACGAAATCCAGGCACATGCGTCACCTTGTGCATCTGGCTTACGTGGGTCCTGGGGAACTGAGCCTTGAACCGGGGTTCTTAGACTTCACAGGCAAGCACTTAACTGCTAAGCCACCTCTCCAGCCCCTGCTAGGAGGATCATACCACTCCTGGCTTGTGTCTGAGACCCTATGTGGCTTTCACAGCATCACAAGCTGGGAGAGTCAACCTTGAAATAACACAGAGCTGGGCATGGTCATCCTTGGCACAATATCCAGTTAGACCGGCTTGGGCTACATCAGACCCTGTCTCAAAAATAGAACAAAAAGGGCTGGAGAGATGGCTTAGTGATTAAGGCACTTGCCTGTGAAACCTAAAGATCCATGTTTGATTCCTCAGTACCCACATAAGCCAGATGCACGAGGTGTCTCATGTATCTGGGCATTTTCTCTATCTGCCTCTTCCCTGCTCTCTATCTCCCTCCCTCCTTCGTCTTGCAAATAAATAAATAGGATATTTAAAGTGGCTTCTATGCTTTGTTTTTTTTTGTTTTTTGTTTTTTGTTTTTTTTTTTTTGGTTTTCCAAGGTAGGGTCTCATTCTAGCTCAGACTGACCTGGAATTCACTATGGAGTCTCAGGGTGGTCTCGAACTCACGGTGATCCTCCTACCTCTGCCTCCCGAGTGCTGGGATTAAAGGCGTGCACCACCACACCCGGCATTGTTTTTTCTTTTTCAAGGTAGGGTCTCACTGTAGCTCAGGCTGACCTGGTACTCACTCTGTAGTCTCAGGGTAGCCTCGAACTCATGGCAATCCCCCTACCTCTGCCTCCTGAGTGCTGGGATTAAAGGCGTGCACCACCACACCCGGCATTGTTTTTTCTTTTTCAAGGTAGGGTCTCACTGTAGCTCAGGCTGACCTGGTACTCACTCTGTAGTCTCAGGGTAGCCTCGAACTCATGGCAATCCCCCTACCTCTGCCTCCCGAGTGCTGGGATTAAAGGCGTGCACCACCACACTCGGGGCTTCTATGTTTCAAAAAGAAAAAATTAGAACAACAAACACAGAGAGACTCCCTAAAGAAAATGATACTGATCTGGGAGTAAACCAGGTACATTGTAATATGAGTGTATTGCAGGACATTCAGCAACAAGGCCGTCATCAGTCCAAGGTTAAACAGACAGTGGCTGGACAGGCATCCTGACAGAAGTATTCTTTGTGCAAGGCTGTGGTTTTGTGGAGTGTCTTGCACTAGCTCCTGTCACCAGGCTGCTCCTGCACGGAGCCTCCCTTTGCAGCCTTCCCCTGGTCTGTCTGGTCCCTGGGTTGTCGGGCTGCTGCCCCACTGGAGTCTCCCTAAGGCAAGTCTGCAGATGGCCCAGCATGACAGGCCTGGGGGCTTCAGAGTGGCCATCAGGGTAAAGGATGGGTGTGGGGACAGGCAGAACATGTTAATGAAACAGTGTGAGTGGTTTGCAAGGGGCACAGGGACCCACCACCCAGGGCAAGGGGTCCTGTCAGATTCTCCTTCCAGTCCGACTTCCGATGCTCGAGGAGGCAGAGCAGGGACCTGCCTCCTTGAGCCTCACTGTCCTGATGCGTGAAGAAAAGTGCGGGGAGGGTTCGTATCCTAGGACACTCTCACCACCTGAAGCGAGAAGGGGTGGCAGGAGGAGCAGGAGCTGGAAGGAGGCGTGAAGGCAAAGGGTGAGACCAGAGGGAGCCACACCTGGGCAGGTGGCTGATGCTTCACTGTTGAGGAGTGGCTAGTATTAGAATGAGGCAGGTCATTGAGGTGCCAGAAACAGCTGAGATGACATGTGTCTGCAGTTTTAAGAGATGTTAATTAGACATATGTGCCACTGTAGGGGCATAGCTCAGGGGTAGAGCATTTGACTGCAGACCAAGAGGTCCCTGGTTCAAGTCCAGGTGCCCTCTACATAGGCTTTTCTGTTGCTTTGCTTTGTTTTTTTGTGGGTGGAGGATGAGGATGTGGCACACAGCCCCGGCAATCCTCCTCTCTCAGCCTCCCCAGTACAAGGATTACAGGAGTGACCCATCATGCCTGTCTTGCCTCCTACTATTAGACACCAGGAGTTTTTGTTCTCCTTCTTTCCACCCTCTCTCCTCAAACCTCCCCCTGAAAGCAGCATCCTCCCTATGACAAGGTCAACCAGGGCCCTTGCACAGAGGCCATGTGTGGACCAGGCAGTACGTTTACATGCATAACTTGAGGCCACCATCTACCCAGCAGGGGGCGCTTGCAGTCCTTAGCTGCTTCCCCTCCGCCCGACGTCCCCAGCGCTGCTTGCCCTCATCATGGATCCCAACAGCCTTGCCCTGGTCACTTCTATTTGCACTTGTGTACAGAAGTAGGGCGTGCACAAAAATCCCCAGTGAAGGGCTGGAGAGATGGCTTAACTGTTAAGGTGTTGCCGGCAAAGTCAAAGGTCCCAGGTTCGGTTCCCCAGTACCCACATAGAGCCAGGTGCACAAGGTGAAATATGTATCTGGAGTTCATTTGCAGTGGCTACAGACTCTGGCAGGCCCATTCTCTCTTTCTCTCCCTCTCCTTCTCTGTCTCTTTCCTTGTCTTTCAAATAAGTTTAAAAAAATTTTTTTTAATCCTCAATGCAGAAAAGCCCCTTCAAAGTTTCCAAATTGGAGCTGGAGAAATGGTTTAGCAGTTAAGGCACTTGCCTACAAAGTATAAGGACCCAGGTTCATATTCCCCAGTACCCACATAAGCCAGATACACATGGTGGCACATGCATCTGGAGTTTGTTTTGCAGTGGTGACAGGTCCTGGTGTGCCCATTCTCTGTCTGCCTCTTTCTCGTCCTCTCTCACTCTCTCAAATATTTTTTTTTTAATAAAATCTCCATGGGCTGGAGAGATTGGCTTAAGCAGTTCCAGGTCAGCCTGGGATAGAGTGAGACCCTACCTCAAAAAAAAACAAACAAAAAAGATTAAAAGGCTAAGTGAGCACCAGCAATCATCACTCTCTTCTTCCTGAATATGGACTGAATGTGACCAGCCACCTCTTGTTCCTGCTGCCATGCCTCCCCTGCCCCTCATGATGGGCTGAAGCCTCTAGAACTGCAAGCCAAGATAAGCCCTCCTCCATTAAGCTGTATTAGACCATGCTAATGAGAAAGGAAACTAAGACAGAATCCCACATAGACATCAAGTTGCTTTTTATGAAAGAATAAGGTGGGCTGGAAAGATGACTTAGCAGTTAAGGCACTTTCCTGTGAAGTCTAATGACCCAGGTTCAATTCCCTGGTACCCACAAAAGTAGATGCACAAGGTAGCACATGCATCTGGACCTCATTTGCAGTGGTAGAAGCCCTGGTGCATCCATTCTCATTCGAAATCTCTCTCAGTAAAACGTTACAAAAAAATAAATAAATAAAGTAACCCTAACCCTATCTCTCAATTTGTGCTGGACAATTTAGACAGAACATAACTCATTACTGAGCTGAGACACCAGCAAAGATCTATTGGGCATGAGTGAGGAACCACTTAGGTTTCTAGGTTGTGGATGTGAGGATGCCTTCTGGCCTCTAGAAAGGGGACAATATTTTGGAACAAGAATAATTCATGATAATTTCCCACACCCTGAGAAAACAATCTCAGGAGCATTCAGCTCCATTTGCTCTGATTGCAGCCTCACCCAGCAACCTTCTGTTGGCTCATTTGGTTTCCCAGGTAACCTGAAGGGCATCCTGGCTTATTATGTATCAGCCTTTGAGAGCTAATTAAGAAGGGCTTGAGAACACAGTCAGATCAGGTTCATGTACAAGTTGAGAGGCCCTATGCTGCAAAGCTCAGTGCCTTCTTGACAACATTGAAGGTCTTCTGCCAGTTCAGAATTTCTGGATGGCTGTTTTGAAACTAATTATTAGCACTGTGGTGAGGGTGAAGGGCAGAGTGAATGTCATAATCCAGCAGGTACGGTCATCAGGAGGGAGATGGAAGGGACCAGTGGAACATCTGGGAATGGATCGCATTAGTGGGTAACAGTCTTGGGCACTGATTTTTTTCACTGTTAGAAATCAACCCTGGAGAGAGAAGCTTGAGCATGGGAAAAGGTCACCCATGTGCCACCACTCTCAAATCGTCACTCCCTTGTCCCTCTTTTCCTGCCTGTCTTTGTTGGGTGAGGTCAACCAAGGATAACCCCAATAACACCACTTATTCTAGGAGAGCCCTTCATGCATATGCTTGATGCTGGAGAATAGATGTTGCCTGTACTCATACATATGAACAAACATACATCGCACACAACAAAACACAGCCCCATGGGTATACATAGGTTTTGTTTTGTTGAAACACGTTGCATATTATCATCTAAAGATCTGTACCCTTTTTTGATTCTGAAAGAATCCTCTGTTTCTCTAGTCTCTCCTCCCAGGCCTCCTATTAGATATCCTTTAAGTAATCCAATTCTATCTTTATACCTCATTTGTTTCTATTGCTTGATTTCTCTGTGCTTCATGCAGGGTAATTGCTTAGCTTCCTAATTGGTTCTTAAGCAATCTTTTCTGCTACTTCATTCATCCACTGAATTTAAATTCCAATTAATATAGACATCTTTCTTAGAATTTCTGTTGCTCTCTTTTTCAACTGTAATTTATTTAATAAGATCCTATTATTTTTTCTTTCCTTTTTTTGTTTTTGTTTTGTATTGTTTGTTTTTTCAAGGTAGGGTTTCACTCTTACTCAGGCTGACCTGGAAATCACTATGTAGTCTCAGGGTGGACTTGAACTCACGAACTCATGGTGATCCTCCTACCTCTGCCTCCTGAGTGCTGGGATTAAAGGTGTGTGCCACCATGCCCAGCTAATAAGGCTAATAAGATCCTATTCTATATTTATGTTTTATTAATTTATTCCTTTAATAAACTAAAAAAATGTTTAGTTTATAATCTATATGGTTGACCTGCAAATAGGCAGTTAAGACAATTTTGCATTTATATAAAATATGTGAAGAAAACTGGTCCTATACTGTTCCCCCACCTAGTTTTCTATATTTTTAACATTTTTCATGTGTAAAGTACATTTGTTCACAGCTAATGAACCAACACTAGTACTGGTATTACCTAAAATCCATACTTTACTTAGTTTACTTTTTTGCATGGGGGGGGGGCTTCTTTTCTTCTTGTTCAAGTACAGGCAGACCTGGAATTCATTGTGTAGTCTCACGGTGGCCTCGAACTTACTGCTGTCCTCCTATCTCTGTCTCTGCCTCCCAAGTGCTGGGATTAAAGGCATGCATCACCAAGGTCAGCCTGTTTTGTTGTTGTTGTTTGTTTTGTTTTGTTTTGTTTTGTTTTGTTTTGTTTTGTTTTGAGGTAGAGTCTCACTCTAGACCAGGCTGACCTGGAATTCACTCTGTAGTTCCAGGCTGGCCTTGAACTCACAGTGATCCCCCTACCTCTGCTGGGATTAAAGGCATTCACCACTATGTCCGTTGACCTCCGTTTTTATTTTTATATTTTTAAAGTTTTATTTATTTATTTGAGAGAGAGAGAATGGGTGTGCCAGGGCTTACAGTCGCTGCAAACAAACTACCTCAAAAAACCAAAAAATAAAAAATAAAAAAATCCATTGACCATTGCATTACAGACTTTCTGTTTATTTTCAGCAACAGGCTTACAATCCCACTGGGCATCCAACCCAGAAAAGCAGAGCCCTGCACACAGACGGCAAAGAATGCTATGGTTCCAATGTGTTATGGTCCCCATAGGCTTGTGACTTGAATGATTGGTCCCTAAACGATGGCCCGGGGGATGCATCCTTGGGAGTCTACTATCCTTGGACACTTGCTGGCTTATTTCCTGGCCTGCCTGCCGTTGGGTGAGCTGCTTTGTTCCACCCTGCCCTCCCTGTCATGACAGACTAAGCCTTCGAAGTTATTACTTTAGGTGTTTTGACTAAAGGTGACGCAAAAATAGGTACCACGGAGAGGTCCCTGTGGGACTGCTGGAGGTGGGATTGCCAAGCAAAGGGGATAACCGAAGCAAGGTTTGCCTATGCCCAAGCACAAGTGCTTCCTGGGCCCTTGCCACCTCAGCCAGGGCATGACCCTCGCCATGGCCCTGTTAGCCCTGGGCAGAGGAGACCCCTCCACAGGCTCCATGCTCCAAGTGCTTCGACAGGTCCGATGATCACCTGAAACCCCGTACACGATCTCTCTGTTTCTACAGAAAAAAAGTCACAGTCCATTGCTTCCAAACCAGAAAAGCATTTTAATTTTTGCTTATTTTCATTTATTTATTTGAGAGTGACAGACAGACAGAGAGAGAAAGGGTGTACCAGGGCCTACAGCCACTGTAAGCAAACTCCAGACACATGTGCCCCTTGTGCATCTGGCTTATGTGGGTCCTGGGAAATCAAGCCTTGAACTGGAGTCCTTAGACTTCACAGGCAAGCCCTTAACCACTAAGCCATCTCTACAGCCCCCAGAAAGGCATTTTAAAATTCACAGGATGGGCTCTGCGGTAGGAAACCCATGCCCAATTTGTCTGTGGTCCCATTTTGCCCCTCTGCACTGGGAGGCAATAGACAGCTCACAGGCATGAGCTGCCCCAGTGACACTTGCTGTGTGCTACCCTTGCCCATCCCCCCAAGCAGGTGACATCAACAGCCACCATCCCTAGCAAAAACCAAGTCTGTCTGGGTGTTCATGGCATGGTTTCCATTTACTAGCAGGATCCGTGTTTATATTATTTATTTATTTATTTATTTATTTATTTATTTATTTGAGAGTGACAGACAGGGAAAGAGGAAGAGAGAGAGAGAGAGGGAGGGAGGGAGAGAATGGGCACGCCAGGGCCTCCAGCCACTGCAAACGAAATCCAGGCACATGCGTCACCTTGTGCATCTGGCTTACGTGGGTCCTGGGGAACTGAGCCTTGAACCGGGGTTCTTAGACTTCACAGGCAAGCACTTAACTGCTAAGCCACCTCTCCAGCCCCTGCTAGGAGGATCATACCACTCCTGGCTTGTGTCTGAGACCCTATGTGGCTTTCACAGCATCACAAGCTGGGAGAGTCAACCTTGAAATAACACAGAGCTGGGCATGGTCATCCTTGGCACAATATCCAGTTAGACCGGCTTGGGCTACATCAGACCCTGTCTCAAAAATAGAACAAAAAGGGCTGGAGAGATGGCTTAGTGATTAAGGCACTTGCCTGTGAAACCTAAAGATCCATGTTTGATTCCTCAGTACCCACATAAGCCAGATGCACGAGGTGTCTCATGTATCTGGGCATTTTCTCTATCTGCCTCTTCCCTGCTCTCTATCTCCCTCCCTCCTTCGTCTTGCAAATAAATAAATAGGATATTTAAAGTGGCTTCTATGCTTTGTTTTTTTTTGTTTTTTGTTTTTTGTTTTTTTTTTTTTGGTTTTCCAAGGTAGGGTCTCATTCTAGCTCAGACTGACCTGGAATTCACTATGGAGTCTCAGGGTGGTCTCGAACTCACGGTGATCCTCCTACCTCTGCCTCCCGAGTGCTGGGATTAAAGGCGTGCACCACCACACCCGGCATTGTTTTTTCTTTTTCAAGGTAGGGTCTCACTGTAGCTCAGGCTGACCTGGTACTCACTCTGTAGTCTCAGGGTAGCCTCGAACTCATGGCAATCCCCCTACCTCTGCCTCCTGAGTGCTGGGATTAAAGGCGTGCACCACCACACCCGGCATTGTTTTTTCTTTTTCAAGGTAGGGTCTCACTGTAGCTCAGGCTGACCTGGTACTCACTCTGTAGTCTCAGGGTAGCCTCGAACTCATGGCAATCCCCCTACCTCTGCCTCCCGAGTGCTGGGATTAAAGGCGTGCACCACCACACTCGGGGCTTCTATGTTTCAAAAAGAAAAAATTAGAACAACAAACACAGAGAGACTCCCTAAAGAAAATGATACTGATCTGGGAGTAAACCAGGTACATTGTAATATGAGTGTATTGCAGGACATTCAGCAACAAGGCCGTCATCAGTCCAAGGTTAAACAGACAGTGGCTGGACAGGCATCCTGACAGAAGTATTCTTTGTGCAAGGCTGTGGTTTTGTGGAGTGTCTTGCACTAGCTCCTGTCACCAGGCTGCTCCTGCACGGAGCCTCCCTTTGCAGCCTTCCCCTGGTCTGTCTGGTCCCTGGGTTGTCGGGCTGCTGCCCCACTGGAGTCTCCCTAAGGCAAGTCTGCAGATGGCCCAGCATGACAGGCCTGGGGGCTTCAGAGTGGCCATCAGGGTAAAGGATGGGTGTGGGGACAGGCAGAACATGTTAATGAAACAGTGTGAGTGGTTTGCAAGGGGCACAGGGACCCACCACCCAGGGCAAGGGGTCCTGTCAGATTCTCCTTCCAGTCCGACTTCCGATGCTCGAGGAGGCAGAGCAGGGACCTGCCTCCTTGAGCCTCACTGTCCTGATGCGTGAAGAAAAGTGCGGGGAGGGTTCGTATCCTAGGACACTCTCACCACCTGAAGCGAGAAGGGGTGGCAGGAGGAGCAGGAGCTGGAAGGAGGCGTGAAGGCAAAGGGTGAGACCAGAGGGAGCCACACCTGGGCAGGTGGCTGATGCTTCACTGTTGAGGAGTGGCTAGTATTAGAATGAGGCAGGTCATTGAGGTGCCAGAAACAGCTGAGATGACATGTGTCTGCAGTTTTAAGAGATGTTAATTAGACATATGTGCCACTGTAGGGGCATAGCTCAGGGGTAGAGCATTTGACTGCAGACCAAGAGGTCCCTGGTTCAAGTCCAGGTGCCCTCTACATAGGCTTTTCTGTTGCTTTGCTTTGTTTTTTTGTGGGTGGAGGATGAGGATGTGGCACACAGCCCCGGCAATCCTCCTCTCTCAGCCTCCCCAGTACAAGGATTACAGGAGTGACCCATCATGCCTGTCTTGCCTCCTACTATTAGACACCAGGAGTTTTTGTTCTCCTTCTTTCCACCCTCTCTCCTCAAACCTCCCCCTGAAAGCAGCATCCTCCCTATGACAAGGTCAACCAGGGCCCTTGCACAGAGGCCATGTGTGGACCAGGCAGTACGTTTACATGCATAACTTGAGGCCACCATCTACCCAGCAGGGGGCGCTTGCAGTCCTTAGCTGCTTCCCCTCCGCCCGACGTCCCCAGCGCTGCTTGCCCTCATCATGGATCCCAACAGCCTTGCCCTGGTCACTTCTATTTGCACTTGTGTACAGAAGTAGGGCGTGCACAAAAATCCCCAGTGAAGGGCTGGAGAGATGGCTTAACTGTTAAGGTGTTGCCGGCAAAGTCAAAGGTCCCAGGTTCGGTTCCCCAGTACCCACATAGAGCCAGGTGCACAAGGTGAAATATGTATCTGGAGTTCATTTGCAGTGGCTACAGACTCTGGCAGGCCCATTCTCTCTTTCTCTCCCTCTCCTTCTCTGTCTCTTTCCTTGTCTTTCAAATAAGTTTAAAAAAAATTTTTTTTAATCCTCAATGCAGAAAAGCCCCTTCAAAGTTTCCAAATTGGAGCTGGAGAAATGGTTTAGCAGTTAAGGCACTTGCCTACAAAGTATAAGGACCCAGGTTCATATTCCCCAGTACCCACATAAGCCAGATACACATGGTGGCACATGCATCTGGAGTTTGTTTGCAGTGGTGACAGGTCCTGGTGTGCCCATTCTCTGTCTGCCTCTTTCTCTCTCTCTCTCTCTCAAATAATTTTTTTTTTTAATTAAATCTCCATGGGCTGGAGAGATGGCTTAGCAGTTAAGGAAATTGCCTGCAAAACCTAAGGACCCATGTTCAACTCTCCAGATCCCACATAAGCCAGACACACAAGGTGATGCAAGCGTGCAAGATCACACATGTGCACAAGGTGGTACACGTGTCTAGAGTTTTATTGCAGTGGCTGAAGACCCTGGTACACCAATTCTCTCTCATGCTCACTCTTGCTCTCATAAAAAAAAAAAAAAAGTTTCCAGGGGCCGGGCATGGTGGTGCACACCTTTAATCCCAGCAGAGGTAGGAGGATCGCTGTGAATTCAAGGCCACCCTGAGACTACATAGTGAGTTCCAGGACAGCCTGGGCTCTAGAGTGAGACCCTACCTCGAAAAAAAAAAAAAAAAAAGTTTCCAAATCCTACAAGTGTTATGCCCTAGACGTCTTCCAGTATCTTCCTTTCCATCGTCATGCCTTCGCACTTCCATGTGGGAATCATCATAACTCCAAGTCCTGTTTCTAACACACCTTCCAGGGGACTTTCCTTCAATCACCACCATAGGCTAATTTAGCCTCCTGCATAAAAGCCCTCTGTGAATTCCCAGTGTCTTGACCTGCCTTCTGTTGTTGTAACAGAATACCAGAGACATGGTAATTTATAGAGGAAAGAGGTTTATTTTGGCTCAGGGTTCTGGAGTCTGGCAAGTCCAAGACCATGGCGCCAACATCTCCTCCTCAAGCAGGTTAAGCTCATGACAGAAAAGCACATGACCAAACAGCAGGACAAGGAAGAGAGCAGGGGCCAAAGTCCCCCTTTCAGAACTACAGCAATCCCTTCTAGTGACCCACTCGCTGCTTTTATTTGGGTGTCCTTTTCTTTTAAATTTGAAACATTGTTTATTTCTTATTTATTTGAGAGGGAGGGAGGGAGAGAGCAAAAGCTCTAAACACCAAAGTGGAAGCTTCAGTAATTTTCTCCTTTTCTCTTCTTTTTTTTTTATAAAGATATTTTATTTTTATTTATTTGAGAGAGAGAACAAGGCAAAGGAAGACAGAGAGAGAGAGGAAAGACTGGGCGCACCGGGCCTCCAGCCACTGCAAATGAACTCCAGATGCATGCACCACCCTGTGCATCTGGCTTACATGGGTTCTGGGGAATCAAAGCTGGGTCCTTTGGCTTTGCAAGCAAATGCCTTAACCACTAAGCCATCTCTTCAGCCCTCCTTTTTGCTTCTCTTTCATTTTCTCTTCTTCCTTCCTCTGCTTTTTTTTTTTTTTTTTTTTTTTTTGAGGCAGGGTCTCACTCTAGTTCAGGCTGATCTGGAATTTATGGCGACCCTCCCATTTCAGCCTCCCAAGTGCTGGGATTAAAGGTGTGTGCCACCACGCCCAGCTCTTCAGTAGTTTTATTGGCTCACCTCAAAAGTCACACATTTATGATTTCATGGTATGTTAGGGGGCAACACAGTCATAAAAGCATACTCAATGGCTGGAGAGATGGCTTAGCAGTTAAGGCCTGCACAGTCTTAGGACCCATGTTCGACTCCCCAGATCTCACATAAGCCAGACGCACAAGGTAACACATGTGCAATTTCACACATGTGCACAAGGTGGCGCAAATGTCTGGAGTTTGATTGCAATAGCTGGAGGCCCTGGCACATTATTCTCTCACACACACACAAAAAAAGGCCAGTTTGTTAGGCTTGCCTCAAAAAAAGAAGGAGGAGGAGGAGAAGAGGAGGAGGAGAAGCCAGGCGTGTTGTTGCATGCCTTTATCCCATGCCTTTAATCCCAGCACTCGGGAGGCAGAGGTAGAAGGATCGAAGTGGGGGGATGGAGATATGGCTCAGCAGTTAAGGCAAACCTGCAACCTGGGTTTGATTCCCCAGTACCCACATAAAGCCAGATGCACAAAGTAGTGCATGCATCTGGACTTTGCTTGCAGCAATGGAGGCCCTGGTGTGCCCATTTTCTTTCTCTCTCTCTCCCTCTCTCTCTCTTTCTTTTTCTCTGTGTCTGTCTCTGTCTGCTTGAAAATAAATAAATAAAAGCATTTTTCGCTGGGTGTGGTGGGGCACACCTTTAATCCCAGCACTAGGGAGTCAGAGGTAGGATTGCTGTGAGTTCAAGGCCACCCTGAGACTACATAGTGAATTCCAGGTCAGCCTGGACCACAGCCAGACTCTACCTTGAAAAAAAAAAAAAAAAAAAAAAAAAAACTTTTAAAAAAGAATGCTCAGGTGAGCACAGGTAGAACTCTAGAGAAGAGTAGATGCTGTGGGGGTGCACAAGGACTGTTTAGGTAACCAGAGCAAAGCAGGGAAGCCTGTGGTCATGAAAGTGGCTTTGTTAAGCAGCAATGCACAGCTGGGGGTATAGCTCAGGGGTAGATCATTTGGCTGCAGATCAAGAGGTCCCTGGTTCAAATCCAGGTGTCCCCTGAGTCCTTATCCTTTTATTCCAGGGGAAGTTTAGCCTCTTACTATCTGGTAGGCCAGCCTCCTGAAACTTAATTTTCTAACTAGTGGTAAAGACTGAAGTGTCTCTATTGTGACTTTTTCATGCTTCGTGTTTGCCTTTTCAGCCACAGTCATGTCCTGGAGGGGTTAAAGTAGTCTTCCTCAAGGCTCTCTCAGTGTTCCCTTGTCCCTAATGTTTGCAATCCTGACTTTGTTTGTTTAGACCAAGCTTGCTTGTAAAGGAAATAGGATCTGAGGCTTACAATAAATGACACAATAAAACTCTAATCAGTCTAACAAGTATATAAAGATGAGAGCTGAAGGTCTAGGAAAAGCGATGTACATAGTTCCAGAGGGCTTGATTTAGAAACTGCTGCAGTAAATGCAGACATACCGTATAGCTTCCTGGTAACCAAGAAGCGAACGCTACTATTCACCAATGACATATATCTTCTATTAGCTCCGAAAAACAACAAATATTCTTTTGTTTGTTTTTTCAAGGTTTTGCTCTAGCCCAGCCTGACCTAGAATTCACTATATAGTCTCAGGCTGGCCTCAAAATCACAATTCTCCTACCTCTGCCTCCCAGGTGCTGGATTAAAAGTATGCATCACCACCCCCAGCTCAAATATTCATTTAATAGATCTTCATCAATGAAATATGTGGCAGATAGTGTTACTGCAGGGCAGCCACATACAGCCCCACAGGCTGTGTGTTACACAACTGCACCAACTACACAACAGCCTTCAGTTCTGCAACAGAGTGACCCCAGATATTTGCTATATCATGTATTTTACAAAAGGGGGAAAATAATGCCATAGAATCCTAATTTTATTTTTTATTTTTATTTATTTGAGAGAGAGAGATACAGAAATAGGCAGGTAAAAAGAGAGAGAGAATGAGAATGGGCATGCCAGGGCCTCCAGCCACTGCAAACGAACTCTAGATGCATGTGCCCCCTTGTGTATCTGGCTTATGTGGGTCCTGGAGAATCAACCCTGGGTCCTTTGGCTTTGCAGGCAAGTGCCTTAACCGCTAAGCCATCTCTTCAGCCCCTAATTTTATTTTTTAATATTTATTTATTTATTTGAAAGAGAGAACATGCGTAGGCATACCAGGGCCTTATACCACTACAAGTGAACTGCAGACACAGACACCACTTTGTGTATTTGGCTTTACATGGGTACTGAGGAACTGAGCCCAAGCCAGCAGGCTTTGCAAGCAAGCACCTTTAATATCTGAGCCACCTCTCCATCCTCGAGTCCTAATTTTCTGCTGAGCAGTTATGTTCCCAGCTAAAAGACTGTTTCCTGGCCTATCTTTGGCTGTGGGAGGCACATGATGGAGAGACAGTCACTAGGTAAGACTTGTGGAGAACGTGAAGAGAAAGACAACATGTATTCCTTTTTTGTTTTTACTCCTTCCTCCTACTGGAAACATAGATGGGATGGTTAGACCCCACTTGCCAGCTTTGAGAATGGGATCGACACTATTATTTGCAAGTAGAGAGGTAGAGAGAAGAGACAAAGAGAACAGGCGCACCAGGGCAAACTCCAGATGCATGCACCACTTTGTGTATTTGGCTTCACTTGGGTGGGTGGTGCGGAATCGAACTAGGGTCATTAGGCGTTGCAGGCAAACACCTTAATTGCTAAACTATCTCTCCGAGCTGGGATTGACATATTCAAGAAAGCTGATCAGAGAGGCAAACGGAGGTTTTATCTCTAAAGACATCCTGGAGTTGTCATGCCAGCCCTGGCCTCCCTTCCAAACATGTTTCACAAAAGAAACACATTAAGTCTCCATGTTCAAGCCACCTCAGAGAGGCGAGCTGAAGGTTGTGTAGAGGAATGGAACGCGTAGAATGAACAGACTTTACCAAGAGGACTTACCAGATTGGCTGACACAATCTAAAGAAGTAGAGAATCTGGTAGATGCTCAGTCCATGAGGCTGAAAGCCTCAGCAGTCCCCATTTGACAGCGAACGCCTGAAGGATTCCTGGAGAGCCACTGGTCTTCAGTCCACATTGCAAGGCTGAAGAAGCTGGGCTCTTTGTCTTGTTGCAGCAGCAGAAGCCTAAGGACCCAGGTTCGATTCTCCAGGTCCCACGTAAGCCAGATGCATGTGGTGATGCATGCGTCTGGAGTTCATTTGGATTGGCTAGAGGCTCTGGTGCACCCATTCTCTCTCTCTCTCTCCCTCTTTCTGTCTCTAGTAAATAAATAAAAGTAAATCTTAAAAAAAAAAAAAGATTAGCCATCAACTGGGCAAGGAGGCAAAATCCTTAAATCCCACCCTCAGGAAGCTCAGGCATGAGTTCAAGACTAGCCTGGGCTAGAGTGAGACCCTGCTTCAAAAAAACAAAGGGCTAGAGTGATAGCTCAGTGGTTAAGGCGTTTGCCTGCAAAGCCTAATGGCCCAAGTTTGATTCCCGAGTGCCCACATAAAGCCAGATGCACAAAGTAGCACATGCATGCCCATTCTTTCTCTCACTCTGCTGGGCATGGTGGCACATACCTTCAATCCCATCACCCCAGAGGCAGGGGTCAACCAGGGCTAGAGCGAGACTCCACCTCAAAAAATCAAAAAAAAAAAAAAAAAAAAGGAAAGAGAAACAATGATTGCAACACAAGAGCCCAGATGGCTCTGAAAGCTCAGCCCTTCTTTACCTCAACAACTTAACAGCACCAGCCTCACTAGGTCCAGGGTTCAAGTTCATCACTAGAAGGTTTTCTAACAGGTTCTGCCTGCAACTTTCTCAGTTCCACCGTGACCATGTGAGGTGAGAGAGCAGAGCCACTGCTGCGGGCCGCAGCACTCCACCCTGCCCGGGGCGGGGCGGGGCGGGGCGGGGCGAGCCTCCCTCTCTTCACTCGGGCTGTGGAGCGCTCAGGGACGGCAAGCATGTGGGCCTGCTTCACTGCTTACATGTAGGTGTTTCCCTTCAAGTTTGAAATGCAAGGCCATCCTAAGAGGGAGCCTCTGCTCTCCAGCACCACAGCCAGCTGTTTGCAGCTGAGCCTGGTCCCTACTGCCTGGGTGAGACCCTCCGGCTGGCTTGGAACAGGCAGCTCTGTGGAAGACTCAGGTAACCAAGCAGAGAGGTCCAGCAACCCTAGATATCAGAGGACTGTGCAGTCAGTGGGATTCTTGCTGACCTAAACTAACAGGATCCTGGCTGAAGGCCAGCCAGGGTGACTTGATAAGGCCTGAGAGGTGGTAGACTAGGAGGAAGATCTTGCTCAGATAGCAAGGGTGATCAGATGAGCATGGTAGCTGAGTCCTTTGCTAACACTGGATTTTACAAGGCTGTTTGGGGACCTTGGACAACTGGGAACGCTGCTCTGCACTCAGATGAGAGTCAAAAATCTCCATTCAGGGGCTGGAGGGATGGCTTAGCAGTTAAGGCGTTTGTCTGCAAAGCCAAAGGACCCAGGTTCAATTCCCCAGGACCCATGTTAGCCAGATGCACAAGGGGGCACATGCATCTGGAGTCCGTCTGCAGTGGCTGGAGGCCCTGGCATGACCTGGTGTGCCCATTCTCTCTCTCTCTCTCTCTCTCTCTCTCTCTCTCTCTCTCTCTGTCAAATACATATATAATCTCCAATCAGAAGTTTGTGCCAGGTATCAACATGCAGTCTGTCAGCTTAAAATAGTGGAGTAGGATGCTAAAATGATTTTTTTTTTTTTGAGGCAGGGTCTCCCTTTAGTCCAGGCTGACCTGGAATTCACTATGTAGTCTCAGGGTGGCCTTGAACTCACAGAGATCCTCCTGCCTCTGCCTCCTCAGTGCTGGGATTAAAAGCGTGTGCCACCATACCTGGCTCTGCCATGCTTTTTCCACCATGATGAAACCTCCCTGGAAACTGCAAGCCTGACATGAGTCTTTCCTCCCATAAACTGCTTTTGGTCGGTGTTTTGTCCAAGTAACAAGAAGGTAACTGCGACAAGAAGTGAGGCAGATGTTTCACACTGTTGGCTTGGGAATTGGCTTGGTTATGTCCTTGGCTTGTACAACACTGAGCTCTTTGCCAAGGAAAATGCAACAGTAATATGCAAAAAAAAAAAAAAAAAAAAGACAATGGCATCACAATTCATCAAACTAACATTGTTGATGGTAATTGTTGTTTAAGTGCTAAATGAAAAAAGTAACTTGGGAGCCCAAATGACTGCTGTTTTGATCATGCCAACATGGATTAGTTAGCTTTGTGTTGCAAAACACTTATAAATTAAGATATAATTAATTTACAAAGAGGTAGAAATTAGGGCTGGAGAGATGACTTAGCAGTTAAGGCACTTGCCTGCAAAGCCTAAAAACCCATGTTCAATTCCCCAGTACCCATGTAAAGCCAGATTCACAAGGTGACACATGTGTCTAGAGTTTGTTTGTAGTGGCTAGAGGCCTGATGCACCCATTCTCTTTTTTTTTTTTTTTTTTTTTTTTTGGTTTTTCAAGGTAGGGTCTCACTCTAGCCCAGGCTGACCTGGAATTCACTATGGAGTCTCAGGGTGGCCTTGAACTCACGGCGATCCTCCTACCTCTGCCTCCCGAGTGCTGGGATTAAAGGCGTGCGCCACCACGCCAGGCTCCTCTTTTTTTTTTTTAATTTTTTTTGTGTAATTTTCTTTTTAATGAGCGAGAGGGAGAGAGAGAGAGAGAGAGAATGGGTGCACCAGGGCCTCCAGTCACTGTAATCAAACTCCAGACGCATGTGCCACCTTGTATGCATGTGCAACCTTGCGTGCTTGTGTCACCTTGTATATCTGGCTCACATGGGACCTGGAGAATTGTACATGGGTTCTTAGGCTTTTCAGGCAAGTGCCTTAACCACTAAGACATCTCTCTAGGCCCTCATTTTCTCTCCCCCCACCCTTTCTCTCTCAAATAAATAAAATATTTTGGAAAAAAAGAAGTTATTTTAGCTCACAGTTTTGAAAGTTCCAATCTATTGGGTGGTCTCTTGCTTTCGGTAGGGGTGTTGGATTGCAATGGTGGGGAGCGCATGGCAGAACAATCCTTCTCACCTCATGAGCCAGGAAGCAGAAGGAAAGAGAGGTAAGACAGCACCACACAACCCCCTTTGCAGGTACACCTCAAAAGACCACACTCTTAAAGGTCCATCATTTCTCAGTGGCACCACTCTTGGGACCAAACCTGTAGCACATAGTCTTTGAAAGACATTTCAGGTCCAAAAACTAACTAAGTAAATAAATAAATAAATATAAGAACTAATTGAGGATGGATTCTTCTGAGCACACATAAGCATGTTTAGAGAAAGGAATTATGAGCATCTTAGATCTTTGGAACCTCACAAGTGCGCTGAAGCAGGTCACAGGCGCAGATAGAAAGGAAGATGGAAAGTAAAGAGAGCGGTTAGGGAGTCCACACTGTTTGTCTTCCTCCCTCAATGAAGGATTAAGTTCTCTTCCTGCTGGGTAGGCCAGTCTCTCTCCTCACTGATAGTCTCCTTTTTGGCTAGTGTGTAGTCAAATGATCAGTTTTCATCTGCAAAACCCCTTTGTCTTTGCCAGATAGGGAACAATCATTCACGTGACAGCCCTCCCCTTTGCCACGGTCGGGTGGTTAGAAACAAATTACACATCCTGTGCACACCCAAGAGGAGAGGATAACACACAGTTGTGGAAAATGGGTGTGCAGGCATCATAGCGTCACCATAGCATTTCGTCTGTCACACCTGGTACCGCAACTGCTCGGAGAGTATGAGTGCTACATTCGCTCCTGGAGGGAGCAAGGAGCCTTAAGAAACTCAGGTAAATAAGCCTGGGAAAGCTGGAATTCCAAGGTCACAAGGCTGGGGCCCCAAGGTTATATAGGGAGTAAGAACTGCTTTGAGTCGGGGGAGACTGTTGTGCAGGGAGCTCCAGAGATGCAGCTTCCACAAGTCATCATGCTCAGGTGGGCTTTTCCGTGATGCGGCTGCCTTGAGCGCCCCCATGCTCCTGGAAGCAACTCCTTTGTAAATAACCTCAACAAAACTCCCTGGTTCACCAAAACTGGTTTTGATGCAATTGTACCTTGTCTGATCTGGGGTGAATAAACATGTTTTTGTACCTCCTCAGGACAAGTTTCCTGCAACACTGAGCCACTTTGGGGTCTGCATTTCAGTCGACCACATGAGCAGAATGTAGACACGGTTTATATTTGATTGCACATTAAGAAGCCCCCGCCAAAATCCAGGTGGCCCCATTGAAAGTATTCTGGAGTTGTTCTCACCTCTGGAACTAACACATCAGGTGTGGGAGCTCACAGCTCAGCGAGGCCATTTCACCAGGTTCATCCTGATCCAGATTTAATTCCCTTGACTTTGATCATACTGCGGTGGCTTTAAAACATGCCAAGTCTTACATTCTTCTCCCTTTAAGTTGCGAAACTCAATTATGCTCCCTTTGAATGTGAGCTGGATGTGCTAACACAACTCTAATGAACAGAATATTGTAGAACTGACACCATGTCACTTCTGAGAGCACATTGACTGCCACGCTCTTCCTTGCATCTCTGGGGGAAGCCAGTTGCCTGGTCATAAGGACACAGTGATGGAGCAGCTCTGCGAACAGGACAGCTTAGCAAGAACTGAGGTCTCCTGCCACTAGCCAGTGAGGAGGAAAGTCCTCTTTCCAACAGGCAGAGGAGTGAGCCGGCTCCATGGACAGCCAGTGAGCCTGTGACCTCACAGAGGACGCAGAACCAGAGCCACCCAGCAAAGTTAGCCCCAGATTCCCAAGCCAAGGGATCTTAGGCAAGTCAGAAAAGCGTGGTCTGAGATGCGGTGAGCTGAAGAACCACTAATAAACCCGACTTATAAGGTCATATGACACACAAAAACTACAATAAATTTGAAAATTTCAAGTGCCTTAAACACATGTGAAATTTGAAAGACACAGGAAAGGGAGAAAGAGAGAAAGTGAGTAGATGGCCATGGTCTCGACACCATGAGTTTTTTTGGAGAGTGTCATCAATTTTTCTGTGGCAAAAAATGCGAGAAAAGCAACCTAAGAAAGGAAGGGTTTATCTGGGCTTTAAGAAGGGATACAGGGCTGGAGAGATGGCTTAGTGGTTAAGGCTCTTGCCTGTGAAGCCTAAGGACCCAGGTTTGATTCTCCAGGTCCCACGTAAGCCAGGCACACATGGTGACACATGCATCTGGGATTCAATTGCAGTGGCTGGATCCAGGCCCTTGTGCACCCATTCTCACTCTCTCCCTCTCTCTGTCTCTTATAAATAAATAAAAAGCTGGGCGTGGTGGCGCACGCCTTTAATCCCAGCACTTGGGAGGCAGAGGTAGGAAGATCGCCATGAGTTCAAGGCCACCCTGAGACTCCATAGTGAATTCCAGGTCAGCCTGAGCTAGAGTGAGACCCTACCTCGAAAAACCAAAACTAAATAAATAAACAAAAATAAATCTTGTCTTTTTTTAAAAAAAAAAGAAGGGACATAGCCCATCATAGTGAGGAAGGCAACAGGAGCTTTGTAATCATCCTGGAAGAGATAAATTTATGTTCTAAAAAGACATTTGTGCCCCTGTCTTTGGCTATCAGACTATGGAAACAATGGCCCTGAAGAAATCCTCCTAGGAATCTCGTGCTGGGAGAAGGGAAAGGTTGAATACTAGTGCAATGAGAAATTTGTCTCCCAGGAAGAGATTTCACACAGTTCTGACAACTTGTTAGACCATCTTGCAGGACAGAACAGACTGGAGCTGAAATGGGCCAACCATCCCTTGACTAGGACTACTTAGGTATGGGCACCTCTTGCCAGAACTACGAAGAAAAATTGACTTTGTGGTCACTAGACCTTTCAATTCCACTTCTCAATATGGCCACATTGGATTAAACTCCTTTTTCTGTCTTCAACTATTACTTGCCTGTTTAATTAGACTATTGAGGACAGGTGGCCTAGCCTGGGCTGTCTTGGCCCAGGCTCAGACCCTAAACAGCTTCAGTGAGGCAGCTACACATTGTGCCCACAGTCAGGAAGCACAGAGAGATGGATGGCAGTCCTCAGCCCACTTTTTCCCTTTTTTTTTTTTTTTTTTTTTTTTGTTTGTTTTTCGAGGCTGACCTGGGATTCACTATGTAGTCTCAGGGTGGCCTCGAACTCACAGCAATCCTCTTACCTCTGCCTCTCAGGTGCTGGAATTAAAAGCATGCGCCACCATGCCTGGCTCTTCTTTCTCCTTTTTTTATGAGAGAGAGAGAGAGAGAGAGAGAGAGAGAGAGAGAGAGAGAGAGAGAGAAGCAGTGAACCAGAGCCTTAGCCACTGCAATGGAACTCCAGATGCATGTGCCACCTTGTGTGCATGTGTGATCTTGTGCATCTGGTTTATGTGGGTTCTGGGTAGTCAAACCTGAGTCCTTGGATTTTGTAGGCAAGCACCTTAATCACTAAGGCATCTCTCCAGCCCCCCAAAAACATTTTTTTTGTAAATGACATGGGAGGGCTGGAGAGATTGCTTAGTGGTTAAAGCACTTACCTGTGAAGCCTAAGGACCCATGTTCTACTCTCCAGATACCACATAAGCCAGACACACAAGGTGATGCATGCACAAGGTCACACATGTGCACAAGGTGGCACACGTGTCTGCAGTTTGATTGCAGTGGCTGCAGGCCTGTCATGCCAATTCTCTCTCTGTCTCTCTCTCATTAAAAAATTTTAAAAATAAATTTAAAAAGGAAAAGAGCCAGGTATGGTGGTGCTCATCTTTAATCCCAGCACTTGGGAGACAGAGATAGGGGGATCTCCTCGAGTTCGAGGCCACCCTGAGATTACATAGTGAATTCCAGGTCAGCCTGGGCTAAAGCAAGAGCCTACCTCAAAAAATTAAAAATAAATAAATAAACAGAGGAGGCTGCTTGGATTTGAACCAAGGACCTCTTGATCTGAAGTCAAACACCCTAACCCTAAGCTATGGCACCAAACTTCACTCAGTATCTCATTAGAACCTCTTCAACTATAGCACCACACACAGACTATAATCTGTGATTACATTGCCTCTGCAGGTTCCAAAATCTGACAGTCTTTCTTTACTTCCCATCCCCAACCTTACGTAGTGGCCTCTTTCTTATCTATATTATCTCTCTCACGGGTTGTGTTGAGGTTACCATACTTTCACCTGGAAAGGATGCCTGGCTGGTGTTTAGCTGTTTTGTTTTTTTTTTTTCCTTGTGTGGATGGGGGAGTAGGCACGTATATGTGCCCACGTGGTGCCTCATCACTTGCCTGGGGTAGCTCTGTGAGAACAACAGGTGTCCCGCTCCATTGCTCTTCCTCCTGTTCTTGTTTGAGCTGTACTCTATTTTGTTCTGTTTTCCAGGTAGAGTCTCACTGTAGCCCAGGCTGACCTGGAACTCACTCTGTAGTTCCAGACTAGCAATCCTTTTACCTCTGCCTCCTGAATGCTGAGATTAAAGGTGTGCACCACCACACCCGGCTTATTCTTTATTTATTAAAAGCTTTTCTTGATCACTGTCTTTATTATTATAATAATAATTATTATTATCATTATTAGTTTATTTATTTATATTTATTTTTTTGCTTTTGTTTTTCAAGGTAGCATCTTGTTCTAGCCCAGGCTGACCTGGAATTCACTATGTAGTCTCAGGGTGGCTTCAAATTCATGGCGATCCTCCTACTTCTGCTTCCCGAGTGCTGAGATTAAAGGCACGAGCCACCTATTATTTTCTTCATTGGCTTTTTCTTTGAAACTCAAAAATCAGTACAGGCCAGGAGAGTTGACTCAGTGGTTAAGGCACTTGGTTGCAAAACCTAATAACCTAGTGTATTAGTCAGGGTTCTCTAGAGGAACAGAACTGCTAGAATGAATTATTTTAAAGGGGGATTTATTGGATCAGCTTACAGTAGTCCAATAGCAGTTGCAGGCCCGAGAATCACCGAACCTGGTAGTTGCTCAGTCCTCGTGGCCAGATGCCTCAGCAGTCCCGACCCGGCACTGCAGATGGTGCAGGAAAGCCTGGAGGCTTCCTGAGGAGCCGCTGGGCTTCAATCCACGGGGGTCTTCAGTTGATGCTGGTCTTTCGTCCGCACTGGTCTTCAATCCACGCTGGAAGGTAGCAAGCAGCTCCGGCAGCCAAAATGGACGGGGGGGCAGGAAGGAAGGAAGGGACTCTCCTTTCCCAGAGCTCCCTTGTATCAAGTCCCCCTCTGGGCGGGACCGCCCATTCTGGGGGAAGGGCTCAACCTTGGGGAAAGACTTCCTCCTCTAATTGATCCTTCCTAGAAGCAACCTATGGATTACTAAACAGATCAAGTTGACAACACCTTAACTATCACAAGTCCACCCCTTGTCAACTTGGCATCAAATCATGTCTCCTTACATCATACTTAATTTTCAAATGAAAACAGTAACAAGCTCATAATTCCGCCTAACATGGCATAACTATCCCACGTACAACCGGAACCGCAAAATCTTCCCCCCAACACAAAGCTTAGTCTCTAGTATAATGGGTCTAATATAAATTCAACAGTTAGCTAATGATATAATCGTAATATTGGTGTAGATACATACAAACACTCTGTTATCAAGGCAGGACAGAAACATTGCAATCACAGTCCTCGTTTCTGTAACTGGTCACGTGGCCTTAGCTGGTATTTGTAACTGCCTTCTTCTACTACCCATTCTGTATTTCCTCCACCTTCAGCAAGCACCTCACCAGGTCTTGGTTCTTTACCTGGAGGGGTAACCCATACCTTCATTCCTGAAGGATCTGGGCCATTTATCACACTACTTCTATTGGGTTGTTGCAGTCGTCCATTGACTTTGACAACAGGACATGGTAACACTAGCAGACGCCCTAAAGGATCTCCTGCACTCCAGGCATACTCTTCCTTACCTCCATTGTGGAGAAGCAGTCCAATTTCCCCCTGGTAATCTGGATCAATCACCCCTGCTATCACTGTAACTCCTTTCTCAGCCTGTTCACTCAAGGGCATTAGGAGCCCAAAGTGACCAGGGGGAAGTCTTAGCTTCCAGTTCAATGGAATGTTCTTTGTGTCTCCTGGCAAAAGCACTCCTCCCTCTGGGACCAAGACTTGTAGTCCAGCAGAGCATAAGGTTGCGGGAACAGGAAGCAAAAATCTAGCTAATGGGTCACTTGGAGTGATGGTAAGTGGGACTATTCCCATTTCCACCCCTTGATTCCTAGACCCGTGAATCCAGGCTATAGGAGAAACAGTTCCATATATAGGACGCTGATTCAGAGCATACACAGCCTGCTGGAGGACACTCCCCCAGCCCTCCAAGCTATTGCCACCTAGTTGGCGCTGTAGCTGTTTCTTCAAAAGGCCATTCCACCGTTCTATCAAGCCAGCTGCTTCAGGATGGTGGGGCACATGGTAAGACCAGTGAATTCCATGATCATGAGCCCACTGCCGTACTTCCTTGGCGGTGAAGTGAGTTCCTTGGTCAGAAGCAATGCTGTGTGGAATGCCATGACGGTGAATAAGGCATTCTGTAAGCCCACTGATGGTAGTCTTGGCAGAAGCACTACGTGCAGGAAAGGCAAATGCATACCCAGAATAAGTGTCTATTCCAGTAAGGACAAAACGCTGCCCTTTCCATGATGGAAGTGGTCCAATGTAGTCAACCTGCCACCAGGTTGCTGGCTGGTCACCCCGAGGAATACTACCATATCGGGGGCTCAGAGTTGGTCTCTGCTGTTGGCAAATTTGGCACTCAGCAGTAGCCGTAGCCAGGTCAGCCTTAGTTAGTGGAAGTCCATGTTGTTGGGCCCATGCATAGCCTGCATCTCTGCCACCATGGCCACTTTGTTCGTGGGCCCATTGGGCAATGACAGGGGTGGCTGAGGAAAAAGGTTGACCACTATCCACAGTACGGGTCAGCTTATCTACTTGATTATTAAAGTCATCCTCCAACGAGGTCACCTTCTGATGAGCATTAACATGGGACACAAGTATCTTTATATCCTTTGCCCATTCAGAGAGTTCTATCCACATACACCTTCCCCAAATGTCCTTTTCACCAATTTTCCAATTGTGCTCCTTCCAAGTCCCAGACCATCCAGCCAAACCATTGGCCACAGCCCATGAATCAGTGTATAAGCGCACATCTGGCCATTTTTCTTTCCAAGCAAATTGCACAACCATATGCACTGCCCGAAGTTCTGCCCATTGTGAAGACTTCCCTTCACCACAGTCCTTCAGAGTTGTCCCAGAAAGGGGCTGTAATGCTGCAGCTGTCCACTTTTGGGCGGTGCCTGCATAACGTGCTGAACCATCTGTAAACCATGCCCTAGACCTCTCCTCCTCAGTCAATTGATCATAGGGCACACCCCATGATGCCATAGGTGCATGCTTGGGGACAGAAGGCATTGCAACAGGAGTAGCAACCATAGGCATTTGGGCAATTTCCTCATGTAACTTACTCGTACCTTCAGGGCCTGCTCTAGCCCAATCACGTATATACCACTTCCACTTAATGATGGACTGTTGCTGTGCACGTCCAACTTTATGGCCTGGTGGGTCAGATAACACCCAGCTCATGATGGGCAGCTCAGGTCACATAGTAACTTGATGGCCCATTGTCAAACGTTCAGTTTCCACTAAGGCCCAATAGCAGGCCAAAAGCTGTCTCTCAAATGGAGAATAATTGTCTGCAGACGATGGCAGGGCCTTGCTCCAAAATCCCAATGGCCTCCGCTGTGATTCACCTATGGGGGCCTGCCAAAGGCTCCAAACAGCATCCCTGTCTGCCACTGAAACCTCAAGTACCATCGGATCTGCTGGATCATATGGCCCAAGGGGCAGAGCAGCCTGCACAGCAGCCTGGACCTGTTGAAGAGCCTTCTCTTGTTCTGGGCCCCACTGAAAACTAGTAGCTTTCCGAGTCACTTGGTATATGGGACGGAGTAAGACACCCAAGTGAGGAATGTGCTGTCTCCAAAATCCAAATAGGCCCACTAGACGTTGTGCTTCTTTCTTAGTGGTAGGAGGGGCCAAATGCAACAACTTGTCCTTCACCTTAGAAGGAATATCCCTACATGCCCCACACCACTGAACTCCTAGAAATTTCACTGAGGTGGAAGGTCCTTGAATTTTGGATGGATTTATTTCCCATCCCCTGATGCGCATATGCTGTACCAGCAACTCCAGAGTGGATGCCACCTCCTGCTCATTTGATCCAATTAGCATTATGTCATCAATATAATGGACCAACGTGACACCCTGTGGAAGGGACAAGCGATCAAGGTCCCTGCGAACTAAGCTATGACACAGGGCTGGAGAGTTAATATAACCTTGAGGTAAAACAGTAAATGTGTACTGCTGACCTTGCCAGCTGAAGGCAAATTGCTTCTGGTGGTCCTTATGGACAGGTATGGAGAAGAAAGCATTTGCAAGATCAATAGCCGCATACCAGGTACCAGGAGATGTGTTAATCTGCTCAAGTAAAGAAACCACATCTGGTACAGCAGCTGCAATTGGAGTCACCACCTGATTAAGTTTCCGATAATCCACTGTCATTCTCCAGGATCCATCTGTCTTCTGAACAGGCCAAATAGGAGAGTTAAAGGGAGATGTGGTGGGAACCACCACCCCTGCATCCTTCAAGTCTTTTATAGTGGCATTAATTTCTGAAATCCCTCCAGGGATGCGATACTGTTTCTGATTCACTATTTTCCCTGGTGGTGGGAGCCTCAGTGGCTTCCATTTTGCCTTTCCAACCATAATAGTCCTCACTCCACAAGTCAGGGAACCAATGTGAGGGTTCTGCCAACTCCTAAGTATATCTATCCCAATTATGCATTCTGGCACTGGGGAAATAACCACAGGGTGAGTTCGGGGACCCACTGGACCCACTGTCAGTCTAACATTTGCCAAAACTCCATTGATCACCTGACCTCCATAAGCACCTACTTTAACTGGAGGGCCATGGTGCTTTTTGGGGTCTCCTGGAATCAATGTCAATTCAGAGCCAGTGTCCAGTAGGCCCCGAAAGGTCTGATTATTTCCTTTCCCCCAGTGTACAGTTACCCTAGCAAAAGGCCGCAGGTCCCTCTGAGGAAGGATAGGTGTAAGTTTAATATTGAAACTTTTGGCAGTTGCAGCAGGGTCCTTCCTCAAGGGGACCCGGCCACCCCTTCAATCAAGGGGCTCAGGGTCTGTAAACTGGCTCAAATCTGGAAACTGATTAAGAGGTCTTGATTCTCTGTCGCTATAATTCAAAGTGGCTTTATGTTCCCTTGCTCTGGAATTTTTCTGCTTATACAGATCAAGAAGAAATTCAGTAGGCTTCTTATCTATTTGACTTCTGGGAACACCATGATTAATCAGCCAATTCCAAAGGTCCATACGAGTCATACCTTTATGTGCATAATTTTGCCTACGCTGTCTATTATGAAAAACACGTTCACCCTGCCTTTGGCGATTCAGTGCTGCCACCTGGCCCTTGTTACCCCGAGATCCAGTTATGCCCATTGCATCTAAATCACCTAATGCAGCAACTGCAGCTCCCACTGTGAGGTCTTCTTTACATAAAAGAGCAATGATGGAAGACTTTAAGTATGCTGGTGCTCCCCTCACAAATCTGTTTCTTATAGTCTTAGTGAAGGGCACATCTTCTGGACGCTCCCATTGTGGGGGCAAAGATGAGTTTACATGGCAAATCCACTCCAGCATTCCAAGTTCTCTGAGCTTTTTAATCCCTTCATCGACATTAAGCCAAGGGATATCAGGCAGCTCGAGCTCACTCACAGTGGGCCATCTTTGGATCCATACTTCAGCCAACCAATCAAATAAACTCTTGGCACCCTTTCCAACTGCACGAGCTGCATTGTTAAATCTAAAATCTCTGCTCAATGGGCCTATTTCAGTAAATTCAGCCTGATCTAATCTTATGTTCCTTCCTCCATCATCCCACACCCTTAAGATCCATTCCCACACATATTCCCCATGCTTCTGCCTGTACAAGTTAGAAAACTCCTGAAGTTCTTTAGGGGTGTACCTCACTTCCTCCTGTGTCACACTTTCTATCTCACCTTTCTATCTCACATATTCCCCATGCTTCTGCCTGTACAAGTTAGAAAACTCCTGAAGTTCTTTAGGGGTGTACCTCACTTCCTCCTGTGTCACACTTTCTATCTCACCTTTAGGGGCCTGCCTAGAGGTTATAGGCCTAGAGGCAAAAACGGGTGGGAACTGAGAAGCACCAGCACTTCCTGCTGATTCCCCAGACAAAGAGGGATGAATTCCCTCAGGCAAGGGTGGGGAGGATAATACCTCAGGATGTGGGGGTGGGGATACAACTGCTGCTAAGGGAGGGCAGGCCATATTTTCATCCAAAACATCTTCTTCAGAATCTAACACTTCGATGTCCCCAGGTTCTTCAGGGTCTTCCCACACATCACCATCCCAAGTCACAGGATCCCACTCTTTTCCAATCAGTGCCCTCACTTTAACTTCTGATAGTTGGTGAGGCTGGGATTTGAATTTACGTTGCAAATTAGCCAATCTCACAATGAGAGCTTGGGTTTGGTTTTCTGCAATCCGAGCCCTGTTCTGGCTAGAGAGGAGACTCTCCTCCAGGGCACCCTTAGAAACCTTGAGATCATGTATGTGGGTCTTAAGCTTAGAATTTTCCTTTTTGAGCTTCTGCTGTTCCCTCACTAGTTTGTCCAGAGATGCCAAAAGCAACCAACCAGCCTCATCATTGGTCTTACTTTTCCACAAATACTCAAATGTTTTAAATACAGAGTTACTAAATTCCTCGCTCTTCACAAGACATGACTCAGGGTCATCAAATACATCTATCTCACGTAGTTCTTGAAATAGTGCACACCATGGATTATCAGTGCCCCCCTTATTTCCAGGAAAAGCGCTCTCCTTATCATCAGTGGGGCCTTTAGCAGCATCAAAATTGGAGAGCCAACCCCAGATAGCACTAAGCCCACTAGAGAAACCCATTCTTACAATTCTGTTTCTCTAGAACCACTTCTGGTACCAAATTCTGTATTAGTCAGGGTTCTCTAGAGGAACAGAACTGCTAGAATGAATTATTTTAAAGGGGGATTTATTGGATCAGCTTACAGTAGTCCAATAGCAGTTGCAGGCCCGAGAATCACCGAACCTGGTAGTTGCTCAGTCCTCGTGGCCAGATGCCTCAGCAGTCCCGACCCGGCACTGCAGATGGTGCAGGAAAGCCTGGAGGCTTCCTGAGGAGCCGCTGGGCTTCAATCCACGGGGGTCTTCAGTTGATGCTGGTCTTTCGTCCGCACTGGTCTTCAATCCACGCTGGAAGGTAGCAAGCAGCTCCGGCAGCCAAAATGGACGGGGGGGGGCAGGAAGGAAGGAAGGGACTCTCCTTTCCCAGAGCTCCCTTGTATCAAGTCCCCCTCTGGGCGGGACCGCCCATTCTGGGGGAAGGGCTCAACCTTGGGGAAAGACTTCCTCCTCTAATTGATCCTTCCTAGAAGCAACCTATGGATTACTAAACAGATCAAGTTGACAACACCTTAACTATCACACCTAGGTTCGATTCCCCAGTCCCATGTTATACCAGAAGCACAAAGTGGCGCATGCATCTGGTGTTTGTTTTCAGCAGCTAGAGACCTTGGTGTGCCCATTATCTCTCCCCCCCCCCCCACCGTCTCTCCTCTCTGTCTTTCTCTGCTTGCAAATAAATAATGAAAATCAATACATACTTTTATCTTTTTGGGGGGGGGCTTCGAGGTAGGGTCTCGTTCTAGCCCAGGGTGACTTGGAATTCACTGTGTAGTCTCAGGGTGGCCTTGAAGTTACAGAGATCCTCCTACCTCTGCCTCCCCTGTGCCTCAGACAGCAACACGCAAGTTCTTATGTGGGAACCCCTGCCTGCTGTTCACTTCTTATCGAATCTAATCACCTGTTGATCGTGGCTGTTACACCCAGCACTCCTGCCTGAATCCTCAGTACAGGAAACTTCAGTGCAAAACAAAGCCCTCCCTGTTCGGTTGCATGGAAGGGGCTCCACACAGTTCCTAAGACTACTCTCACTGCCTTGGCCAGTCGTAAAGACCTCTCTAGAACATAGGACAGCCTGGTTTGGCCACAGACCTCCTGCTCTGAGGTCTGAACTATTCCATGGAGTACCTTCTCATGAGATACTCACAGAGCCTCAGTCCCTGGTCACTCCCCATCCCATCTGCCCCTTGAGCTATCACTATCACCCTTGTTTGGATGGGAGAACCCAAGCCAGTGTGAGGATGGGGTGACGGAACTGCTGTGGAGTCTGGTCCATGGAGGACCTGAGTAACCGTAAAAATAAAAGGGTCTCGGGCTGGAGAGATGGCTTAGCGGTGTTTACCTGCAAAGCCAAAGGACCCAGGTTCGATTTCCCAGGACCCATGTAAGCCAGATGCACAAGGGGGCACACGTATCTGAAGTTCGTTTGCAGTGGCTGTACGCCCTCATGCGCCCATTCTCGCTCTCCCCTTCTCTCTCTCTCTCTCTCTCAAATAAATAAATTTAAAAATAAATAAATAAATAAATAAAGGGGTCTCTTAGCAATGAAGTGGGTATAACTATAAATAGCCTTAACTGGGGTTGACTCTAGATCCAGGTTTTTAATTTTAATGTTATTTTGGGTCTTTTATTTTTTTTAATATTTTTTTATTGGCAACTTTCATACTTATAGACAATGAACCATGGTAATTCCCTCCCCCCCCACTTTCCCCTTCACAACTCCACTCTCCATAATATCCCCTCCACCTCTCAATCAGTCTCTCTTTTATTTTTAAAAATATTTTATTTTTATTTATTTGAGAGAAATAGGCAGGGAGAGACAAAGAATGGGCACACCAGGGCCTCCAGCCTCTGCAAACAAACTCCAGATGCGTGTGCCCCCTTGTGCATCTGGCTTATGTGGGTTCTGGGGAATTGAACCTGGGTCCTTTGGTTTCACAGGCAAGTGCCTTAAACACTAAGCCATTTCTCCAGCCTCTCTCTCTTCCTTCCTCTCTTTCTTTTTCTTTTTTTTTTTCCCTCTTTTTTATTTATTTTTATTTTTATTTTTCGAGGTAGGGTCTTGTTCTAGCCCAGGCTGACCTGGAATTCACTATGTAGTCTCAGGGTAGCCTCGAACTCATGACGATCCTCCCACCTCTGCCTCCCAAGTGCTGGGATTAAAGGCATGCGCTATCATGCCCAGTTCCTTGCTTTTATTTTTGATGTATCTTTTCCTTCTATTATGATGGTCTTGTGTAGGTAGTGTCAGGCACTACAAGGTCATGGATATACAAGCCATTTTGTGTCTGGAAGAGTGCATTGTAAGGAGTCCTACCCTTCTTTTGGCTCTTACGTTCTTTCTGCCACCTTTTCCACAATGGACCCTGAGCCTTGAAAGATGTGATAGAGGGCTGGAGAGATGGCTTAGCAGTTAAGGCACTTGCCTGCAGAGCCTAAGGACCCATGTAATCCAGATGCACAAGGTGGCATATGCATCTGGAATTCAGTTGCAGTGACTAGAGGCCCTGATGAGCCTATTTTCTCTCTTTTTCTCTCTGTCTCAAAATAAAATAAATAAATAACAGAAAGGTATGATAGAGATGTTTCAGTGCTGAGCACCCCAATGTCACTTCTTCTTAGCATGATGTTACCTTTTGAGTCATTTCAAGGTCCCCACCACCTGAAAAGAGAAGCTGCTCTAACCAAATATGAGAGTAGCATTAACATGTGGGTAGGGACATTAAGAGAAGTGCTTACTGGGCAGAGTGGTGAGCATAATATGTACATTTAGGCAGACACCAGCAGACATTCAGTATCAGGCATGTATTCCCTCCTGTGGAGCAGACCTCCAGTCCAATTAGGGAGCAGTTATTTTCCCCCGTAACAGACATGGCATTATTGCACCTGTTGGCTCATTTGGCCTAGCGGACCAAATTTAAGGGTTGCAGTGTCCACGGTTGTTTAGCTCCACCGGTGATTTCTCTCTCTCCAATGGAGCTACATGCAGTGCAGCTTTCTCCAGTTTTCCGTCAGCTGGTCTACAAGGAGGAGGTTTTCAGCTCAGCTCCAGCAGGATTTCTCAGTGACCTTGCAGCTCAAGCATGTGGAGTCTTTAGCAATAGGGTCTTGCCATCTATTCCTGGTGGGGCACCAAGAGCTTTGACAATGGCCTGTGATACTTGGGGGGCATCAGGGACCTTCCTGGCTAACAACTCACTAGAAGGTATCCCATCCCTGACACAGAAAATTTTCTGGGTGTGCCATTGTCCAAAAAAGTAGGTTTCCATATGATTTATTCATACCCTCTTAGATTTGGATTAACCCCCCATGTTTCCTTTACTCAATCTCTTCCCCTAACCTCATTAAATACTTTTTTATTTGTAGCAGATAGAGAGATTGAGAGAGACAGAGTATGGGCGCACCAGGGCCTCTCGCCTCTGTAAATGAATTCCAGAAGTATGTTCCACTTCATGCATCTGATTTTACTGGGGAATTGAACCAGAGCTGGCAGGCTTTGCACACAAGTGCCTTTAACCACAGAACCATCTCCCCAGCCCTGCTTTATTATTTTATCTTAATTTATTTTCAGGGTTTTAGAAAATATTTTATTTACTTATTTAAGAGAGACAAAGAGGACTGGAGGGATGGCTTAGCGGTTAAGGCATTTGTCTGCAAAGCCAAAAGACCCAGGTTTGATTCCCCAGAACCCACATTAGCCAGATGCACAAGGGGGCCCATTCTGTCTCTCTCTTCCCCCTTTCTCTGTCAAATAAATGAATAAATAAAAATAAAATATATATAAGAGAGAGAAAGAAAGAAAGAATGGGCGTTCCAAGGCCTCTAGCCACTGCAAACAAACTCCAGACACATGCACCACCTTGTGTATCTAGTTTATATGTGGGTTAGGCTTCGCAGGCAAGTGCCTTAACTGCTATGCCATCTCTCCAGCCCTATTTTCAGGATTTTGAGATAGATCTCACTCTAACTCAGGCTGTCCTGGAACATGTAGTAATACTCTTGCCTCCACCTCCTAGGTGCTAGGATTACAGGAGTGAGCCACCACACGCAGCTCAGACCTGACTTTATTATTTATTTATTTATTTAACTTTTGGGGCATGGTGTAAGTATATGCCTAGGTTGTGATTTCTGCCAGGTGAGTTCAGTACAGGGAGAGAGGGCCAAACAGATAAGAGAATTTGTTAAGCAAATTGCTGCACTAGGCCATGGACTTGAAGGTGTGTAGGCAGAGACGGGGACATGAGAGGATATGACAGGTAGTGAAACGTGACACAGGTAATAAAGAGATCGCTTGACAGGGTCAGAGTATAAAAGGTGGATTTCCTGCACAGAAATCAAGATCTTAAAGGCTTGGGAAAAAGGGCTCAGCACAAATGAGAAAGAGGACCAGGTGTGGTGGCGCACGCCTTTAATCCCAGCACTTGGGAGGCAGAGGTAGGAGGAGTGCCATGAGTACAAGGCCACCCTGAGATTCCATAGTGAATTCCAGGTCAGCCTGAGCTACAGGGAGACCCTACCTGGAACCCCCCCCCAAAAAAAGAAGGGGATAAGTAAGGATAATGGGGGGTTGAATGATCAAAACACATTGTACACATGTATGAAATTGTCAAAAAATAAATTTAGGCCAAGCATGGTGGCACACACCTTTAATCCCAGTACTCAGGAGGCAGAGGTAGGAGGATGGCTGTGAGTTTGAGACCACCCTGAGAGTACATAGTGAATTCTAGATCAGCCTGGGCTAGAGCAAGACACTACCTTGAAAAACAAAACAAAACAAAAACAAAACTTTAAAAATTTTTGCACTTGGGTGTGTGTATAGCTGAACACGTCCCATGTGCACATGTGCAGAGACCCAAGGAGGATGTTGGTGAACTCCTCTATCGCCATTCTGCTTTGTTTCCTTGAGCCCAGCTTTTTATTTTTTATTTTTATTTTAAATGTTTTATTTATTTATTTATTTATTTATTTATTTTATACTTATTTGAGAGAGACAGACAAAGATAGGCATGCCAGGGCCTCCAGCCACTGTAAACAAACCCCAGACACATGCACCACCTTGTACGTGGGTCCTGGGGATCGAACCTGGGTCCTTACACTTCGCAGGCAAGCACCTTCACTGCTAAGCCAGCTCTTCAGCCCGAGCCCAGCTTTTTACACAGATCCCAAGGATCAAAGCCAGGCCCTCATACTTGTGCAGTAAGTACTCTTACCAGCTGAGTCATCTCCCCAGCCCCAATAAAAATATTTTTAAAGCCAGGCATGGTGGCGCATACCTTTAATCCCAGCGCTCCAGAAACAAGTAGGAGGAGCCCTGTGAGTCTGAAGCGAGAGGACTACAGAGTGAGTCCCAGGTCAGCCTAGGCTAGAATGAGACCCTACCTCAAAATTTAAAAGAAAGGGGGGCCCTGGAGAGATGGCTTAGCAGTTAAGTGCTTGCCTGTGAAGCCTAAGGACCCCGGTTCGATTCTCCAGGTCCCACGTAAGCCAGATGCACATGGTGGCACATGCTTCTGGAGTTCATTTGCAGTGGCTAGAGGCCCTGGAGTGCCCATTCTCACTCTCTCGCTCTTTGTCTCTAATAAAAAAAATATTTTAAAAAATTTTGCATTTTATAGTGGTGCATGCCTTTTATCCCAGCACTTGGGAGAGAGAGGTAGAAGGATAGTTGTGAATTCAAGGCCGGACTATAGGGTGAATTCCAGGTCAGCCTGGGCTAGAGTGAGACCCTATCCTGAAAAAAAAAAAAAAAAAAAAACAGGGTTGGAGAAATGGTTTAGCAGTTAAGGCGCTTGCCTGCAAAGCCAAAGGACCCAGATTTGATTCCCCAGGACCTATGTAAGCTAGATGTACAAGGTGGCACATGCATCTGGAGTTCATTTGCAGCAGCTAGAGGCCCTGGCACATTCATGTTCTCTCTCTCCCTCCCTCTCAAATAAATAAGATAAAATAAATTTAATTATATATTTTTTAAATTTTTTATACTTTATTCATTATTCATCTGAGAGGGAGGAGAGAGAAAGAGTGACAGAAAGAGGCTGATAAAGAGAATGAGTATGGGCACACCAGGGCTTCCTGAGACTGGAAACAAACTCCAGACATATGCGCCATTTAGAGTATCTGAGTTACATAGGTACTGGAGAATCAAACCTGGGTTGTTAGGCTCTGCAGACAAGTGCCTTAACCTCTGAGCCATCTTGCCAACAATAAATAAAAAAATAAATGAAACAATAAATAAAGCCAGGCGCAGTGGCGCATGCCTTTGATCCCAGCACTCAGGAGGCAGAGGTAGGAGGATCACCATGAGGCCACCCTGAGACTATATAGTGAATTCCAGGTCAGCCCAGACTAGAGTGAAGCCCTACCTCAAAAAACCAAAATAAATATATATAATCTCAAAGGCATTACAGATGATCATATATATATATATATATATATATATATATATATATATATATATATATTCCTACTTTCTAGTTAGTGCTCAGTTTAGGGCCACTTGCCACCCACTATCTCTTGGAACAGCTCTTCCCTTTCTTTTAAATATGTATATGAGTATATAGTGTATATGCTTGTGGGAGCGTGTGTGTGTGGAGACCAGTGACTAGAGATTTTGTATTGCTCTCAACTTTATTGACGGAGACAGCTTCTCTCAGTTGAACCCAGAGCTTACGAATTGGACCATTCTAGTTAGCCAACTTGTTCTGGAGATGCCCCGTCTCTGCCTCACACATGCTGAAGTCACAGACAGCCACACACTCACATGACATTTATGTGAGTGCAGGGAATCCGAACTCTGGAACCCACGCTCATGCTGTTTTATCCATGCGCCGTTTCCCCAGGACCTTCTTTTTGACTTTTTGAGACAGGGCCTCAAACTCACTATGGAGTTGAGGATGGCCTTCAAATCCTTCTCATCCTGCCTCCGCCTTCCCTCACAAGTACGGGGACTACAGGCATGTACTACCACGTGCAGCTCCTGCCTCACCTCTCCAGTGACTTCTTCCCAGATCTGGAGCCTGGATCTGGTACCTATCGTTTGATATATATTTTTAAGTGAATGAGTGAATGGGAATGAAACCCTGTATGAACAGTTGTGCTAAGCACTCTCAGCTCCTCAAAGCAGCAAATGGAAAGTGAAGTGTAGAACAAAGCCCAGAACCCCAGCTAGGTGCTAAGCCACTGATCAAAGCTGAAGCTATTCCTGAAAAGTTCAGCATCTTTCTGTAAGCTTTTAGAGTCTGGCTTGCTAGACAAACTAGACTCCTTAAATGCCATAGGCTTGCCTCTCACTGAACTGCTTCAAGGAGTTCATAGCTAGGCGTGGTGGTGCACACCTTTAATCCCAGCATTTGGGAGGCAGAGATAGGAAGATCGCCATGAATATGAGACAACATAGTGAATTCCAGGTCAGCCTGAGCTAAAGTGAGACCCTACCTCAAACCCATCCCCCTCGTAAAAAAAAAAGAAAAGAAAAAGAAGGGGTTCTTTTTAATTATTTATTTATTTTAGTGAGAGAGGGAAAGAGGCAGACAGAGAGAGAGAAAATGGGCACGCCAGGGCCTCCCGCCACTGCAAAGGAACTCCAGACACATGCGCCACCTTGTGCATCTGGCTTACATGGGTCCTAGGCAATCAAACCAAGGTCATTTGGCTTTGCAGGCAAATGCCTTACCCGCTAAGCCACCTCTCCAGCCCAAGAAGGGGTTCTTGCTTAGAACTGGGACTGAACAGAAGGTAGGGTGTGCCTTAGGGAGGAGAAAGTGAGATGTGGAGACTGGAGGTGTGTGACTTTTCCTGGGAAGTTTTTTTTTTTTCAATATTTTATTTATTTATTTGAGAGAGGGGGCAAATAGAGAGAAAGAGAGATGTATGTACCACCTTGTACATCTGGCTTATGTGGGTACTGGAGAATTAACCTGGGTCTTTGGGCTTCACAGGCAAGTGCCTTAACTGCCACGCCATCTCTTCAGCCCCTTAGGAATCTATTTCTCTTCATCTCAAAAAAAAGGGGGGCTGGAGAGATGGCTTAGTGGTTAAGCGCGTGCCTGTGAAGCCTAAGGACCCCGGTTCAAGGCTTGATTCCCCAGGACCCACGTAAGCCAGATGCACAAGGTGGCACATGCATCTGGAGTTCGTGCGCAGTGCCTGGAGGCCCTGAAGCACCCACTCTCTCTTTCTCTCTCTCTCTGCCTCTTTCTGTCTGTCATTCTCAAATAAATAAATAAAAATAAACAAAAAATATTTTTAAAAAAGGCAGCTCAAAGAAATGAGTCCACCCAAGCTCAGCTTGGTGAACCAATGAGTTTATTGGTGTCGCTTACAGGAACATGGGTGATTCAAAGGCCGCCTCATCATGGGAAAGCCCCACACCAGCAAAAGTGGGGTCTCACCCAAGCTGCATCCCCGTAGTTTCCTGCACAACTTGCAGACAGCTTCACCCCTGGAACAGCCCCCTTGCTCCAGAAATTGCTTATATGATCTCTCGGAGGGTCTTGAAAGTTTCTTGCATGTTCCATGAACTTGGTGAGTCTTCCCCTCTTTCCAGGAAGAAATGGTTCAACCTGGAGCAAGAGCTACTCAAGTCATAGCAGGGGGAGATGGGTCAGCGGCTAGACCTTATATTAAACAGACATTTATTGAACCCCTGCCACAGTCAATGCATGCCGGGTGCTGAGGACCCCTAGCAGAACAAGACTTCACCTTGGCACCAGGGAGCCCATGGTCCAGAGAGCTGTCCCCATCATGACGTATCTGCTAAGCAGCAACATAACAAGAGGTCTTTTGAGCTTGAGCTTCATGGGCAGATCAGGAAGAAACTATCTTCTGGATGGTTTTGTCAGCAGCAAGGGGGAAAGAGACGAGGCAGATCGTCAAGAAAGAGGCAGGCTCAGCCCAGCTCCAGTGTTCGCAGCAGTCGAGGTCTCTCTTCTGTCCTGACTTCCAAGCAGTGCTGTTTTGTTTCATCTTTCCACCTGATCACATCACTCCCTCTGGTGGACGCTCCACTTAGCATCTATTTCTTCAGCTCCTTGATCCTCCTCTTGTTTCCCTGTTATCACCACCTTTTCTTCCCAAATACCACAGTCTCCCAAAAAACCGACTCCATCTATGGCTGGAGTTGACAAGGGTGCACCTGGATTTGAACCAGGGACCTCTTGATCTGCAGTCAAATGCTCTGCCACTGAGCTATGGCCCCTGCTAACACTATGCTTCTTAATAGTATCATTTCACCTTGAGTATCACATTACTTATTAGCATTGGCTGTACGTTGGTTGCAGACTGATACAAATAAATAAGGAACTTTATTGGACCACAATAGAAATATCAGAGAAGAAACTGGCTGCCAGTGTGTGTGAAACTTTTCTTGGGGAAACGTCAGCAAACATATGGTCACTAGGGCACCAACAGCAGACCAAAGTAGCAATTATTATACCAAAGTCCAACTCAAACTCATAATTTATTGGGGTTACTACAGGAGTATGGGAGAGGTGAATCCCAGCACTGATAATCCCAGCTATGATAACTTTTTTATACTAGTTCAAACTAATAAGTTCATATAGTGCTTTTTTTGTTTGTTTGTTTTGTTTTGTTTTGTTTTATCAAGGTAGGGTCTCACTCTAGCCCAGGCTGACCTGGAATTCACTATGGAGTCTCAGGGTGGCCTCGAACTCACCGCAGTCCTCCTACCTCTGCCTCCCGAGTGCTGGGATTAAAGGCATGCCCCACCACACCCAGCTTTAAAATTACTTTTATTATGAACTCTATACTATGAACATATTACATATTGATCATATTTCCATCAGATTATACTTTTTATTTTTTTATTTTTTAGAGAGAGCATGAAAGAGGATTGGCCTACCAGAACCTCAGCCACTGCAATCTAACTCCAGATGCTTTCGCCACCTAGTGGGCATGTACGACCTTGTGTTTGCCTCATTTTTGTGCATCTGGCTTGACGTGAGTACTTTGAATTGAATCCAGGCCATTAGGTTTTGCAGGTAAGTGCCTTTAACCACGGAACCATCTCTCCAGCGTGTGCCCGGCCGTCCCCTCTCCCCCCGCCCCGACACACACACCACTTGTTCATTCTTTGAGACCCAGCAAAAGTGTCAGGCTCTTGTGGGCAGACCCTGACTCTCAACAGATGGTCTCTCTGAGCCCTGGTGCCCGCTTCAACGTGTATTCCTCTACCTATCACTGCCTTATACTGGACTTGAGTCCTTTACGTAACACACACATCCACTCAAAGCATGGATGTGCTCACAGCAGACCCCAGTGTCATTATTTCAATGCTACCTATAGCACAGGAAATGGTGAATACATAACTGAATCCACAACTGCCCTCCCCCTGCTCATTTGCCCTACAATCTCACACTAAAAGTGGCAATGACTTTGTCTCAAAAGACTGCTCAGTGGTGCTTGCAACAGACAAAGCAAACATTTCTCAAGTACCCTTAAATCAGGACTTTGTGGGCATGGACTCGCACAGCATAACGGGGTCCTGGAAGGGCTTACATTTGGTTTCATGCTCTAAAGTTACCTTTTTTTTTTCTTCCAGGTAAGGCCTCACTATAGTCCATGCTTACCTGGAATTCACTATGCCAACCCAGGGTGGCCTTGAACTCATGGCAATCCTACCTGTGTCTCCCAAGTGCTAGGATTAAAGACGTGCACCACCATGCCCAGCTCTTACCTATTTTTTTGAGACAGGGTCTTAAGTAGTCCAGGCTGGCTTCAAATTATGTAGCTAAGAGACTTGGAGAGATGGCTGAGCAGTTAAGGTGCTTGCCTGCGACCCAGGTTCTACTCTCCAGATCCCACATAAGCCAGATGAACAAAGGCGAGGAAAGCGCAAGGTCACACATGCCTACAAGGTGGTGCAAGTGTCTGGAGTTTGATTGCAGGGGCTGAGGCCCTGGTGCCAATTCTCTCTCCCTCTCTAAAAAATAAATAAAAACTACGTAGCTAAAGACAGCCTTGAATTTCTGAGTGCTGGGATCACAGGTGTTTACCACTACACCTGTTTTATATGGCACTGGGGATCAAACCCAGAGCTTTCTACATGCTAGGCAGGCACTGTGCCCACTGAGCTCACACTCTATTAGCATCTTGAAACCCTTAATCCTGAACTTGGCTTCAGCCTCGTTATCCTCCAGGTGAGCCGGCGTCAGTAACCAGAGCGACAACTCAGTCCAAGCCAGCGGGAAAGTACCATCTGTGTCCCAGAAGGAAATAACCTGTGTGTCATGGGTAATGTATACGGCTAGTTTCTGAGGGGTACCTAACCAAGTACCACAGATCAGGAGCTAAAAACGATGGAAATTTATTCTCACAGTTCTGGAAGCCAGAAGCCTGAAATCGAGATGCCCTAGAGCCATGTTCGTTGAAGACTCAGGGCAGGGGATGTTTCACGTTGCTGTCTTGGCTTCCAGTGTTGCTGGCAGTCATGGAGACACATCACTTCAAGCTCTCCAGTATACCCTGTGTGTGCATGTCCACGTGGTATTCTTACACGGACACCAGTTAAGATTAGGGCTCTCCCTACTCCACTGCATGTATGCGTGTAGGCACACACATGCGATGGCACTTACATGCAGGTGAGAGGACAAACTCCTTCCCTCCCAAATAAGTAACTTTAAAAAAAAAAAAAAAAAAGGTGGACAGTACAGCTGGGGAGATAGCTCAGCAGTTAAGGTACTTGCCTGCAAAGCCTAGCGACCCAGGTTTGATTCCCCAATATCCACATAAAGCCAGATGCACAAAGAGGCACAGGCATCTGGAGTTCATCTGCAATGGCACTGTGCCCTGGCATGCCCACTGTCTGTCTCTACTTGCAAATAAATAATTTTGGTTTTTTAAATTGTTTGAGAGTCAGAGAGAGAGAGAATGGGCACACCAGGGTCTCCAGCCACTGCAAATGAACTCCAGATGCATGCGCCACCTTGTGCATCTGGCTTACGTGGGTCCTGGGGAATCGAACCAAGGTTCTTTGGCTTTACGGGGAAACACCTTAACCGCTAAGCCATCTCTCCAGCCCTTTTTTTGTTTTTCAAGGTAGGGTTTCTCTCTAGTCCAGATTGATCTGGAATTCACTATGTAGTTTAAGGCCTCAAATTCATGACAATCCTACCTCTGCCTCCCAAGTGCTGGGATTAAAGGCATGCACTACCATGCCTGGCTTAATAATTTTTTTTTTGTTTATGTTTTATGAGGTAGGGTCCCACTCTAGCCAGGCTGACCTGGAATTCACTATGTAGTCTCAGGGTAGCCTCGAAGTCACAGTGATCCTCCTACCTCTGCCTCCAGAGTGCTGGGATTAAAGGGTGCACCTCCATGTTTGGCATTAATTAACTATTAATAATAACAAATTAATAAATATTTTTAAAACGTGGATAGTGCCTGAGGAACATCATTTGAGATTGGCCTCCACATACATGAATGTACACACAAAAAACTGGGCATGCATGACACAACTTTATGGAAATATTAATTTTATTTGAGAGAGAATGGGCACACCAGCACCTCCAGGCACTGCAAACTAACTCCAGACACATGCACCACCTTGTGCATCTGATTTATGTGGGTCCTGGGGAACTGAACCTAGTTCCTTTGGCTTTACAGGCAAGTGCCCCAACCACTAAGCCATCTCTCCCCCCTGGAAACATTTTTATTCATAAACACGGAATACTTTCCAAGAACAAGGCACAGGGCAAGATGCCAAGGCCCCTGCCCTGGCCCATCAAGCCCACATGGACCTTGCTTTCCTTTGGGGCCCTGTCAGGACTTCATTCCATCCAGGACTTTTTTCAGAACTTTGAAATGGAAGTCTAGTTGAAAATAACTGTAACTCACCATTGATTATCCAAACATGGAGTCAAATACAGTTACTGTATCACAAACAAGTACCGATGCTGACAAGATCACTGGGTAGAGGGAAGTTAATAATTCCTCATAAATGTGGCCTTATTTACAGAGGTTTTAAGTGGATATGACAAATGACAGATTTTCATTAAAAAGCAACTTGACAGACATGAAAGCCCAGGGCACAGACAGAGCTAAGAGCTACCCCACTTCCTCCAGAGCAGAGCAGAGTTTACCCACATCTGCTCATCCTCTAAAGTGAGGGTGGCACCATCCCAGCCACTCGGGGCTGGGGGCAGGGGGTAGTCCTTGGAAACACACATGCATACACTCCAAGTACTCAGGGTCACTGGTGAAGAGATGGGGTACTTGGCAGCTTAGCCTTATAATGCCTAGGGATCTGAAGACCCAGTCTGAACAAAAATCTTCAGTAGCTAAGGAGGAACTCAATTTTTCAAAATGGCAGTTTCAAAGTGGCTAGCTACCCATTTTGGATGAAAAGCCCAAATGGCTGGCCTAAATTGTTGATGGTGACAGTGAGAGCCAACAGATCCCAGGGGATCTTCAGCTATTGGTGGGCCATACTCATGTTTCCCTTCCTCTTAACTTTTGGTGTTTCTACAACATGTCCTGTGCTCTGGGTCACCTGCCTGTGTTCATGTGTTCCCCAGGTGCTACTGAAGAGACATCCCCCATGACCCACAGCTACAGAAAGGCCAATGGCAGGACAGGCTGAGGTTCCTTTGCTTGTCAGCTCCAGCCACAGTTGTACTCAATCTTCTGCTCATAAAGTCTGGGACACAGTCAGACCAGGCCCTTCTGTGACAAAGTGGTCCAGAGAGCTGCTTTTCTTGGGTTGGGGTTGAGGAGAGGTCAGGAAAAAGTCCTTTGTTTTGTTTTTGTTTTGAGTCAGAGTTTCATGGTGGCCAGGCTGGCCTCAAACTTAGCATGTTGCTGAGGATTCCTAATCCTCCTGCTTCCACCTTCCAAGGATGGGGATTACATTACAGGCATGCACCACAGACTCAATTCCCAAGAATCTTGTCACAACTCACTAAAGCTCTTGGATATGTGCCTAAGGGCATGTGAGCTGGTCTTATTAATGTGAAGCCAAGCAAAGCATTGTGGCACATGCCTGTAATTCTAGCCGCTCCAGAGGCTGAGGCAGGAGGATCAAAAGTTTGAGGCCAGCCTAGATAACACAGCAAATTTAAGGCCAGTCTGGGCAACTTAACCTATCTCAACATAAAAACTTTTTTTTTTTTTTTTTTTGGTTTTTCAAGGTAGGGTCTCACTGTAGCTCAGGCTGACCTGGAATTCACTATGTAGTCTCAGGGTGACCTCGAACTCATGGCGATTCTCCTACCTCTGCCTCCCAAGTGCTGGGTAAAGACGTGCACCACCACACCCAGCATAAAAACTTTTAAATTTTATTTTACTCATTTATTTAAGAGAAAGAAGCAGATAGAAAGAATGGGTGTGTCAGGGCCTCTAATCACTGCAAATGAACTCCAAATGTATGTGCCATCTTGGCTCTGGCTCTATGTGGGTTCTGGGGAATCGAACCTGGGTCCTTTGAACTTTTGCAGACAAGCACCTTAACCACTAAGCCATCTCTCTAGCCCATAAAATCTTTTTTAACAATATTTTTATTTGCATGTGCACATACATGCATGTGTGCAAGGGTAGACCAAGACTTCATGTACCACTTATCTGGCTTTATGGAGATATTACAGACTCAAACCCAAGCCAGCAGGCTCTGTAAGTGCCTTTAAGAGCCAAACCATACCCTCAGCTCCTCAACTAAGAAATTTTTAGGGCTGGAGATATGGTTTAGCCATTAAGACACTTGTCTGCAAAGCTAAAGGACCTAGGTTCAACTCTCCAGGACGCACATAAGCCAGATGCACAAGGTGGTGCATGCTTCTGTAGTCTGTCTGCAGTGGCTTAAAGGCCCTGGTGCACCCACTCCCTACCTCTGCCTTTTTCTCTCTCAAGTAAATTTTTAAAAAATCAAAAAGAATTTTTTTTTTAAAGACTGGGAATGTAGCTCAGTGGGAGAGTGCTTGCCAGGTATATACAAAGCCCTAGGTTCAATCTCTATACCCACTGCCCCCTAAAAGGTAAGGAGGCAGAAATCCGGGTCTTTAAAATCTGCATATTAGTAGGTAAAAACATAAGGGGGTATAACTAAAAATAAGCAAGCACTGAGGTTGTTCCCCCCCCCCCTTTTTCTATTCATTTATCTGCACTGAATTCTTACCCTCTCCTAACTGGGCAATGTTCTCCCTCAATCCCTGCCTGTGTGGACAAAGTAAGCCACTCATCCACACCCTCCCACTCAGGCAGCCCAGCCCCTCTAAAGAGGGCTCAAGTTCTGCCTGCAGGACACCAAACAACTTCAACAAGAAGTCCATGGGTACTCTGACCATCGGGCATTTCCTGGGTATCTTAGAGGATGGCACCATGAACACTGACCTGGGAAGTGTTCTAGGAGAGGCACCTTGGATTCAAAGGGCCCCACATTAGGGAGGTCTCGGGGTGCTATCCTGCATTCTCCATCTTGACAGAGAGACAACTGTGGAGAGACCTCTCCAGCTGATCACGGCCACTCAGCTGCCTGCCTCCAGGGTAGGCCTTGTAATCCTCATCAGTCCCAGGGCCTCTGGATCTGGATGTGACAGAAGGTTCACTGAAAGCTCTTCCCCTACCTTTAAAAATGTCTGTTGTTGACACATGGCCTGGGGAGTCTCTGTCACAAACCACAAAAGAGGAGGTTGAGCTGGAATGGCTACTCTGGTGGCGCATGAGCCAGGAGCGACAGGAGAAGCTCTTGCCACACTGGCCACAGGCAAAGCGCTTCTCCTGAGAGTGACTACGCAGGTGCCGCAGGAAGCTGGGCTTATGTGGGAAGCAGGAGCCACACTGGGCACACTGGAAGGCATGCTCACCCGAGTGCACACTCTGGTGCACTGTCAGGTTGGCCAGGCGCGTGAAGCGCTTGTCACACTGGGTGCATGGGAAGGGCTTCTCACCTGTGTGCGTACGTCGGTGTTCCACCAACGTGGACAGGCGGCCAAAGCGGCGGCCGCACTGCCCACACGGGAAGGGCCGCTCACCTGTGTGCGTGCGCCGGTGCTCCAGCAGCGTGGACAGGCGGCCAAAGCGCTTCTCACATTCAGTACACTCATAAGGCTTCTCTCCAGTGTGTGTGCGGTAGTGTGTGGTGAGTGTGGACTGGTGGACAAAGCTCTTGCCACACTGGACACAGGTGTAGGAGCGCTGCGCTGTGGGTGCATGACGGTGCCTTGTGACAGGGACGCGCTGTATGCCATTCTGGGGACACTTGGCACTGGCAAGGGTCTGGGAACTGTGGTATGGGTGCTTGTGCTGTGCACTGAGCTCCTCGCCATTGAACTTCTGACCACTTTCAATGCCCTCAATAGCTGGCACAGGCTCACTCTGGGAACCTAGAGGGAAGGACATCAACTCTCTCTCCCTGGGGACTAGAAGTGGATCCTCACAGGGGCCCCTCTTGAAGTCCTCCTTGCCAGAATCCCCTTCAGTCACCCAGGCTGACTCCAGCCCTGTGGGCTCTCCCTCCATGCTCCTCTTCACTTTGCTGCCCATCCAGGTGTCTGCTGGGAGGAAATACACTAGATGAGCAACCTCAGCCACAGGCTCTGGAGCCAAGTTACCTAACACCTGCACTCCTGGGTTCTCTGAAGCCTGAGGTTTACCTGAGGCCTTCCCTCTGGCCCCAGCCTCCTTGATGTCCCATTTTCTTCATCTAAATCCACATCTATATCATCCAAATGCCCAGCCATCTAAGTCATATGCCTCTGCTGGGCCTGCATCTACCTGTGTTAGTCTCTTTCCTCGTAACTGGAAACTCCCTGCAGGGATGGCAGAACTGCGTCTTACCCATCAGTCAGTCCTGGCAGTGTCTGCCCAGCACCATGCTGGCTACACTTCACAAAGAGAAGCTAAAAAACAACTTCAAGAATGAAAAGACTGCGCCGGGCGTGGTGGCACATGCCTTTAATCCCAGCCCTCCGGAGGCAGAGGTAGGAGGATCGCCATGAGTTCAAGGCCACCCTGAGACTACATAGTGAATTCCAGGTTAGCCTGAGCTAGAGTGAGACCCTACCTTGAAAAACCAAAAAAAAAAAAAAAAAAAAAGAATGAAAAGACTGGGCTGGAGAGATGGCTTAGCAGTTAAGCGCTTGTCCGTGAAGCCTAAGGACCCTGGTTCGAGGCTCAATTCCTCAGGACTCACATAATCCAAGATGCACAAGGGGGCACACGCGTCTGGAGTCTGTTTACAGTGGCCGAAGGCCCTGGCGCGACCATTCTCTCTCTCTCTCTCTCTCTATCTCTATCTATCTATCTATCTATCTGTCGCTTCCAAATAAATAAATAAGAATAAACAAAAAAAAACTAAAAAAAAAAGAGAATGAAAAGACCTTGGGCTGGAGGCATGGCTTAGAGGTTAAGGCATTTGCCTGCAAAAGCCAAAGGACCCAGGCAGATGCATATGGTGGTGTATGCGTCTAAAGTTTGTATGCAGTGGCTGGAGGCCCTGGTGTGCCCATTCTCTGTGTCTCTCTCATTCTCTCAAATAAATTTAAAGAAAACTTAAAAAAAAAAAAAGATAAAAAATGAAAAGACCAGAATTTCATGCAACTGCATGGAGGACGACCTCAGCAAACATACAACAGAGGATGACACAGGTCACCCGCACATGTAGTGCTCAGAGACCTCAGGGACCTTTAGCATCTAAGGCTCAAGGATGTATCCTGCAGCCTGCCCCTGGACCTTACCTGAGCACAGGTGTGCTATGGTCATGGTTGGCTCCTGCAGGTTCCTCTCACAGGCTTCTTTCTCCTGCTTGATCCAGGACAGAACTGCTTGTGGAGATTCCAGCTGGCCTGTTTCTTTTTAAAATTTATTTGCGAGAGGGAGATACATATAGAGAGAGGATGAGCACACCAGGACCTCCTGCCACTGCAAACAAACTCCAGACTCATGTGCCATTTTGTACATCTGGCTTTACGTGGGTACTGGGGAATTGAACCCAGGCCGTCATGCATTGCAAACAAGTGCCTTTAACTGCTGAGCCATCAGATGACATGGGCCTCTTTCCTCAGTCTGGGACCCATGACCACAAGGCACTTCCAGCAGAACCTCAGAGCCTGGAAAATATACTGGGATTTTTGGGAATGCCAACATGTGGTGTGGCATGGAATCAGGAGAGCTGGAGCAAGTGGCTATGGTCTATAACCAGTGGCCAGCAGTTTTCTACCACTACCACCCCTCCTTCATAGTAACAGGGCACCTGGCATTTGGCTAGGCCCTGTGGTGGTTTGATTCAGGTGTCCCCATAAACTTAGGTGGTCTGAATGCTAGTCTCCCCAGCTGATGGCAATTGGAAATTAATGCCTCCTGGAGGCAGTGTACTGTTGGGGGCGGGCTTATGGGTGTTATAATCAGTTTCCTCTTGCCAGTGTTGGGCACACTCTCCTGTTGCTACTGTCCACCCTCTGCTCATGCCATCGTTTTCCCCTGCCATCAAGGAGCATCCCCCTCGAGCCTGTAAACCAAAATAAACCTCTTTTTTTCCCACAAGCTGTTCTTGGGGGGATTTCTGACTGCAACAAACCCCTAGAATGAAGACCACGTTTTCAGGCCTCCCCTGTAAGCAGATGAACAATGGGATGTGGAGGACTGTTTCTCTGTCTCCTCCACACATAAGGAAACAAGACCCTACAAGACCAATACTTATAGTTTAGTACCAACTGTGTGTTTGCTGAATTAGAAATAAATGTGTTGTCCTTTTTTGTTGTTTTGAAGCAGGATGCTACTCTAGCCCAGGCTGACTGGAAGTCACTCTGTAGCCCAGGCTGGGCTTGAACTCAGAATTCTACTGCTTGATTTTTTTTTTTTCCCCCTTCTCAAGGTAGTGTCTCACTCTAGCCCAGGCTGACCTGGTAGTCTCAAGATGGCCTCGAACTCTACCTCTGCCTCCCAAGTGCTGGAATTAAAGGCGTGCACCACTATGCCTGGCTCGCTACTCTTTTTTTTTTTTTTTTTTTTTTTTTGGTTTTTCGAGGTAGGGTCTCATTCTAGCTCAGGCTGACCTGGAATTCATCTGTAGTTTCAGGGTAGCCTCGAACTCACAGTGATCCTCCTACCTCTGCCTCCCGAGTGCTGGGATTAAAGGTTTGGTTTTTTTTGTTTTGTTTTTGTTATTTTTATTTATTTATTTGAAAGCGACAGACAGAGAGAGAAAGAGGCAGATAGAGAGAGACAGAGAATGGGTGTGCCAGGACCTCCAGCCACTACAAACAAACTCCATGCATGCGCCCCCTTGTGCATCTGGCTAATGTGGGTCCTGGGGAGTCGAGCCTAGAACCAGGGTCCTTAGGCTTCACAGGCAAGCGCTTACCTGCTAAGCCATCTCTCCAGCCCTTGTTTTGTTTTTTTTTAATGAGAGAGAGAAAAATTGGTGTGCCAGAGCCTCCAGCCACTGTAATCAAACTCCAGATGTGTGCTCCACCTAGTGGGCATGAGCAATCTTGCACTTGCATCAACTTGTGTGTCTGGCTTACATGGGATCTGGAGAGTAGAACATGGGTCCTTAGACTTTGCAGGCAAGCCCCTTAAATGCCAAGCCATCTCTCCAGCCCTCTGCTTACTTCTTAATGGCTACCTTGAATTGCAATGACAGGCCACAATCTTAGAAAGTTGGAAGGGACCTGGACATATGACAGCTTAAGCTGCCAAACAACCCTGTCAGGAGTAAGAAACCAACCACTACTTTGCTTAAACAATTCCATTATTTGTCAGTTTTTGTCAGTCTGTTTTCAGCAGTCTACATAACAGAGTGCCCTTGGATAGTTGTCATTCAAGAGCCAGATGACCTCACCAATCTGTGCCAATCTCTAAGGCTCCTCTTTAAAAAACATTTTTTTAAATTATTTATTTATTTCCAAGCAGAGAGACAGAGAATGGGCACACCAGGGCCTCCAGGTGCTGCAAACAAACTCCAGATGTGTGCATCACTTTATGCATCTGGTTTTGTGTGGGTACTGGGGAATCAAACTCAGGTCTTAGGTTTTGTAGGCAAGTGCCTTAACTGCTGAGCCATCTCTCTAGCCTTCTAAGGTCCCTCTTACAATAACTATGGCACCTCCTTCCTGCCCTGGGTATGACACAAGGCTGGCATATTGTATTGAAGGAATGCATGAATAAAGAACATTTCAAGCCACCTATATCAAACCACAACATGGCTCAACACACTACCAGATTTGACCCAAGAATATAGGGTTAGACCCCTTCCCTTTCTGTTGTCCTGAGGTACTTCTGGCCCAACCATGCTAAGATGTTGCTGCCTTGCCACATGCACCTGCTAGCCATGTACCAGGCTGCCTCCATGATGAACCAGACTACTGGAAACAAAGTTCCCAACATGTAGCACTTCAAGCTTCTGAAAGAGAAGACAACAGAAATGATCCTCAAGGCAAACGATGAGGGAAAATGGGCTGTAGAAGGTTCCCAGTATAGCTGTGTTTTAAAACTGCATTGTTAGCCAGGTGTGGTGGCGCACGCCTTTAATCCCAGCACTTGGGAAGCAGAGGTAGGAGGATTTCTATGAGTTCGACACCACCCTGAGACTGCATAGTGAATTCCAGGTCAGCCTGGGCTAGAGTGAAACCCTACGTCAAAGAAGTGAAAGAAGTGGCAGCTACCTCCTCTCCTCTACTCCTTAATCTTGGCTTCTTGACTGTCTGCCCTGTCTTTGGCCCTTCTTTACAGCTCTTGGAGTGGTGTCAGGCCGCAGTGATGGCTCCAGGGGACATGTGGGAAGTGGCAGCTCACCTCCCTCACTTCTTTTTTTTTTAAATATTTTATTTTTATTTATTTGTTTGACAGAGAGACAGAGAGAGAGAATGGGCACTCCACGGCCTCCAGTCACTGCAAACGAACTCCAGATGCCACTGCAAACGAACTCCAGATGTATGCGCCCCCTTGTGTATCTAGCTAGCATGGGTCCTGGGGAATCAAACCTAGGTCCTTTGGCTTTGCAGGCATACACCTTAACCACTAAGCCATCCCTCCAGCCCTCACCTCCCTCACTTCTATCTGCACGTCTCCAAGTGGGACTCCTGACACCAAGTGCCCTTCCCAGTGGAGTGGGGGTAAGCCAAGCCACACACCTTGAGGGTCTCACCTGTGCTTGGGCTCTCACCCCAGTCTGCACTGGGCAGGCTGTGGCTGCCTTCCTCGCCTGTCTGGGCCACTGAAGTCGGGAGCTCTGGCTTGCCGCTGGCACAGTCTGTGGGAGAAAGAGGTAGTCACAGCATTTTCCTTTACAGGCCTAGAACTGGACCAGTTCACTCCTCATTCCAGCAGAGCATGGCTGTGGCAAAGAGTGGCAACAAAAATGAAGTGAAGCCAGGAGTAGTGGCGCACGCTTTTAATCCCAGCACTCCAGAGGTAGAGGTAGGAGGATCACTGTGAGTTCGAGGCCTCCCTGAAACTACATAGTGAATTCCAGGTCAACTGAGCTCAAGCAAGACCATGCCTTGAAAAACAAAAACAAACAAACAAACAAACAAAAAAACCAAGTTCTCCCCAGCCATCGGTGTGAATGACAAAGACAGAAGTGTTTCCATTCTACCATATTCAGACAGGAGGAGCCCAAAGTCATCTAATCTAATCACCTCATGTAACACTGAGAGAAACTGAGGCCTAAAAGAAGTTATACAGCCCTTTCAAGTGCTCACTCTGACCTCAAAGCTAGCCACTTGCACATTCCTGGAAAGGTACCACTGTGCCAGGAAGGGGAAGTAAGGTGTTCTTGGCTTCCACCTCCCAACAAGGTGAAGAAATGGACACATAGCCAAATGCTCACCTGCCCAAAGCATTACAAAGTCAGAAACAAGGATGTAACAATAGTGGGCATAGCTACAAACATCTAGGTTTAATCAAGTCTTACACAAACATGCACCTGTCCATACTTGCCCTGAGGACCTAAGTTGAGGGCTGGCCCTGAATTCCCAGGCTTGGCACACCTTTAAAAGCATGCCAAAAATTAATTCTAAAAATAGGGATTAAAGATACCTTCCACCTGCCTGAAGGCAAAGGATCAATCTCACAGTGCTTCTGGCCCTCAGATCCAAGAGCCTCAATCAACTGAATAAAAGTGAAGCCAGGCTGGAGAGATGGCTCAGCAGGTTAAGGTGCTTGCCTGCAAAGCCTAATGACCCAGGTTTGATTCCCCAGTACCCATGTAAAGATGCACAAAGTGGAGCATGCATCTGGAATTCATCTGCAGCGGCCAGAGGCTCTGGAACGCCCATTCTCTCTCTATCTGCCTTTCTCTCTCTCAATTTTTTTTTTTTTTGCAATTTATTAACTCTAAGCTTTCATTAAGCTTAGAACAAGTTACATTAAAATAAGTCTTATGAAAATACTTCAACATTATAGTATTGTAGCCATTTTCAGGGACCTTACGACCTCAGCTGTCCTTAAGGCTTGTAACATGGCATCACTATTGCCAGCTTTCTCTACATTTCTGCAGAAACACATTCAGACAAGCAGACTAATTGACTGGCTAATAAAGTATAAAAAAAAAAAAAAGAGGGTCTGGAGTGATGGCTTAGAGGTTAAGACACTTGCCTGCAAAGCCTAAGGACCCAGGTTCAATTTTCCAGGTCCCACGTAAACCAGATACACAAGGTGGCCCATACATCTGGAGTTTGTTTGCAGTGGCTAGAGGCCCAGGCATGCCTATTCTCTCTCTCTCTCTCTCCCCCTCTGTCTCTAATAAATAAATAAATAAAAAGAAAAGAAGAGGGCTAGAGAAATAGCTTAGTAGTTAAGGCGTTTGCCTGCAAAGCCAAAGAACCCAAGTTCAATTCTCCAGGACCCATGTAAGCCAGATGCACAAGCATTTGGAATTCAGTTACAGCAGCTGAAGGCCCTGGCATGCCCATTCTCTCTATCTGCCTCTTTCTCTCCCTCTCTCGAATAAATAAAGTAAATTAAAAAAAAAAAAAAGGAATGGAGGGATGGCTTAGCAGTTAAGGCACTTGCCTGCATAGCCAAAGGACTGAGGTTCGATTTCCCAGGACCCACGTAAGCCAGATGTACAAGGTAGCATATGTATCTGGAGTTTGTTAGCAGTGGCTGGAGGCCCTGGCACACCCATTTTCTTTCTCTGCCTCTTTTGCTCTGTCAGATAAATAAATATGTAAATAAAAATAAAATATTAAAAAAGAAAAGAACCTGGGTGTGGTGGCACATGCCTTCAATCCCAGCACTCAGGAGGCAGAGGTAGGAAGATCACTGTGAGTTGGAGTTGGAGGCTAGCCTGAGAGTACATTGTGAATTCCAGGTCAGCCTGGGCTAGAGTGAGACCCTACCTCTCAAATAAAATTATTTATTTATTTGCCAGAGAGAGAGAGAGAGAGAGAGAAAATCTGTATACCAGAATGGATATACCAGGACCTTTTGCTACTGCAAACAAACTCCAGACACATGCACCACCTTGTGCACCTGGGTTACGTGGGTACTGGGGAATTGAATCTGGGTCCTTAAGGCTTCACAGGTAAGTGCCTTAACCACTAAGCCATCTCTCTAGGCGACCCCCCCCCCATTTTTTTTCTTTTGGCTTTTTGAGGTAGGGTCTTGCTTTAGCCCAGGCTGACCTGGAATTCATTCTGTATTCTCAGGGTGGCCTCGAACTCACTGGCAATCCTCCTATCTCTGCCTCCCAGGTGCTGGGATTAAAGGCGTGCGCCACCACGCCCAGCCAGCCCCCCTTTTTTAAAAAATTTATTTCATTTGGGCTGGAGAGATGGCTTAATGGGTAAGGCACTTACCTATGAAGCCTAAGGACCCAGATTCAATTCCCCAATACTCATGTAAGCCAGATGCACAAGGTGGTACATGTGTCCGGAGTTCGTTTGCAGTGGCTAGAGGCCCTGGCTTGTCCGTTCTCTCTTTCTCTACCTGGCTCTTTCCCTCCCTCCCTCCCTCCTTCTCTCTCTCTCTCCCTCATGCACACACACATAAATAAAATAAAATTTAAATTTAAAAAACAGTGAAGCCAACGCTTGGGAGCCCGTGGGGCTGCCTCTTACCGAGTGAGCCCAGTGCCTCAGAACTCTCCTTGGCTACTTGCTTCTGGAGTTCTTTCTGACAGTCTTCCAGGCCGCCCTCCTGCTGCTCTGAGACAGCCCCGGCCACCTCTTCAGTAGTCACTAAACCCTGAAAATACAGGTTCCCCACATTCCCAGTGAGATACCACCCCTTCAGAGAATAGTTAGAACCAGGTGCAAAACCAGCAGACACCACTGACTAAACCATGGGACCAATGCTAGCTCCCCTCCATCACAGGGGCTGAACCAGTGGCTATAGGTCAAGGTTCTCCTGCCCTCTCCTAGGCACACTCTCGTCTTCTGTTCCACATGTGAGCTGCATGGGAGGCTTTTTGGTGATTTCCTCTACTCACTGCACAAACGTATCCTTCCCACAACCTACTCCCGTCAAACCTTTCTGATGCCATGCTTCTCTTCTGACTTTTTTTTTTTTTTGGTTTTTTGAGGTAGGGTCTCACTCTAGCCTAGGCTGACCTGGAATTCACTATGGAGTCTCAGGGTGGCCTCGAACTCATGGCGATCCTCCTACCTCTGCCTCCCAAGTGCTGGGATTAAAGGCGTGCGCCACCACGCCTGGCTCTTCTGACATTTTTAAGCTCCTTAAGTCACTGATAATTATTTTTAGGCATCAAGAAAAAAGATAGGGGCCTGCTTCCATTGCGTTCTGTACCTTGGGGACCTCGCCCTTGCTGCCGGGGGGCAGCCGCAGGACCCAGGAGCTCCTGCTGCGCAGCAGGTTCTCCACGTTCTCGAGCCGCCGCTGCAGCAGCCCGTACTCCTGCAGCAGGGTGCCCAACACGGCCCACTTGCCCTCCAGCTGGTTGCCGAACTCCACGGCTGTCTTCTCAAAATCAGCCAGCTTCTTCTCGGCTGTCCCTGTGCGCCCCTCCAGGCTCTGAAGGTGGACAGCCTGGGACTCTGTCTTCTTCTCCAAGGCCTGAACAGCAGACAGGATGGCTAGAAGGGAGATTTCTGCAGACTGGATCTGGGCCTCTCGTTGGAGGTCAGTCTCTATGTGCCAGTCCTGTGATCAGAGACAAGGAGATGATCAGCTGCCAGAAGGTGAGGGCCCAGAGCCCTGAAGAATCCTGAGAGACTCCTGACTTTGAGTGCCACGACTCACATAAACAGCTGGGCATGACCACACATGGCTGTAACCCCAGTCCTATAGGGTTGGAGAATGGAGAATTACCAGGCCTCATGGAGAAATAAACAAAATAGGCATTCTCCAGGATCAGAAAGAGACTCTGGCTCCAATAAGAAAGGGTAGAAGAGCAATGGAGGACACCCAACATTCCCCTCCAGCCACCATAGGTTGGGGCATGCTGTCACAGATGAGTGCACAGCAGGGGCATATATACGTATATACATACAACGCCCCCACACACAAAAGAAGTGGGAAAAAGAAGGCAGAGAAAGAGCAGGATCCTCCAGAACAGGGTTGGGAGGGGGAGACCTCTTTCATGTGCTATAATCCTCACTGGTCAGATCCCTAAACAGATCCCCCGTGCTCCAGCAACCTGACTAAGACAGCAGAGACTAGACCCCATAGAACCTTCATGGGAAGTGTCCTGAACCAGGTTCCAAGGCAATGGAAAATGAAACAAGTATTCAAATACAAATTTGAATCCCAGTTTTTCTACTTGTATTAGTTTAGTCATTTATTTAACACTTTTTACTTCCTCTGGGGACACAGCCCAGCAATGAGAGCCAAAAAATAAGAACCCGAGCCGGGTGTGGTGGTGCACGCCTTTAATCCCAGCACTCGGGAGGCAGAGGTAGGAGAATCACCATGAGTTCAAGGCCACCCTGAGACTCCATAGTGAATTCCAGGTCAGCCTGGGCTAGAGTGAGACCCGACCTCGAAAAACAAAACAAAACAAAACAAAACAAAACAAAAATAAGAACCCAGAATCCACAAAGCTTGCCTGGGGTCTGAGGTGTACCTATGTGCTAATCTCAGCCCTTACCTTCTCCTAGGACAACTTCCCCCACACTGGAATTTGAGTTACAAAAGTAAAGTCCTGCTGTTCTGGGCTTAGTGATCACCAATGATCTTCCACTTTACCATCTACTGGTGAGTGACTTTCTAACCTGCCTAAGACTGAAGTGCCTCATCAAACAGCCCGAGAAGTCACCACGCTGGGAGATCAGATCCTAGCTGCCAGGAAAGCAGGGGCCCGAGAAGCTCAAAGCTATCACCTTAGTCAGAACAAGGAAATAGTTCACAGAATACCGAGCCTGTAGGAAGTGGACAGTGAATTATGTATTACTGAAAACAATAAAATCAAGAGCCCAGTAATGCCTCAGTAGGAAACTCTTCCAGCACTTGACTCAATGTCTATCTGCAATTTGAATTCTGTGCACTTTGAGGAGCTACACTACTCCTCTAAGGTTCTGTTTCCTCACTCACAAGGACATCATGACTTCCCCACCTCTTAAGGTGGTAGTGAATGAACTTCAGAAACAGAAAAGCACTCAGGGTGTATGATGCTACCATCTACTGTACTATTAAAAACAAACATAAGGGGAGTGGAGAGATGGCACTTGCCCGTGAAGCCTAAGGACCCATGTTCGACTATCCACAAAGGAGAGGCAAGCACAAGGTTGCACATGCCCACTAGGTGGCACACACATCTGGAGTTTGATTTCAGTGGCTGAGGCCCTGGCGCACCAATTCTCTCTCTCTCTCTCTCTCTGAAACAAAAATTTTAAATTAAAAAAAAAACAAAACACAGAGCCAGGCATGGTGGCACATGCCTTTAATCCCAGCACTTGAGAGGCAGAGGTAGGAGGATTGCCATGAGTTTGAGACCACCCTGAGACTACATAATGAATTCCAGATCAGCCTGGGCTAGAGTGAGACCTTACCTCAAAAATAAATAAATAAATAAACTGGGTGTGGTGGCACACACCTTTAATTCTACCACTCAGGTGGCAGAAGTAGGAAGATCACTGTGAGTTGGAGACCAGGCTGAGATTACAAACAAAAACAAGGGCTGCAGAAATGGTTCAGTGGTAAGAGCATTTGCCTGAAAAGCCTAAGGACCCATATTTGATTCACCAGTACCTATATAAAGCCAGATGCACAAAGTGGCATATGTATCTGGAGTTCCTTTTCAGAGGCTGGAGGCCCTGGCGGGTCCATACTAACTCATTCTCTCTCTCTGCTTGCAAATAAATAAAATTTAAAAAACATAGGGCTGGGGAGATGGTTAAAGGAGCTTGCTAGCAAAGCCTGCTGACCTGGGTTCAAGTCCCCCAATACCCATGTGTGGTGGTTTGATTCAGGTGTCCCCCATAAACTTAGGTATTCCGAATGCTAGTCTCCCCAGTTGATGGCAATTGGAAATCAAAGCCTCCTGGAGGTGGTGTATTGTTGGGGGCGGGCTTATGGGTGTTATAGCCAGTGTCCCTTGCCAATGTTTGGCACACTCTCCTGTTGCTATTATTCATCTTATGTTGGCCAGGGAGTGATGTCCACCCTCTGCTCATGCTATCATTTTCCCCTGCCGTTATGGAGCTTCCCCCTGGAGCCTGTAAGCCAAAATAAACTTTTTTTTCCCCCCACAAACTATTCTTGGTCAGGTGATTTCTACCAGCAATGTGAACTTGACTACAACACCATGTAAAGCCAGATGCACAAAATGATGTATGTATGGAGTCCACTTGCAGTGGCAACAGGCCCTGTGTGTCCTTGTGCTCCCGCTCCCTCTCAAATTTAAAAAATAAAATAAAAACCCATCGAGAGCCATAGGCCAATGATCAGAATGTGTTATGAACCATACTACAAGGACAAGAACGCTTCCCACCCTCCCCCACGCCCCAATTTTTAAAAACAGACACAGCGAAGTGTCCCACCCAGGTTAAATACCAATCACCAGGTGTCTGTCCTTTCCTTCCTCCTCTGACAGCCTGGTGGCTTCATTCCAGGCTCTGACCAGTGACCCATACAACAAAGGGTGGCTGGGAAGAGACAAAAATAGCCTCTACAGATTAGGCACCAACATTCGCACCTCCCCGTGATGCCCTGACCCAAGTAGCATTCAGGAAGGTCTAAAGCCATTGCAAAGGAATTGCTAACTAGGGGTTGTCCTCTACCTTCAGACACAGAAACTCTCAACAGTTCAGGCACACTGGCCAGGGAACAGGTCCAAGTTGAGTCTGAAACACGACAAAGTTCTCTCTCATGCAGGCACCCTCCCAGCAGCAGGAGACTTTCTGGGATATCTAGGAACAACAGCGGGGCAGGGACAGCATGACAGAGCTCGGGCCAGGAAAGTCCTTCGTGGTACCCGCCTACGTAGACTGGCTCCCCAGGGGGCATGAGGGCCCTGAGGAGGTACACCTCACACCGTGACACCTGCCTTGTCTTGGAAAGGAGGTGAGGATGGAGTGGGCCATCTGGGGGCAGCGGGGTCCGAGCACCTAGAAGGAAGACGCCCCAGGCATCTCGTGATTAAGTTCACTCGCCTCATTCTATGGACGAGGAGAGTAGAAAAAGGTAAGGTTTTCTTGGGTGACCTAGTCCTCCACCCACCATGGCTGAGCCGCCCCCAATTCCGGGAGATGCTAGGGCCGGGCAGGCCATCCTACGGGCGAATTCAGACATCCGCGCCGGCGTACTGTGAGGGCCGTCCTTACCGGAGCCGAGGCCACCCCGGCCATGGCTCTGTGCTGTCCCGCCTGGTCCCGCAGTCACCGCCGCCGAGAACCCGACTGCCCGGTCTCCCCCGCAGGCGCGGTCCACTCACCCAGCGATAGGGACGGCGCGGGCGCCAGAGCCGCAGAACAGGCCGCGACAAGCCCGTCATGGGAGGACCACGGCCCGCGGCCTCCTATTGGTCACCCCTGAAAGCCCCGCCCCCGCCAGGCAGACAGATCTGGGCCTCCATTGGCCATCCCAGGAAAGCCCGCCCCCGCAGCGTGCGCCACATTTCTCACTCAGCCCAGGTGTAGGGGCTGCAAAGGAGGAGTCAGGCCACGTCGTGCAATGCTGCTCACTGGGGTCGCCTGTAGTCACCACCCGGTACAAGCTGACACATCTCCTAGACAGCAGGAACCAGGCCACATGCACACAGTTGCTTGGTTGGCTGTTTACTGAGCACCGATTAGAGTAAAAGGTTGCCACTCTTAAGAGTTCTTATGGACCCAAACATTTTTTTTGTTGTTGTTTTGTTTTATAAATGAGGGAAGCAGGCCCTTTGGCTAGGTGGATCTGTGACCCAGCCAGGGTCCCCACCTTTCAGACTGCGAAGAACCGCGCAGCCTCTGTCCATTCTACTCAACCCTCAAAGTGTGGCCTACCAATGCCAGGACAAACTCATACAGCTAGCCTAGTCAGACGTGATGGCAAGAGGATTGTCACAGGTTCGAGACTATTAGCCTACATGGCAAGCACCGGGCCAGCCTTACATAGCAACCATCTTAAAAATAAAAAAAAAATTAAAAAATTGACAAAAAAAGTTGAATGCGGTTACTAGCGCCTTTAATCCCAGCACTTCGGAGGCTGAGGTAGGAGGAATCCAGGCCAGCCTGGACTACAGAGTGAGTTTCAAGAGTGAGATCTTGCCTCAAACCAAAACAAAAACAAAAATGAAGAGAGGGCTGGAGAGATGGCTTAGTGGTTAAGTGCTTGCCTGTGAAGCCTAAGGACCCCGGTTCGAGGCTCAATTCCCCAGGACCCACGCTAGCCAGATGCACAAGGGGGCGCACGCATCTGGAGTTCATTTACAGAGGCTGGAAACTCTGGCGCACCCATTCTCTCACTCTCTCTCTGCCTTCTTCTCTCTGTAGCTCTCAAATAGATAAATGAATAAACAAACAAATTTTTTAAAAAATGAAGAGAAAAGCACACACCTGAACCTTGTGCTTACAAGTACAGAGTGCCTGTTACTTAAAGGGCGTTTAGTATTAGAAAATCAGGCCTAGAAACTGGGAAATTCTTATCTCTGCCAAACTCAGTGAACACCTAAGAGGTCTTGCAGCTGACAAGCTCGGAGAAGCTACCCTTGTACCACGTGGGGTTGAGTACTGTTGGCAGTACTGTTCCCCTGCGGGGCCAGGGAACAGACAAAGGCTGGGAGGCACACCTGTAGTATCCACAGCACAGGGGGTGGTGCCTCGCCAGAACCAGGACTGAACTGTCGAACAGTGAAGGTCAGAAGGGCATCAGGAAGTTACACAGCTAGCACCCAGGAGCAGGCCTGAATGTGCCCTGGCCTCTGGATGCCACACAAGACAGCAATCAGGAGAATTGGGGGTGGGGAAGTGCCCCAGCTTCAGAAGCACCCACACCAAGGGTAGTGTGGCTAAGAGGCACAAGGAACCAGCCATCTTGAAGATTCCACGTGGTAGAAATTATTGCCTGAACTTCCATTAGAACTGTGCTTTGGTAAAAGAGTCCATGGAGCCAGGCGTGGTGGCGCACGCCTTTAATCCCAGCACTCGGGAGGCAGAGGTAGGAGGATCGCCGTGAGTTCGAGGCCACCCTGAGACTACATAGTGAATTCCAGGTCAGCCTGAACCAAAGTGAGACCCTACCTCCAAAAACCAAAAAAAAAAAAAAAAAAAAGAGTCCATGGGGTGCCAGTAGCTAAATCTTAACCCCCAGAACCTAGGGGAACTTCTACTCCCCAAAGAGAAGGTCCTTCATGAGGGCTTATGCCTAGAAAAATGCTGGAGACCCACAAGGAAGAGCAAAGCCCCAAACAGAAAGGGGGGGGGGACCTTTTTGACAGGAGCAATTCTAAGGTGAGTTGGGACCATAAGGCTAGAGGGGGCTGAAGGATTCCCCAGACCTCTGAGACCAGCTTGGGCCCCAAAGCTCAAAACCTTTTACTACAGAGTCCAGGTTGGCTAACTAGCCTCCTTGAGACTCAGGCCTTTGTCTAAGGGAAAGTCTTTCTAGGATGGCTCTACAGCTTGGAAAGACATCCCAGTAGGTCAACCACACTGTTAGCCCATCTGTGACTTCCATTTCTGTTGGGAGCCATTTGACTGGACTTGTATCCATAGTTCTGGGCCTTTGGCAGCAAGACTTTAGCAAAACTATAGCACCTACATGTAAGCAAGATTATGTATATTCAGTGTCGGAAGCCATTTGACTGGCCTTGCATCCATAGCTCTGGGCCCTTTGACAGCAAGACTTTAGCACCTATATGTAAGCAAGATTATGTATATTCAGTGTCGGAAGCCATTTGGCTGGCCTTAATAGTCTTTTGTACTGAGAAGTGATTGAAGTGCAAAAACTCTGTAACAGGAAGGAGTTGTTGATAGAAACTTGTGTGAAGCTCATGGAATTTTTGTCCATAGGAAAACTGTTTGTAAGAAGATATAAAAAGGAATGCTGTGAAATAAACCACGCTTCAGTCCTTGATTCAGTCCTGGACTGGAGTCCTTGCTTTCATTCTTTCTCCTGTCTTTCTTTAATCCTCATTCCCATCAGGCTCAAACCCTTTCAGCCAGCAGGCTCCTGCAAGTGGCAGGGCCTGAAGACGGGGACCCAAAGTGAAGGACAACGCTGGATAAAAAAGGAGAGCTCGGGAAAAGAAAAAAGGAGCGGTGAGTAATATAAGTAAAAATGGGACTAGGTAATAGTCGTATGTTTTTTGTTCATATGCTGAAAAATATGTTGCGTGCTCGGGGAACCAAAGTTAGTCAGCAACAATTTAGTAATTTCTTGGAATTTACAGAAAAAGTCTGTCCTTGGTTCCCAGAAGGAGGAACTATCAATTTAAAAACCTGGCAAAGGGTAGGGACTGAGCTTCAAGATTATTATGATACCCATGGGCCAGGTAAAGTACCAGTGGAAATTTTTAGCTTGTGGGCTTTAGTTAGAGATAGTTTAGATACTAGACATGAAAGAGATAAAGTTAAATCAGGTACAGTTAAAGACAAAGGACTGCTTCCCAGCGTGGACTTAGAAAATGAAACTAAGCCTTCCGTTTCACCTGAGGAACCAGAGTCTGGATCTAAGCTTTTATTTTAGAGAAGAAGAATGTTGTCTTGATCATTCAGATTCAGATAAGGAAGCAGAAGTAGAGGAGGAGGTGACGGAAGGTCACCAAGAGGAAGACTTTCCACCTTTTATAACTTTTACTAATTCTGAGGATGAACAGAAAGAAAAATATTTAAGAGGAGATGCAACATTTGCAAAGTATGGTTAAATCAGTGTCTTTACAAGTACAGCAATTTCAGGGAAAGCGTACTCCAGGAAACACAGTCACTCCCAATCCTCCTGCTGTAACGAAACCTCCCGTTATTGTGGTAGTGTCAAAACCTGAGAGTGAGTTTCATCCTTTATCTTTGATTCAGCCTTCTGTCTCAGCCCTAAAGGCCACTCTTGCAGGAGCAAAGAGGAAAAGATATGCAGGGATTTAATGTATATCCTGTTTTTGAACAAACTGATAGTCAAGGGAATAGAGTAAGATCTCATAACCCTATATCTTTTAAGCGGTTGAAGGAATTAAAAGCAGCTTGTGTGCAATATGGCCCTACAGCTCCTTTCACACTTGCTATGATAGACTCTATTGCACTTGAGGCGCTCCCTCTAGGGGACTGGAAACAAGTAGCAAAGGCATGTTTGTCAGGAGACTATTTATTGTGGAAAACAGAATATATGAAAAACTGTCAGGCTATTGCTGAGGTGAATAAGGCTAGGGGGTACCTATTACTTTTGATATGCTGGCAGGAGAGGGACCATATCGGGAACTTGGGAATCAATTGCAGTTTGATGTAGGTGTTTATGCTCAGGTTAATGCACAAGCTAAAAAGGCTTGGCATAAGCTTCCATCCATTGGGAGGGGGACTGAAGATTTGTCAAAAATTAGGCAAGGACCTGATGAATTATATCAAAACTTTGTGGATAGATTACTACAGGATGATAGCATACTGGTTGGAGACTCTGAAGCAGGACTTGCACTTTTGTAAAATTATTAGCCTATGAGAATGCTAACTCTGCTTGTCAAGCAGCCTTGAGGCCATTTAGGAGAAAGGGGAGCATAACTGATTACATTAGACTATGTTCTGACATAGGTCCATCCTATACACAAGGGCTAGCTTTGGCTGCTGCCCTTCAAGGGAAGTCAGTAAAGGAGGTTCTTTTTCAGCAACAAAAAGGTAATAAGAGAAAAGTTAATGCTCCCCCAGGAAGTTGTTTTGGATGTGGTAAAATGGGACATCAGGTGAGACAATGTCCTCAGAAGCAAAAGAATGATTCACCCAGAAAGGAACCAGAGTGGTGCCTAAAATGTAAAAGGAGCAAACACTGGGCCAATGAATGTAAATCTAAATATGATTATATGGGGAATCTTCTCCCGCAGGGAAATGGGAGGAGGGGCCAGCTCCAGGCCCCACAACGTTATGGAGCACTACAGAACCTTATCCCCCAGCAAAACAATCTGTTCAGGACCTCTGCAGAGCAACCCCAGGCAGCACAGGACTGGACCTCAGTTCCACCACCTATACAGTATTGACCCCAGAAACGGGAATGCAGGCTTTACCAACAGGTGTTTATGGGCCATAACCTAAAAGATCTGTTGAGCTACTGTTAGGGAGAAGTAGCTCTACCATGAAAGGAATTTTAGTAGCACCTGGGGTGATTGAGTCTGATTATGAGGGGGAAATTAAAGTTATGACCCATTCCCCTAGAGGAAGATCAGTAATTAATAAGGGACAACGATTAGCACAATTAATATTGCTCCCCCAATTGCAAACTAAGAATGCTAGTAAAAGGGACAAAAGAGGTGATGCAGGTTTTACTTCTTCAGATGCTTACTGGATCCAGGCCATTGGATCACAGAGACCAGAATTAACTTGGTATATATATATTTTTTTAATTTTTTTTGTTCATTTTTATTTATTTATTTGAGAGTAACAGAGAGAGAGAGAGAAAGAGGCAGATAGAGAGAGAGAGAATGGGCATGCTATGGCTTCCAGCCACTGCAAGCGAACTCCAGACACGTGTGCCCCCTTGAGCATCTGGCTAACGTGGGTCCTGGAGAATTGAGCCTCGAACCGGGGTCCTTAGGCTTCACAGGCAAGCGCTTAACCGCTAAGCCATCTCTCCAGCCCTTAACTTTGTATATTAATGGTAGAAAGTTCCAGGGTTTATTAGATACAGGAGCTGATGTTTCAGTGCTTACAGCTGATCAGTGGCCTCCTAATTGGCCTGAACAGTTCTCTCTGACTCAGTTGCAGGGAATAGGACAGACTCAAAGCCCAGAACAGAGCAGTGATTTGTTACAATGGAGAGATGAAGAAGGGCATAGAGGAACTTTTCAGCCATATATTGTCCCAGGTTGACCTGTGAACCTGTGGGGAAGGGATGTCATGAGTTGCATGGGAATTTATCTTTATAGTCCTAGTAATACAGTTTCCAATCAAATGTTAAATCAGGGGCTCTTGCCGGCTCAAGGTTTGGGCAAGAATGGACAAGAGCGGCTAGAGCCCATATCACCAGTACTTAGGCCTCAAAGGCAGGCTTGGGGTATTTTTAGAGGGGGTCATTGGACAACCTGTACCTCATGCAGATCCCATAACTTGGAAAAGTGGGGACTCTGTGTGGGTGGGTCAATGGCCTCTTACTGCTGAGAAAATTCAGGCCGCAGAGTAGTTAGTACAGGAACAGCTTGAAAGCGGTCATATTGCCCCTTCAAATTCACGTTGGAATTCTCCAATTTTCGTTATAAAAAAGAAGTCTGGAAAATGGAGGTTATTGCAGAATCTTAGAAAGGTAAATGAAACAATGGAATTGATGGGAGCTTTGCAACCTATGCCTTTTGCTATTCCTAAAGATACTTATAAAATTATATTGGATTTAAAAGATTGTTTTTATACTATTCCTCTTGCTTCTCAAGATTGTAAAAGATTTGCCTTTAGTGTGCCGTCCATCAATTTTTTAAAGAAATATCTAACTTTTTTAAAATTTTTTTTTGTTGTTCATTTTATTTATTTATTTGAGAGTGACAGACAGAGCAAGAAAGAGGCAGAGAGAGAGAGACACAGAAAGAATGGGCGCGCCAGGGCCTCCAGCCACTGCAAACGAACTCCAGACGCATGCACCCCCTTGTGCATCTGGCTAACATGGGTCCTGGGGAGCTGAGCCTCGAAGCGGGGTCCTTAGGCTTCACAGGCAAGCACTTAACCGCTAAGCCATCTCTCCAGCCCAACCGTCTATCAATTTTTTTTTTTTTTTTTTTTTTGGTTTTTCGAGGTAGGGTTTCACTCTAGCCCAGGCTGACCTGGAATTCACTATGGAGTCTCAGGGTGGCCTTGAACTCACGGCGATCCTCCTACCTCTGCCTCCCGAGTGCTGGGATTAAAGACGTGCGCTCCCCGTCTATCAATTTTAAGGAGCCTATGAAAAGATATCATTGGAAAGTGTTGCCCCAGGGTATGGCTAACAGCCCCACCTTGTGTCAAAAGTTTGTGGCTCAAGCTGTAACAAAGACTAGACAGGCCTGTCCTCAGGTATATATTATTCATTATATGGATGATATTCTCCTGGCGTTCAAACAAGAGGGATTATTATTAACAGCTTACTCGCATTTACAGGGGGCCTTGAAAGAGCAAGGATTAATTATAGCTCCAAATAAGGTTCAAACTGAGCCACCATATTCATATTTAGGACACAGATTATATCCAAAAACCATACTCCCACAAAAAATTCAACTCAGGAAAGATGGGTTACAAACCTTACATGATTTTCAAAAGCTTTTGGGAGATATTAATTGGTTTAGACCTCATTTAAGAATTAGTACTGGAGAATTAAAGCCTCTCTTTGACATTTTAAAAGGAGATCCAAATCCAAAGTCTTTATGTCAGTTAACAGATGAAGGACGTAAGGCATTAGCCTTAGTAGAACAAGCTATTGAAAAACAGCAAATTCAATATATAGATTATTATATATTATTATACAGATTATTCTCAGGGATGGGCTGCATATGTTCTGGCCACTGAACATACTCCAACTGCAGTTTTATGGCAAGGACCTCTATTGTGGCTACATTTACCTGTTTCTCCTGCTAGAGTGTTGACTCCTTATCATGAAGCAGTAGCTTGTTTAAATCACATGGCTAGAATAAACTCTAGAAAATATTTTGGGAAGGAACTGGCTATTATAGGGGTTTCTTTTACAAAGCAACAAGTAGATTGGCTATTTCAAAATGTGGACTCTTGGGCTATTGCTTTTGCACATTATCCTAGTATTATAATCATTACCCTAAAGACAAATTGTTGCAATTTGCAAATTCTCGTTCCTTTATTCCCCCCCCCCCCCGCACCGTAGATGCTTTAGTTGCATTTACAGATGGATCATCTAATGGCAGATCAGCATATGTTATTCAAGAACAGTCTTATTCATTTTCTACTCCCCCAGCGTCAGTTCAAGTAATGGAACTTAAGAGCTGTAGCTACAATATTTAATGTTTTAGCTGCAACTCCATTTAATTTTATACTGATAGTCAATATATTGCTAGAGCTTTACAGGTGCTTGAGACCGTGTCTTATACTGAAACAGCTAATACTCAAGTGCAAGATTTGTTTAGTCAAATACAAAGATGCATGCATGCTCGCTCTCATCCTTGCTTTGTAGGTCACATAGGAGCTCATTCAGGCTTGCCAGGTCCTTTAGCATTGGGAAATGATATGGCAGATAAAGCCACACAGATCATAGGTATATCTCAATTGGAATTAGCTCAAAGATCTCATAATTTACATCATCAAAATAGTCAAAATTTAATAAAACAGTTTCAAATTACTAGAGAAGCTGCTAGGCAAATTGTGTGACAATGTAATACCTGTCCTGAATATCACTCAATTCCTCAGTATGGAATAAACCCTAGATGATTAAAACCAAATCATCTGTGGCAGATGGATGTAACTCATATTCCTGAATTTGGAAAATTAAAATATGTCCATGTATCCATTGATACTTACTCAGGATTTCTGATGGCTATAGCACAGTCTGGGGAAGCTACTAAACATGTCATAGCACATTGCATCAAATGTTTTGCTGCAGCAGGTATACCATTAATTATAAAGACAGATAATGGTACAGGTTACGCTAGTCAATCTTTTCAGTGCTTTTGTGCCCAACTATCAATTGTTCATAAAACAGAGATACCTTATAACCCTCAGGGACAAGGAATTGTTGAATGTGCTCATGGAGCTTTAAAAAATCAATTACAAAAAATAAAAAAGGGGGAGTTATATCCTTGGTCACCACAGAATGCTTTACATCATGTACTCTTTATTTTAAATTTTTTAAATGTGGATGCATACGGTCATTCTGCTGCAGACAGATTATGGCATCCTAGAACACTGGACACTTATGCTCAGGTTAGATGGAAGGACCCCATTGATGGACAATGGCATGGCCCCGACCTGGTATTAATATGGGGACGAGGGCATGTTTGTGTTTTCCCACAGGACGCTGACAATGCCAGGTGGCTGCCAGAGAGGTTGGTCCATTTCACAGGGATTGACCTTCAGAAGAATGATGCCTCTGCTCCTGATGATGTGGATTCAACTCCCGATGATCCACAGTGAGCTGTATTGGGCTTATGTTCCTGACCCACCCATCTTACACCCAGTAACTTGGGAAGATAGAGAAATTATAGTCTTGGTAAACAATACTCGCTTACTAGGCACGCCATCCAGTAGGAGTATGCAGGCTCATCAGAAATTTGGAGTCAATTATACGGGTCATGGCACTGGCATTCCAATATGCCTAACTAAAACAGAAGTAACTGGGTGTTTGAAAACTCAACCGAGGAATGTGATTGTAAAGCATTCAGCAGATATAGGGAAAAGGGTAAGTTGAGGGTCTATTTCACAAGTCTCTATTTGGCTCCCCTCAGGGAATCAAGTCAGAGGAGCTGAGTCACCAGATGCTTTTGCCCCCTGTGAGGGACAATCACCTTGGTTTAATAGGTCTTTGCATTGGAACAGGTGTGTTGGGACTGCTTACATCATGTGTAACGTCTCTGGAGCTGAAAGGCATATTAGGGACTGGTCAGGAGATCCTGGAGCAGAGGGGAGTGGTAAATGGAACAGTGACTGGACTGGTGGACTCTCTGCGGGACTTCGGTGGTCTGATGAGGGCTTCCAACAGACTTACCTATGGAAAGTTGCTGCGGCCACGGGAGGAGTGAGCGTCACCTCCCCCAGGATGACAGTTCTTCCCTCCCGAAGGGGAGGGTCATGGCTTGTGTTACTCCACCCTGTGCTATGTAAATGGGAGACATAAATATTACATGGACTGAGGAAATGTTCAATGTTACATGTAACAATTGTACTTTGTCTAATTGTGTTTCAGAATTGTCCTCTGATAGAGTTATGATTCCTGTTATTGCAGACATCCTAGCTTTTATTACATTGTTAGCTACTGCTACTACTGCAGCTGTTGCTTTGTCACAAGTTCAAACTGCACATTTTGTTAATGATTTATCCAAGATTGTTTCTATTTCTCTAGGAACTCAACTGGATATAGATAGAAAATTGGAAGAAAAAATAGACGCTCTGTATGATGAGGTTACGTATTTGGGCGAAAAGATACTAGGGTTGAAAGTTAGAACTCGTTTGGAGTGTCATGTAGATTTTGAATGGGTTTGTGTTACTTCTAAAAAATATAATGACAGTCAACAGCATTGCGAAAAGATAAAAATGCATTTAAGAGGTATTTGGCATAATGATAATATTTCCTTGGATCTGATTCAGTTGCATTCCAAGATTTTGTCTTTGCAAAATAATCATCTTACTCTTGATGCAGCTAAAGCTGCTGATGACTTAATATCTGCTTTTAAGTCTGCCTTGCCTGGATGGAATTCTCACTTCTTGGATAGGAAGCTTTGCTGCTACAGGTCTTTTTTGTCTTTTGCTCATTCTATGTCTGCTGCCCATACTCCTTAAATGCCTTTTGAGATCCATTATGGATATCCATACAGAAGTACATGGGACACAGCTACAGACCCGACCCCAGCTTCCTGAGACATTATCTTAAAGCCCCTACAGAGGCTGGTAGTCAAAGACGGGTAAGATTCTCTCGAGTTAGGTCAACCTAAGACAGGGCATGAATGATGGAATTCATGTACCGATGACGGGTAAGGCCTAAATATCATAGAGGACAACCTAAGACAGGCACAGTCTTTCTGCACTGAGGCCCAGAAGGGCCCGGTTCATAAAAAATAAATAAAGGGGGAATTGTCGGGAGCCATTTGGCTGGACTTGTATCCATAGCTCTGGGCCCTTTGGCAGCAAGACTTTAGCACCTACATGTAAGCAACATTATGTATATTCAGAAGCCATTTGGCTGGCCTTAATAGTCTTTTGTACTGAGAAGTGATTGAAGTGCAAAAACTCTGTAACAGGAAGGAGTTTTTGATAGAAACTTGTGTGAAGCTCATGGAATTTTTGTCCATAGGAAAACTGTTTGTAAGATATAAAAAGGAATGCTGTGAAATAAACCGCGCTTCAGTCCTGGACTGGAGTCCTTGCTTTCATTCTTTCTCCTGTCTTTCTTTAATCCTCACTCCCCATCAGGCTCAAACCCTTTCAGCCAGCAGGCTCCGGCACATTTCCCTCTCAACTCCCAGGGAATGAGACCGCCCTGTGGGGAAGAACTAAGACCACCTGCCACCCTGGGCCAGTCAGCACACCTGTGAGATGCTGTGCTTCCAGGACAGTAGCCCAGGCCTCTCCATCAAAGCCCATAGCAGGTCGCACTCACTCTATCAGCCTCACATGGAGGAGATGGCAGAAAATTCTTGCCCCTCTGGAGCTCTCCCTGTTGCACAATACTTCCAGATTCACTAAGAAGGGGAGTGTCCCAAAGTAACAATAAAAAATGAAAATTTCCTTCCCTTGGCCACCTGTCTACTCTGCTTTTTTCTCAAGTGGACTACACACTGTCCAATCCAAGGCTGTCTCGGCAATCTATGGCCCTATCTTGAAAGGGAAACAGTCTCTCCTCCTAACTGGTACCAACCAAAGGGTGCACCAAAGATGAGCATCTCTTAAACCTTAAGGAATCCTTCAGAAGTCAGGAAAATATAAAAGGAAGGCAAGGGTGACACAGGAATTAGGAAATAAAGGCACCCTGTCACACACACACATACACACCGTCACCAAAAGGTTGCTCCTTCCCATTAGAATGAAAAAGACTCTCCAAAGCCATCCCAGAACGAGGGACTAGCAACAGGTCAGGCACAAGGGAAAAGCCTCAAGATAGAGTGAAGGTCTTGCCAGGGTACCCAGGAGACTCAGAGGATGCTCTGGCAGGCTCCTGCTTGTCAGCCCTCCTCTGCAGAGCTAGGATCCTGCAAGAATGGACTTCCCTGACAGGCAGAGGGCATGAGGAAGCGCAGGCCTGCCTGGCCTCGGGTATGGGTCTGCATGTGGACAGCCAGGTGGTGGTTCCGGTTGAAGGCCCGGCCACATTGCGGACATTGGTAGGGCCGCTCGCCAGTGTGTATGCGCTGGTGACGGAAGAGGTCTGAGGGCCTGCGGAAGGCCTTGCCACAGTAGGGACAGGCAGGCCAGCCCTGGCTGTTGCCTGTGTGCAGGCGCTGGTGCAGCAGCAGGCTCTTCCGCTTCTGGAAGAAACGCAGGCATTCACTGCAGTGGTACACTTTGGTGGCTGCTGGTCTCCGCCCCATAAAGGCACGGCTTTCCAGGGAGCGATGTCGTGTGGGCTCCTCAGGTATCCAGCGGATGACAGGGCCGGGCACTACCACCTCTCCTGGCTCCAGTGTGGTTTGGTCTTCCCCCGATCTGAGGGGAGAAGCATCCCAAACCTCCCTGTGTTCCTCCTCCACATGAGTCCGCTGATGGATTATCAGATTAATCTTTAAGCGGAAGCTCTGGCCACACTCAGGGCAGGGGAATGGCCGCTCCCGTGGTCGAGGAAGGATGCGGGCTGGCTCCCCCATGGCCCCTGCTGCCTTGGGTTCCCCCACCCGGCGCCTAGACACACTCTTTGCATGATGTTGCCTGGGGCCTCTAGTCCTGGGCCCTTTGGGGATTCTACACTTGGGCTGGCTCGAGGACTCCAGGAGGAGCTGCTCAGACACCATCTCGTCCTCAGATACTGCTTCTGTCTTGATGGCCACACCACCACCTGGCAAAGGAATCTACGTTGGTTGAAATGGACCACATGGCTCCAGCTCACTCAATCCAAGTCTTGCTTCCAGGATCAGCACTGCTCCCACCTCCCCTGAATCTTTTTGCCTCCAAGTGTATATGCAGTGGGTCAGGGGTGCTGCACACAGACATCATGGGAAGCCTCCTTTGTCATTCAACCTTGTTTGCGGTCTTATGCCTCATTCCTGGAAGCTAAGCTAAGAGCAGCAAAGAGAGAAAGCTTCAAAGCCAGGAGCCAGGGAACATGCAGGGTCAGAGATTAGGCATGGATCTGGGCTGAGATAGATGGGAAGAAAGGAGAAATGGCTTAGTAGTTAAGGCGCTTGCCTTCAAAGCTGAAGGACCCCAGTTCAATTCCCCAGGACCCACATAAAGCCAGATGTACAAGGTGGCGCTTACATCTGGAGTTCATGCAGTGGATGCCTGCCTCTCTCTCTCTCAATTAAATAAGTAAATAAAAAAAAATATATACATACATATATATATATATATGTATGTATAAAGCTTCTTTGAAGCCGGGCATGGTGGCACATGCCTTTAATCCCAGCACTAGGAGGTAGAGGTAGAAGGATCACCTTGAGTTTGAGGCCACCCTGAGACTACATAATGAATTCCAGGTCAGGCTGGGCTAGAGTAACACCCTACCTTGAAAAACCAAAATAAATAAATAAATAAAAAGAAGCTTCTTTGAGGCTATATGTATGGGCTATAATCCCAGCACTAGGGAGCTGAGGCAGGACTCTGGGCAGTGAGATACACGAGCCATGACAAAGATGACACCAGAACCCTAAAAGCTGTGATGACCTGAGAACTGTCTGCCACCAAGTTTAAGACCAGCTTAAAAACTACCCCTAAAAATTCAATGAATACAAGGGCCTTGGGCAGGCAAGTGACTTACCCATCCTCTGAGTCACTCATACCTGACAAATCAACCAAAGTCCCCCAAGTGCCCACATTGCACCTCTAGCCTGTGCCTCCTGTGGGGTCTCGGGGACTAAGGGCAATGAAAAGCACAGACAAAGGCAACCAGTGGTCCTGAGGCATGCTCTCAGGGTTCCTAAGGCAAGGAACCAAGGGTCCTGGCCCTCAGCCCTATCAGAAAAGCAGAGAGACCTATAGTATACTTAAACTATATAGGCCAATCCATGCAAAATGCCAATGCTGTAGGCCAGGTAACCTCACACAGTTACTGTAAAGTTGCATCTGGCCACAAACCATTTCCCAGCCAGGCCAGTTCACTACAGGGAAAACTGTATGACAGGCTAACCTGGTCCACGTAACCCCTAGGGACACACCTGAGGCAGGGGGGAGGGGGGAGGGCTTGCCCTCAGGAGGAAGCCCCTTGATGAATCCCACCAGCAGTACCTTCCCACTCCCAACAGGTCCTGAGCTGTCTACTCCCTTCACTCACCTGGCCCCACACCAGCAGGCAGGCTATCCGTGGGAGCGGAGGCTGGCAATTCACCCTCTGAAGATTCTCCCTCCTGTTTAATTGAGGACAAAATGCTGGTGCTTACTGAAGGCCCTGGGAGAAGGAGAATCAGATGAGAGCCTTTCCTGACAGAGGTTTCAGAGGGTGCATGGCTATCAACCCAACAGGACATGCTAAAGGATCTACCAGGAAGAGGACCCCAGGATTCAATCTGAAAGGCTTCTGTGGTGAGAAGAGCTATGAAGGCCACAGCCCCAGCCCCATGCAGGCCTGGCATCATAACTTGTTCCTTCACATCTGTCACCCTTGTTAGCCTCAGAGGGTTTGGGGCAGCCCTGGGGCAAAGTCCCAGGTCTGCAATTGGTACCTGAGGTCTCACCTCACAAATTCCATGAGCACAGCCCAAGATTACAGGCTGGCTGGGAAGAACACGGAGAGGGGAGGGGATGTCACTTCCTTCTGTGGGAAGTCATGTGCAGTTGGGGGAGATAACAAAGAAACCACAGGGGAGAAGGCAACAAGGACTAGAAGTGAGGTCAGCAACAAGGACAGGAGCAGGACAAGCCAGTCAAGCCAGAGCATGAGGCTGCGAGGATCAGTGGACAAATCCTACATTCAATGTCCTCTGAGTCTCAGCCTCAAAGAAGGACAGGCAAGTACTGCCTGTGAATAGAAGCAGATTCAGAATGCTGGAGGCATGACTGAAGCCAGAGCCCCAACAGGTCTTCAAAAAGTATACTAAGAAAGCTGGGCATGGTGGCTCACATCTTTATTCCCAGAGGCTGAGGTAACATCACTGTGAGTTCCAGGCCAGCATGGGCTACAGAGAAAGTTCTAGGTTGGCCTGCAGTAGAGTGAGATCCTGCCTTAAAAAAAGAAAAAGAAGCTGGGCGTGGTGGCGCACGCTTTTAATCCCAGCACTCAGGAGGCAGAGGTAGGAGGATCACTGTGAGTTTGAGGCCACTCTGAGAATACAGAGTGAATTCCAGGTCAGCCTGCACTAGAGTGAGACCCTACCTCGAAAAACCAAAAAAAAAAGAAAAAGAAACAAGAAACTGTACCATGTCAGCCCAGTGCCACACTGGTGGTGACATACACAGCCACATTGATGTAAGAAATCACAGTAAGCAAGCCAGACATGGTGACATCACACCTTTAATACCAACATTCGAGAGGCTGAGGGAGGTTTTCTGTGAGTTTGAGGCCTGCCTGGGGCTACAGAGTAAGTTCCAGGTCAGCCTGGCTAGAGTGAGACCCTGCCTAGGGTGAAGAAGGGACTAAAATAAAATCACTGGGAAAAAAAATCCCAGGAGGGATGCCTGAATATACTCCTGATGGTAGAGAAGAAAAAGAAAAGAAAAAAGAAAAGAAATCCCAGGAGGCCCAATCCATACTCCTACCAGACAGGTGTGCCCAACAGTACTATTCAGACATTTTTGGGCACTACCTTCTCTAAGACCTATCTTGGGTACCCATTTCCCAAGAGCCTACTCAGTGCAGCCCCACTGCATTCCCAGTGCCATGGGGTCTGGTGCCTGTGCACTTCTAGGTACCACTCTCACTGCTTTCCAGCTGCCCTCACTCACCAGTACTCAGCCCAGGTGGAGTCATTCTTGCTTTTCCATCTGGCTGCTGCTCCGGGACCTGCCCTTCCTTTGGCTCCTCCTGGGCAGGACTGGCTGGGCTAGGGGCCGGCTCTGGACATGGAGGGCAGCCTGGGAACACAAGCCAGTGACACTGAGCACAATACCAAGTCTGCTAACCAGTAACCAGAGACTCCCTATAGAGTGGCTAAATGCTGAGTCCCTGGAATAACAGACCAAAAATAAGGTGTGATAAGGTGGCTTTGTCCATTATTCAGCAGCTAGATTCTTGTCTAAAGCCTCCATAGGCGCAAGGACTCTGCAAAGCACAGTAATTCACCTGACAGTGCCAGACGGGTCAAGACTCTGTTTATGGCTGACAGGAAACAGACCAGGTTGCCTGTCCATCAGCTATATGGTGCATGGGGTTTCACCCCTAAACTGTTCCCCATAGCACCAGGGACACATGGCACAGCAGATACACACAGGGAAGATGTGGTCTTTGGAGCCAGAGATAAAATCTCTGGTAAGACTACTCTTCATTCTACATCCCTACTATTAGTTAGCTTGGGGTTGTCTCCTAGCACAGTCATAACAACCAGTTATCACTGTGGTTGTGAAATGGGGAAGACTCCAGATGAGCATAAGCACCCTTCCCACAAGAATCGGTGCTCCATGCTCCATTTGGTTTTTTGTTTGCGGGGACTACAGGTATGTGGCCCCATGCTTAGCTTTTTTTTTTTTTTTTCTTCTTTCTTTCTTCTTTTCTTCTTTCTCTGCAAGCAAAGAGAGACATACACAGAGATAGAGAAAGAAAGAATGGGTGCCAGTGAAAAACACTTGGGAGGAGGATCAATGTGAATTCAAGGCCACCCTAAGACTGTATAATGAATTTCAGGTCAGCCTGGGCTAGAGTGAGACCCTACCTCAAAAAACAAAAAAAAAAGGGAGGGTCGGGGGCTAGGGAAATAGCTCAACGGTTAAAAGTGCTTGCTTGCAAAGCCTGCCAGCCTGGGTTTGATTCCCCACATAAAGCCAGATACACAAAGTGGCACATGCATATGGAGTTCATTTGCAGTGGCCATTCTCTCTCTCACTCACAAATGAAAACTTTTAAAAGGGGCTGCAGACATGGCTTAGCAATTAAGGCATTTGCCTGCAAAGCCAAAATACCTCGATTCAACTCCCTAGGACCCACATAAGCCACATGTACAAGGTGGTGCATGTATCTGGAGTTCATCTGCAGTGGCTGCAGGCCCTGGCACACCCATTCTCTCTCTCTCTCTCTCTGCCCCTCTTTCTCTCTTGTTCTCAAATCAATAAATCCATAAATAAAATTTAAAATAAATAAGTAAAAATTCAAAACAACAAGAACTACATACAATATAAAAGATGCATCTTTTATAAAAAGACAAGAAATAATGCCAAAAATTTATAACAACTCTTGTACAAACTAGATTAATTGCCTGTGTGCCTTCCCGGTCCCCAAATGGTAAAGTACATCCTGTTTCCACACTCACCAGTGTCTGGCTCCCCTGGGTGGGCTGCCTCCTCCGCACTCCCCTTCTCTTGGCTCCAGGGTTCTTCAGGACAAGGCTCCTCTCCCCTCTCTATCCGGGTGAGTAGGTCTGGTTTGGAGATGGCATAATCTGTATACAGAACAAACAGGGAGGTCAAGCAAAGACAAAGACTGCTGGAAGCCAACCTTGGGGGTGGGGGACAGATGCTCCCCCTGTAGCCTTACCCAGGGAGACCAGCGTCTCGTAGTTGCCCCTCATCACTGTGCTTGTAGAGCTCCTTCTGCCAGTCCTCCAGCTTGCCCCACTCCTGCTCAGAGAAATACACGGCCACGTCATCAAAGGTCACGGGCACCTGGAACCACAGGGTCACACTCACCCACACGCCTAAAGGCATGGACCCTCAGCCTCCTCACCTCAGGGCACCCAAAGGCTATACCTTGGGGACCTCGCCCTTGCTGCCCGGGGGGCAGCCGCAGGATCCAGAAGTTCCTGTTGCGCAGCAGGTTCTCCGCATTCTCGAGCCGCCGCTGCAGCAGCCCGTACTCCTGCAGCAGGGTGCCCAGCACGGCCCACTTGCCCTCCAGCTGGTTGCCAAACTCCACGGCTGTCTTCTCACAGTCGGCCAGCTTCTTCTCGGCTGTCCCGAAGCGCCCCTCCAGAGTCAGCAAGCGCGCCACACAGGAATCTACTTTCCGCTCCAAGGCCTGAATGGCGGCCACGACAGTCCACAGGGTGATTTCTGTGGAGTACAGGTATGAGCTCCTCCCGGCCTCTGGCTGGAGTGAAGGAGAAGGGGTGGGAGGCCTCTGGTCGCTCATTGGCTGGTCCCTCTCTGGAATCTGCTCATAAGAGAAAAGAGAGAATCATAACATCAAAATGTCCACCACAGGGGTTGGAGAAGTGGCTCAGCAATTAAACGCACTTTGCAAAGACTGCAGACCCAGCTTCATTTCCTACCAACCAACCAGGTAAAGCCATGCAGGCACGTTATTCTGTTTGTAGAGACCCTGACATGCATGCATGCATGCACACACACACACACACACACACACACACACACGGGGGGGGGGGGCTGGAGAAATGGCTCGGCAATTAAGGTGCTTGCTTGCAAAGCCTGATGACCTGGGCCTATTCCGCCAGTACCCATGTAAAACCAGATGCACAAAGTGGCGCATACATCTGGTGTTCATTTGCAGTGACTGGAGGCCATGGTATGCTCATTCTCTCTCTCCTTGCAAATAAATAAATATAAAATATTTTAATCAGACTAGCATGGTGGCGCACGCCTTTAGTCCCAGCACTTGGGAGGCAGAGGTAGGAGGATCACCCTGAGTTCAAGGCCACCATGGGATTACATACTGAATTCTAGGTTGAAAAATATATATAACAAAAATAAATTAAATAATGTTTAAATGTCCACATCAAATACCAGGCATGGTGGTACATACATGTAATCCCACCACCTCCTGCTGAGGCAGTAGAACTACCATGAGTTAGTATGAGGTCAGTGGCAACATAGTTTGAGGATCAAACTAGGTTAGAGTTAGTTTGAGGATCAAACTAGGTTAGAGTGAGACCTGCCAGGCATGGTGGCGCATGTCTTTAATCCCAGCACTTGGGAGGCAGAGGTAGGAGGATCACTGTGAGTTTGAAGCCACCTGAGACAACATGGTGAATTCCAGGTCAGCCTGGACTAGGAAAAAAAAAAAAAAAGAGGAGAGTAGGTACCTCTCAAAACGCACCGAGGAAACCAAAGGCTTTAGAAACTGTGGAGATGTGTTAATAGCGGATACCACCTGTTGGACTCTTTACAACAGGGAGTTTTCTGGCATGTCCATATGCCTTAGGGATTATTTTCCTTGAAATGTGTTTTACTTACTCAATAAAGCTAGCATTCCAAACTGCTAATATTGTTTGTTTGGTTTTTCGAGGTAGGATCTCACTCTAGCTCAGGCTGACCTGGAATTCACTATGTAACCTCAGGGTGGCCTCGAACTCACTGTGATCCTCCTAGCTCTGCCTCCCAAGTGCTGCGTGCACCACTGCCAAGCTTAAACCTGCTAATCTTTTTTTTTTTTAATGCATTTTATTTATTTGAAAAAGAAAGAGAAAGAATTAGTGCACCAGGGCCTCCAGCCACTGCAAACGAACTCAAGACGCATGAGCCCTCTGGTGCATCTGGCTTACGTGGGTCCTGAGGAATCGAACCCAGGTCCTTTAGCTTTGCAGGCAAAGATGTAAACGCTAAGCCATCTCTCCAGCCCGTAATTTTTTTTTTAAATCATCAATAACGATTAAATACAAACAACCTGTCGCAGACAGCGATCCGTAGCGGTCCCTTACTTACAAGAACAACCAGACATTTCAAAGGTGTTCTCTTTTCCAAAGTCCTGCCCGAGGTCCCAGTCATCCCACCTGACAAGCGCCCTTGAGTTGGCCCCTTCAGCCACCGTCATTTCGGCTGTCGGGCGGGCAGGCCACCGTGCCCTCGGTGACTGCTCCAGGCCGCGGGGCCGCAAAGGAAACAATGAACGGAGCCTGACTCGGGAGCGCAAGGCCCCGCGTCGTCCTCGGGCCCAGGAACAGCCGGGCCTGGCGGGGCTGCGGACTGAGCAGCTCGCGGTCGCCCGCCGTCGGGGCGCCGCCCGCCTGGCCCGCAATATCTGGGCCGCCCGCCCGCCCGCCGGTGGCCTCCGCGCGGCTCTGCAGGAGGCCGGTGGCTCGGAACAGGCCGCGGGCCGAAGGCCGAGCCGGGGCGGCAGACGCTTCCCGCGGCCGGATGGGCCGAAGACCCTCGCGCCCGCGGCGGCCTTGCACGCGCGGCGTCCACGGCCCGGGGCGGTAACTTACCCGGACGGGCTCCGCTTGCGCCATGGCTGCTGTCCGGTTCCTCCGCTGGGCCTGGCGCGGACGGCGACAACGACGACGGCGGCGGCGGCGGCGTGGGAGGTGGCGGAGCGGGAGCCGCCCAGCCTCGGAGCTGCTGCGGGGCGGCCGCGAGCTCAGTGCGGAGCCACGTGCCCCGCTGGCCCTTTAAAAAAAAAAAAAAAAAAAAAAAACGGCGCCGGGCGGCCGCGCCCCAGGGCGTGCACAGCGCCCCCTGCAGTCCATAGGATCCACCGCACGCCGCGGCCGCCGCCCCGCGGCCCTCCGCGCCCGAGCTCCCCACGTCCGAGCGGGCCGCGAGCCTGGCGGCCGCGACGCCCACCCCGTCCCAGAAGCGCCCTTCCCGCCCCGCCCCGCCCGGTCCCGGGAGTCGGCCGCCGGCGAGCTCGCTCAGCACGCGGGAATCGGGCGGAGGCGGCCCGTGGGGGAACTTTGGAGACTTGGGGAGCAGACACCTGCAGGGCTCCCCACCTCCGGCCATCCCAAGGGAATATGTGGGGCCTAAAGCGGCAGTTGGGAAAAACACAAAGACGTTTAAGCTCTATTTCGGCGTTTCCAGGTCAAATGGAAACAACTAAAGAAAAGTTTAGTTTCCTTTAAAATAAAAAGTTATGGAGCCGGGCGTGGTGGTGCACGCCTTTAATGCTCAGCACTTGGGAAGCAGAGGTAGGAGGATCACCTTGAGTTCGAGGCCACCCTGGACTAGAGTGAGACACTACCTCGAAAAAACAAAAATAAAATAGAATAAAATAAAAAGTTATGGGGTGGAGGTCCTGGCGTGCCCATTTTCTTTCTCTCTCTCTCAAATATATAAAATATATTTTAAAGTAAAAAGTTATAGCTGGGAGTGTTGGCACACGCCTTTAATCCCAAGCACTCGGGAAGCAGAGGTAGGAGGAATGCCATGAGTTCAAGGCCACCCTGAAACCATATAGTGAATTCTAGATCAGCCAGGGCTAGAGTGAGACCCTATCTTGAAAAAAGCAAAATAAATAAAATAATAAATAAATACATGACAGCCGATTGTGATGGCACATGCCTTTAATCCCAGAACTCAGGAGGCAGAGATAGGAGGATCACCATGAGTTTGAGGCCACCCTGAGACTACATAGTGAATTCCAGGTCAGCCTGGACTAGAGTGAAACTCCTCCTCAAAAAACCAAAATAAATAAATAAAATTAAATGAAAAGTTAGCTGGGCTAACCCTTTAATCTGGGTAGGCTGAGGTAAGAGCTCTAAGAGGGCTACAGAGTGAGTTTGAAGACAGCTTGGTCTGGAGTGAAAACCTACCTCAGAAAAAAATATATATAAAATTAAATTACAAGCAAGCTGAAGTGCCCCTGTGGAAAAACACCTGGTTAGCTAGCATGCACATGAACATTGGAACTTCCCACGTAGGTGGGATGCAACCAGGAGAAGTCCTCTCTTTACCCTAACTCTGCTCTTAATCTTTGGGATTTCTGAGGCTCCTCTTTCGCCCTGGGGCCTCACCCTTCCCAGTGCTGGAATTGCAGACCTGTGTCACCACAACCAACTTCTCATTTTGGAAATTCTTTGCTGAAGTGACTGCACCTAAGAGATAAATTAGATCTTGTTGAAGGTCAATCCAATATATTAATGATTACAGGCCGAGTTTGGCGCACGCCTTTAATCCCAGCATTCAGGAGGCTGAGGTAGGAGGATCGCCTTAAATCCGAGGCCACCCTGAGACTACATAGTGAATTGCAGGTCAGCCAGCGCTAGAGTGAAATGCTACCTTGAAAAAACAATAACAAAAAGATTATAAAACACTGATAAACTATGACTGCAAACAAGAGTCTAGAGGGCTGGAGAGATGACTTAGTGGTTAAGGTCCGTGCCTGCTAAAGCCAAAGAACCCAGGTTCTATTCCCCAGATGGTGCATGTATCTGGAATTGCTTTGCAGGGTTAGAGGCACGGGTGAGTCCATTCTCTTTCTTTCTCTTCTCAAATAAATAATTTTTTTTTCTTTTGGTTTTTCGAGGTAGAGTCTTACTCTAGCCCAGGCTGACCTGGAATTCACTATGGAGTCTCAGGGTGGCCTCGAACTCACGGCGATCCTCCTACCTCTGCCTCCCGAGTGCTGGGATTAAAGGCGTGCCCCACCACGCCCGGCTTTGATTTTTTTTAAGAATATTACTACTGTTTGAGCCGGCTTTGATTTTTTTTAAGAATATTACTACTGTTTGAGCCGGGCGTAAGACTCTACCTCGAAAAACCAAAAAAAAAAAAAAAAAAAAAAAAAAGAATATTACTACTGTTACATAAATTTTTTTAAATTTTTATTTATTTATTTGAGAGAGAGAGAGGGAGAAAGAATGGTCACACCAGAGCCTCTAGGCACTGGAAACTAACTCCAGACACATGCACCACATGCATCTGGCTTATGTGGGTCCTGGGAAATAGAACCTGGGTCCTTAGGCTTTCCCATGCAAGTGCCTTAACCATGAAGCCATCCCTCCAGTCCTTTTGTTGTTTTTTGAGATAGTGTGTCACCCTATAATCTAGGTAGAGGACAGCATGCCAAAACACAACTCCCACTGGGCGTGGTGGCGCACGCCTTTAATCCTAGTACTAGGGAGGCAGAGGTAGGAGGATCACCGTGAGTTCAAGGCCACTCAGAGGCTCCATAGTGAATTCCAGGTCAGCCTGGGCTTGAGGGAGAATTTACCTCAGAAAATAAAAAAAATTAAAAAAAACTGCCCATCCTTTGGTTCATAAATCCTGTCACCTCTTCCACAATCTTCCATCAGCTTTGGAGGGTGTGACAGACATGTCACACTCAATGCGGAGCACTCCAGTGCTGTTAGATTTCAACAAAACTGCCTCTCCTGTCCGATCTTCCCAACAGGTGTGCCCACAACCAGATAATCCCTATTTATGTTAAGGAAGTTGACTACACCTACTCACCCAGGGCTAGGATGAGGAATCAGAACTCTCTCAAGCCACCACCCTGGAAGGGAGGTGGTGGGGAGTGTGTGTGTGTAGCAATCCAAAAAACCCTACTTCCCTTAAGGAGTTTCTGCAGGCACTTCCAGAGAACCTTCAAAGCTTGGCATAAAATCCAGACCCAAAGGCTGGTACAATAGCTCAATGGTTAAAGGCACTTACTTACAAAGTCTGCTGGCCCAGGTTCAAGTCCCAAACCAAAAGTGGCACAAGCACCTGTCATTGCCACCTGCTCCTTATCACATAGGCTCAAGACACCTTGAGTCATGGGGTGCTACACTTTCTGGAAGTTCTTAAAGTCTTTCCACAGGGTTCCAAGGCCACTCTCTCTTTGGTTCGGATCCCACCAGCCTCTCCTGGCATTAGATAAAACCTTGGCTGGATATAGTGACTCACAGTCTTTAACCTCAGTAATCAGGAGGCTGAGATAGGAGGATTCCTGTGAGTCTAGAGTGAAACCCTGCCTCAAAGACAAAACAAAAAAATAAAATTAAAATAAAACCTTGGGCCCAAGAAACCCCAGTTAGGATATGGTAATTTTTGACCACAGTACCCACATAAATCCAGAAGCACCAAGTGGTACATGAATCTGGAATTCATTTGCAGCGACAAGAGGCTCTAGCATTCTAGCATGCCCATCATCTGTCTCTCTTGCTCCCTCTCTCTCCTTCTAAATTTTTTTTTTTTTAAATTTCTTGAGGTAGAGTCTCACTCTAGTTCAGGCTGACCTGGAATTCACTGTGTAGTCTCAGGGTGGTCATGGATTTGGTTTTCAGTGACAACAGGCCCTGACATGTCCATACTCACTCTCATTCTGTCTGCCTCTTTCTCTCTCTCCCTCTTTCAAATTAATACAATAATATTTTTTAGAGCCAGGCATGGTGGTGTATACCTTTAGTCTCAGTACTTGGGAGGCAGAGGTAGGAGTATTATGATGAGTAGCCACCTTGAGACTACATAGTGAATTTCAGGTCAGCCTGGGCTAGAGTGAGACCCTACCTCGAAAAACCATTATAAGCCATAATAAGCCTCAGAATCATCAATAGGCCTAAGTTTCTGCTTCCCAGCAAGGTTAGTTTCCTGGTAAGGGGGAATAGACTGTCTGCACCATGTGTTCCTGTGGTCATAGATAAAGTTTGCTTAAAATAAGTTTGTTTAAAGTTCCTCAGATACACATAGCCAATCACAATAAAGGTTACCTAATCTGCTCGGAATCTCCCTAGCCCCCTGCCCACCAGCTTTGCCCACCAGCATCCTAAGCCTATCAGAAAAATACAAGTGCAGTTACTGCTTAACTCTACCAATCATGTAATAATTCCCCTACTTCTCCCTACTTTGTTCAAATCCCTATATAAAACCTGCCCCCTGCTGCTCAGGGCTCTTGTATGGATCCACTGCCTTGGTGAAGTCAAGAGTCCGAGCTTAAGCCAGAAACAAAGCTCTTTGCTGTTGCATATGTGTCAGACTCTCGGTGATCTTTGGGGACTCCGTGATCTGGGCATAACACACACACACACACACACACATATATGTATATGTACATATATATATATTGAAAATACTTTTCACCAAAATTTAGTTTCCAGAACAGACCAGCCTGGGTGATAGGCCAGTTGTAGTTCTGATACACACTAGTTACTTTTATCCTTAATTATTAATCTTTTATGGAGCTGAAGTTTTTTCCCTTTCTTTTTCATCAGATTGCCAGGCCAGGGTACTTCCTGGTTAATTTGTAAGAAGCCCCAGGGATTAGGATATTTTCAGCAATAACGCCCTACAGGAAATATGCTGGGAGGGAAAATGGCCTGCTCCCAATAGCCATAGCCCCTAGAGACTTTCTCAGTTCAGGCAACCAAAGCACACAACTAAAAACACAAAGGCATATTCCCTGGCTTTTTGTTGTTGTTTGGTTGGTTGGTTTGTTTTTGGTTTTTCAAGGTAGGGTCTTACTCTAGCCCAGGCTGACCTGGAATTCACTATGTAGTCTCAGGGTGGCCTTGAACTCATGGTGATCTTCCTACCTCTGCTTCCCAAGTGCTGGAATTAAATGCATGCGCCACCATGCCTGGCTTCCCTGGCTTATTGATGTTTATTTTATTTCTCTCAGAGAAAGAAGAGGGACAGATAGAGAATGGGCATGGCAGGGCCTTTAGCCACTGCAAATGAACTCCAGATGCATGCACCACTTTGCGCATCTGACTTTCGTGGATCCCCAGGAATTGAATCTGGGTCCTTTAGCTTTGTAGGTAAGCACCTTAACCACTAAGACATTTTTTCCAGCCCTTCCATATCTTATTTATTTATTTATTTATTTGACAGAGAGAAAGAGGCAGATAGAAAATGGGTACATCAGTGCCTCTAGCCACTGCAAATGAACACCTGGCTTATGTGGGTCCTGGGGAGTTGAACCTGGGTCCTTTGGTTTTGCACGCAAACACCTTAACTGCTAAGCCATCTTTCCAGCCCTTAAAAAAAATTTTTTTTCCTTTCCTGTCTTTTATTTCATCCTTTCTGTAAACTATAACACTGCTAAGGCTGCCCAGAGATAGAAACTGAAAAATTGTTTTCTCCATGGGTGGTAGTTTGATTCAGCTGTGTCCCCCATAAACTTATATGTTCGGAATGCTAGGTCCACAGCTGGTGGCAATTTTCTTCCTTCCTTCCTTCCTTCCTTCCTTCCTTCCTTCCTTCCTTCCTTCCTTTCTTTCTTTCTTTTTCTTTCTTTTTTCTTTTTTCTTTTTTTTTTTGAGGTAAGGTTTCACTCTAGTCCAGGCTAACCTGGAATTCATTATTTGGTCTCAGGGTGGTCTTGCACTCATGGTGATCCTCCCACCTCTGCCTCCCAAGTGCTGGGATTAAAGGTGTGCCCCACCATAACCAGCCTGCAATTTGGCAATTGGAGCCTCCTGGAAGGAGTGTATTGCTGGGGGAAGGCTTATGGGTATGTAGTAGCTTTATATTATTAGGATGAATTTCCAAACAAGGCACAGTTTATGGGAGGAACAAGATTTTTTGGAGCTTACAGATTCAGGGCAAGTTTCATAATGACAGAAGATGCTGGCCACTTTTCACAGGTCCACACAGAAAGAAATACCACCACAAGCAAGTACACTCCAAGAAGCCCAGGCAGAGCTCAAATACTCTGCATAAGGTAGGCTGGAATTTAAATCATCCCCCAAACACACCTTAGGGCTGGACCCTAGAATCTGTCCACAGTGACACCTTCTCCAGCCAGGCAGCTGGAAATATAAAAAGTTATTAGCTTTTATAAATTCTTGACTGTATTAGGAAACATCTACTTAAACTACTACATTTTGCTTCTGGCTCCCAATCGATTCATAACCATCTTAGGTTGTAAATTGTATATTTTTTTAGTCACATTTAAAGGTCTCATAGTCACTAGCAACTTAAAATAGTTTTAAAGTCCTGAATCTCATCTGAGATTTAAGAAACATCTGCAAGTGAAGTCCAACATTCTAACCAGTGACTGACAGTCTCTGAATTTTTCAATTCTGCTCCAGCTAAACTTAATAGCCAGAGAAAACTTTTTGTTTGTTTGTTTGTTTGTTTGTTTGCTTGTTTTTGAGGTAAGGTCTCACTCTAGTCCAGACTGATCTGGAATTTACTATGTAGTCTCAGGGTGGCCTCGAACCCACAGTGATCCTCCTACCTCTGCCTCCCCAGTGCTGAGATTAAAGGCATGTGCCACCATGCCCGGCAAGAGAAAACTTTTATCCCAAGTCAACAGTGCTCCATGGTAGCCTTTGCATAGTTCCAGTATATTTAAACATCCTGAGTCTCAGCTGCAAATCACAGACCAATGTCTGAAGGCTTCGCTGGCCCATCAGGGTCATCATGCCCTACCTCACTTGTGCCCCAGCATAATCCGTTCATGTATTTTTCATGCTTCTGAAACTAATACCAGGTGTGCAGTAAAAAGCCATATTTTAAACTCAGGGACAAAATAATCATGACCTTGAAGAGCAGGTCTCTTCTTTTTAGTCAACTCCTTTTGAAAAGAGTTAATATTTCTACCATTAGTCATCCCTCAGGCATCCTTTCCATTGTTTCAATATAGAGCACTTTGGCCATCCTTAACCATGGCAATATCTTCTATAGAATAGCAGCTTCTACAATCAGTATTAGTGCTAGTAATTTTAAACTTGTTTAACTTTAAATCTTTTTTTCCTGAGGTAAGGTTTCACTCTAGCTCAGGCTGGCCTGGGATTCACTATGTAGTCTCAGGGTGGCCTCGAACTCACAGCGATCTTCCTACCTCTGCCTCCCGAGTGCCAGGATTAAAGGCGTGCGCTACCATGCCCAGTAACTTTAAATCTTAAATTTCTCAGTTCCACCCGGACATGGTGGTGCACGCCTTTAATCCCAGCAGTCAGGAGGCAGAGGTAGGAGGATCGCCGTGAGTTCAAGGCCACCCTGAGATTACATAGTAAATTTCAGGTCAGCCTGAGCTACAGTGACACCCTACCTTGAAGCCCCCTGCCAACAACAACAACAAAAAGAAACATTTCTCAGTTCCATATCTTTAGCCAAGCACATCAGTTCATTAAAAATTTAATCTTAACAGGGCATGGTGGCACATGCCTTTAATCCCAGCACTTGGGAGGCAGTGGTAGGAGAATCGCTGTGAGTTCAAGGCTACCCTGAAACTATGCAGTGAATTCCAGGCCAGCCTGAGCTAGAGTGAAACCTTACCTCAGGGTTACCTCAGGGATGGAATAAAACTCTACCTCTAGAAACAAACAAAAATATCTTGATCAAACTCTCTGGGCATGGGCCGTAGGAGTCAGTCAGTCCTATGCCAGTAGCCTAGTTTTTTGTTTGTTTGTTTTGGTTTTGTGGGGTTTTTGTTTGTTTTTATTTTTCTTTTTGGAGATAGGGTTTCACTCTAGCTGAGGCTCACCTGGAATTCACTATGTAGTTTCAGGGTGGCCTTAAACTCAGTAATCCTACCTCTGCCTCTCAAGTGCTGGGATTAAAAGTGTGCCCCATGCCTGACTGAGTAGTGCAATTCCAACAAAGTTCTCTGTAATCTTTCCTTCCCCTTAGAAATTTCATAAGCATAGCCTCCTTATACAACTCTCTTTGTACTTAGTACTTTCAAAATCTCACCAGAAAGCCCATAAAACTTGACTTACCACTCTGGAAGGCATCTTCAATCGCAAGTACTATTTCTCCAAAACAAAATTTCCAAAAGACCAAAACCCACATGGTTAGATTCAACATGCAGCAACACCCCACTCCTGGTACTAATTCTATAGTAAACAGCTTCAAGATGCTGGAATGAATTTGCAAATCAGGCACAGTTTATGGGAAGAACAGGATGTGTTGAAGTTTATACATCCAGGGGATGCTCCATAATGGCAAAAGAAGCTGGCCCCTTTCACAGGTCCACACAAAGAGAAATATCACCACCAGCACCACAAGCAAGTACAGGAAGCCCAGGCAGAGCTCAAACACTCTGCATAAGGTCGGCTGGAATTTAGGTCAGCCCTCAAACACCTTAGGGCTGGACTCTGGGATCCATCCACAGTGACACCTTCCCCAGCCAGGCAGCTGGAAATCTTAAGTTACAAGCTTTTTTAAAACTTTTTTTTTTAATTTTTTTTTTTTAACATAGAGTCTTGTTTTAGCCCAGGCTGACTTGGAATTCACAATGTAGTCTCAGGGTGGCTTTGAACTCACAGCGATTCTCCTACCTTTGCCTCCTAAGCGCTGGAATTAACATGTACCACCATGCCTGGCTCTCAGTTATAAACATTAATAAACTTCTGAATCTATTGTGAGACATCTATTTAAACTACCACGGGGTATTACAGCCAGCTGACCCTTGCCAGCATTTGGCACACTCTCCTGCTACTGATGTCCACCCTGTCATGCCATCATTTTCCCCTTCCGACATTGAGCTTCCCCCTCCAGTCTATAAAGTAACATAAACCCTTTCCTCCCACAAGCTGCTCTTGATCAGGTGTTTTCTGCTAGCAACACAAAGCTAACTGCAAGAGTAAATTGGTACAAAAGGAAAGGGTTTGTTGGTGCTAGAAACCTGACTGAGGCATTGGTCATTTCCAAGTTGAGGGAGGTATGGAAGGATTTGAAACTTTGGTCTAAGAGACATCTTGCAGTGCTGTACAGCTTTATGGACCATTCTGGTCAGAGTTGAAAGAGCAGAATGCAGTAAGAATTAGGGACTGTGAGGTTTGGCTTATGTGAGTGAGAAAGAACTTTGTCAGGACTCGTTTAGAAGCAGTTTGTGTGAGAGGTTTGCTGCATTCTGCCTGCCTGTGTCCTGTGAACTTGTGTAGGGCTGCATTGTGTAGAAATGGACTGGTATGAGCAGGCTATGGCACAGAAAAAATATATATATATATTTGGGCCAAAACTGCTGCCTGTTCAGCTACAATTGTTTGAGAGATTACAACCATTGAGATTGGACCAGTGGACCTGCATTTGGACAAGACAAATGCAGACTCATTGGAAGGGGCCTGAATGGTGAAGGAGTGTCCTGTTCTTCAAAATTGGCTTTATTTCCCCCACCCCCACCCCCGATTAACAAGTTAGTAGCCCACCTGGTATTATGGAGTATAACAAATGCAGAAAAGAAAGGGTCTTTGAATTTGCAACATGGTTTTGTGTTTTGGAAATAACCACGGGCAATGTGAAGCAGGCTTGTTGGATTACCTGCGTGGAGACCCAATGGGTTGCAGTTGGAGAGCCAGTGGAAATGCCAGGACTATGGGATGGCTGCCAAGAAGAGCTACTGGAACCAGATGGAGTACACCTGGAACTATGAACAGCTGAGCTGCAGGGGCAGAATTGGAACTCCAGAGACTCATCACTGGTTAGAATTATTGGACTTAGAGAATCGTCACTAGTTAGTTGTCAGACTTGGAGCTATGGAGTTTGATGTTTATCCTGTCTGTTTTCAATCTTGCATTGGCTCAATATTTCTTTGCTATGCACAATGCCATCTTTTGCAGTGTGAATGTTTATTCTATGCCATTATGGTTTTTCTGTTTATTTGGTATTTTATTATGGTTCAGTTAAAGACCTTGGACTATGAGGATGTTTGAACATCATTGGGATAAAAATTATGGGGACTTTTAAAATTGGACTGAATGCATTGTATTTTATATCACATATGGTTATCAGTTTATGAGAGCTAGGGACAGAATGTGGTGGTTTGATTCAAGTGTCCTTCACAGACGTAGGTGTTCTGAATGCTGGGTTCCCAGCTGATGGAGATTTGGGAATTAACGCCTCTTGGAGGCAGTATATTGTTGGGGGTGGGCTTATGGATATTATAGCCAGTTTCCCCTTGCCAGTGTTTGGCACACTCTCTTGTTGCTATTGTCCACTTGATGTTGGCCAGTAGGTGATGTCCAACCTCTGCTCATGCCATTGTTTTCCCTTGAGTCTGTAAGGCCAAATAAACCCTTTTCCCCCCACAAGCTGCTCTTGGTCTGATGATTTCTGCCAGCAATGTGAACATGACTGCAACAGTAGTATTGGTTGGACTGAATGCATTGCATTTAAAAATTTTTTATTGCCGGGCGTGGTGGCGCACGCCTTTAATCCCAGCACTCGGGAGGCAGAGGTAGGAGGATCACTGAGAGTTCGAGGCCACCCTGAGACTACATAGTGAATTCCAGGTCAGCCTGAACCAAAAAGTGAGACCCTACCTCGAAAAACTAAAAAAAAAAAAAAAATTTTTATTATTGCCAGGCGTGGTGGCGCACGCCTTTAAGCCCAGCACTCGGGAGGCAAAGGTAGGAGGATCGCCTTGAGTTCGAGGCCACCCTGAGACTCCATAGTAAATTCCAGGTCAACCTGGGCTAGAGTGAGACCCCACCTCGAAAAACCAAAAACCAAAAAAAAAAAAAAAAAAGTTTTTTTATTATTTATTTATTTATTTATTTGAATTTTTTGAGGTAGAGTCTCACTATAGCTCAGGCTGACCTGGAATTCACTATGCAGTCTCAGGGTGGCCTTGAACTCAAGGCGATCCTACCTCTTTCTCCTGAGTTCTGGGATTAAAGTTATGCACCACCATGCCCAGCTTAAATTTTTTTTTTGGGGGGGGGGTTCGAGGTAGGGTCTCACTCTAGCCCAAGCTGACCTGTAATTCACTATGGAGTCTCAGGGTGGCCTCGAACTCACGGCGATCCTCCTACCTCTGCCTCCCAAGTACTGCAATTAAAGGCGTGCGCCACCACGCCCGGCTCCAGCTTAAAATTTTTACTTGGAGAGATGGTTTAGTGGTTGAGATGCTTTGTAAGGACCCACATGTTTGACTCTCCAGATGCCATGTAAAATAGACGCACAAAGGTGAGGCAAGTGCAAGGTGGCACCTGCCCACTAGGTGGCACAAGCATTGAGCTCAATTTCAGTGGCTGAGTCCCTGGCACACCAATTCTCTCTCCCTGTCTCTAAAATAAAAAATATTTGAGAGGAATATAAAGATAGAGAATGGGTTCCCATTCTGGAGAGATGGCTTAGCAGTTAAGGTGCTTATTGCCTGCAAAGCCTAAGGATTCATGTTCGACACTCCAGGTCTCACATAAGCCATACATACATTGATGCAAGCACACAAGGTCGCACATGCGTACAAGGGGGCACACATGTCTGGAACTTGATTGCAGAAGCTGGAGGCTCTGCCATGCTAATCCTCTCTCTCGCTCTCCTGCATTAAAAAAAAGGGGGGGGTGCAGGCTGTGGCTTGCTTCAAAACAATTTTTTTTTAATTAAAAATTTTGAGAGAGAATGGCCATGCCAGGGCCTCCAGGCACTGCAAAGCTCCGGATGTTTGTACCATTTTGTACTTCTGGTTTATGTGGGCCCTGGGCAATCAAACCTGGGTCCTTTGGATTGCAGGCAACTGCTTTAACCACTAAGCAATCTCTCCAGCCCTGCATTGCATTTCATATCATGTATGATTTAGTTTATGAGGGCCAGGAGTGAAATGTGGTGGTTTGATTAAGGTGCCCCCCCCCCATACACTTTTGTCTGAATGCTAGGTTTCCCAGCTGGTTGTAATTTGGGAGTTAGAGCCTCCTGGAGGCAGTGTATTGTTGGTGGCAGGCTTATAGGTGTTAGAGCCAGCTTCCCCTTCCAAGTATTTTGACATATTCTCCCACTGCTCCTGTCCACTGGAGTTGGTCAGGAGGTGATGTCTACCCTCTGCTCATGCCATTGTTTTCCCCTATCATGGAGCTTGCCCTTGAGTCTATAAACCAAAATAAATCCTTTGCTTCCACAAGCTGCTCTTGGTCAGGTGTTTTCTGCCAGCAATGCAAAGCTGTCACACACACCCCCACACACACGTGTATGTGCATGTGTGTATAGTCATTCTCTTTCATCCTTTTTGGTTTTGATTTCTTAAGGCAGGGTCTCACTCTAGCCCACACTGACTTTGAACTCACACCTACCTCTGCCTTCTGAATGCTGGGATAAAGGCTTACACCACCACATCTAGCTCTTTCATCCTTTTTAAAAATTTCACGAGGGGCTGGAGAGATGGCTTAGCAGTTAAGGTGCATGCCTGTGAAGCCTAAGGACCCAGGTTCGATTCTCCAGGTCCTACATAAGCCAGATGCACATGGTGGCACATGCGTCTGGAGTTTGCAGGGGCTGGAAGCTCTGATGCGCCATTCTCTCTCTCTGACTGTAACAAATAACTAAATAAAAATAAAATCTTTAAAAACAACAAAAACAAAAAATTTCACATGAGCCAGGCATAGTGGCACATGCCTTTAATCCCAGCACTTGAGAGGCAGAGGTAAGAAGATTGCTATGAGTTCAAGCCTACCCTGTCAGCCTGGGCTAGAGTGAGGACCTACCTTGAAAAAAAAAAAATTTTTTTTTTTTAAAAAGCATGTGCATGTAGGTGTGTTACTGCAATTGAATGCCTGCTCTCTGGCTTTATGTTGATGGCTGGGGAATTGAACCTGGGCTGACAAGCTTTGTAAGCAAGTGCCTTTAAACACTGAACCATCTCCTCAGGTCCTGTTTCCTCTCTTTATATACATATATGTAATTTTTTGGGGGAGGTTTCGAGGTAGGGTCTCACTCTGGCAGGTCAGGTTAACCTGGAATTCACTATGTAGTCTCAGGGTGGCCTTGAACTCCTGGTGATCCTACTTCTGCCTCCTGAGTGCTGGGATTAAAGATGTGCACCACCACACCCAGCTCTCCTTTTGAATATTTTATTTCTTTCTTTATTAGAGAGAGGAAGAGGCAGAGACAGAATAGGTGCGCCAGGGCCTTCAGCCACTGCAAAGGAACTCCATATGCACGTGCACCCTTGTGCATCTGGCTTACGTGGGTCCTGGTGAATCGAACTGGGGTCCTTAGGCTTCACAGGCAAACACTTTAACCGCTAAGCTATTTCCCCATCCCTCTCCTCTTGTTTTTAATTGTTTTGGTTTTTTGAGGTAGGGTCTCACTCTAGCACAGGTTGACCAGGAATTCACTATGTAGTGTTAGAGTGGCCTCAAACTCACAGCAATTCTCTTACCTCTGCCTCCCAAGTGCTGGGATTAAAGTCATGTGCCACCATACCTGCTTTATTTTTTTTTTAAGTATTTTAAATTATTTATTGGACAATGAGAAAGACAGAGTGTGAGTATAGGTGTGCCAGGACCTCCTGCCACTGCAAACAAATTCCAGTCACAGGCACTATTTTGTGCATCTGGCTTTATGTGGATGGCTAGGGGATTGAACCCAGACTGGTATGTTTTGCAAGCAAGCACTTTTAACCCCTGAGCCATCTCTCCAGTCATCTTATTGTTTTAAGTCTATGCAGTGCAGGTTGGCCTTAAATATCCAGCAATCAACCTTCCTCAGCCTCCAGCATGCTGGAGATACAGGTATATGCCACCTCCCCCGGCCCACCACTCCCCTACCAATCTTTCTCTTACCAATCAGGTGATCAAACCAGCCCATAGCAAGGCCTGATGTTTGAGGGCTCCAATAACAAACCAACAAAAGCTATGAACAGACAACACTTGAATTTCTCAAGTATAGGACCCAACCCAAGACCCTAGACTAATGAGCACAGGTCAGTATGGAAGAGGCAGCCATGAGCCTCTGTCAGAGTCTGTGACTCACCTCATCCTGCACCATCCACGTGTGTCATTTATGTCAGGAAGTAGATATTCACGGAATGACAATGTTAGGAGAAAGCATTAAAGAGGGAGACAGGTCGGGCGTGGTGGCGCACACCTTTAACCGCAGTACTCTGGAGGCAGAGGTAGGAGGATCGCCGTGAGTTCAAGGCCACCCTAAGACTACATAGTGAATTCCAGGTCAGCCTGAGCTAGCATGAGACCCAACCTTGGGGGGGGGAAGAAAAAGAGAGACTCCACGTATAATAACCAAGTCCCTGTGCCCTCACAAAGCCTTCCTGTGGCAGGCAATACTGCCTCCCTTTCTGTGAATATCCATTATGCATGCTCATTCAATAAACATTTGGTGAGCACCTTCTGCGGGCTCTAGTGATGCCATGCTCTCAGCCTTCCACAGCTTGCAACTTTGGTAACCTTGTCTCTCCCTTCTCACTGCAGCTGCACTCAGGAAGGTCTTCACAGGCTTTTTTTTTTTTAAGTATAATTATATATATATATGTATATATATATAATTTATTTATTTAAGTATAATTATATTTATTTATTTATTTATTTATTTAAATTTGAGAGAGGCAGAGAGAATGGGTGTGCCAGGGCCATTAGCCACTGCAAACAAACTTCAGACACATGTGCCCCCTTGTACATCTGGCTTATGTGGGTCCTGGGAAATCGAACCAGGGTCCTTAGATGCCTTAACTGCTAAGCCATTTCACCAGCCCCAGTTTTTTTTTTTATTTGTTTGTTTTGTTTAGGTTTTTGAGGTAGGTTCTCACTTAAGCCCAGGCTGACCTGCTGGGATTAAAGGCATGCACCACCACGCCTGGCCCAGGCTTCTTTTCTGCTGTTTAAAAATATTTATTTGCCGGGCGTGGTGGCGCACGCCTTTAATCCCAGCACTCGGGAGGCAGAGGTAGGAGGATTGCCATGAGTTCGAGGCCACCCTGAGACTCCATAGTGAATTCCAGGTCAGCCTGGGCTAGAATGAGACCCTACCTCGAAAAAACCAAAAAAAAAAAAAAAAAAAAAATTTATTTGCAAGCAGAGGTGAGGAGAAAGAGAGAGAGAATGGGCCCACCAGGCCCTCCTGCCAGTGCAAAGAAAGTCCAGATACATGTGCCACTCTGTGAATCTGGCATGCGGGCTGTCAAGCTTTGCAAGCAAGCCCCTTAACTGCTGAGCAATCTCTCCAGGCCCACAAGCTCCTTCTTGACCTGACTAAAAACCTCCTAGCATCTCTCATTCTGCACAGCCCTCCCCACAATTCACCTCAAAAAAATAATGCAGGGGCTGAGATGGTTCAGTGGTTAAAGGCACCTGACTACAAAGCCCGCTGACACAGAAAATCACAAGCTACCCATGTAAGCTGGATTGAAAAGTGGCACAAGCATGTGGTGTTCATTTCTAGTGGCAAAAGAATGGTCCACCCATACAACATATACACTCGAGATTTTTTTTTTTAATCTTTTCTGGTTTTTCAAGGTAGGGTCTCACTCTAGCTCAGGCTGACCTGGAACTCACTCTGAAGTTCTAGGCTGGCCTCAAACTCACAGTGATCCTTCTACCTCTGCCTCCTGAGTGCTGGGATTAAAGGCATGCACCACCCAGCTCAAAAAAAATTTTTTTAAAGGGCTGGAGAGATGACTTAGCAGTTAAGGCACTTTCCTGCAACGCCAAAGGACCCAGGGTCAAATGCCCAGGATCCATGTAAGCCAGATGTACAAGGTGGCGCATGCATCTGGAGTTCATTTGCAATGGCTGGATGCCCTGGCACGCCCATTCTCTCAAATAAACAAACAAAATTTAAGAATAAGGGCTGGGGAGATAGCTTAGTGCCCGCTCTTTCTACTTGCTTTTCTCCCAAAATAAATTAATAGCAAAAAAAAAAAAAAAAAAAAAAAAAAAGAAGATGGGGGCTAGAGGGATGGTTTAGCGGTTAAGGCATTGCCTACAAAGCCAAAGGACCCAGATTCGATTTCCCAGGACCTACATTAGCCAGATGCACAAGGCGGTGTCTGGAGTTCGTTTGCAGTGGCTGAAGCCCTGGAGCACCCATTCTCTACCCTCTTTCTCTATCAAATAAATAAAATTGGGAAAAAGATGGTCTGGGTTCACGGCCCCTCTGCCACAGTACTTCCCTGTTTGTGACACAGGTCTTCTCACATGAGAACTAGTTTTTACTTAAAGGTGAGGACCTAAGTGCTCATTACTATCACCAGTGCTCCCACTGTGTAATACAATTAATTCTGTCCTTGCTTCAAGGAGATCCAACTATGCTGGGGGTAGTACTTTTTCCCTGACAATGCTAGTGCACAAGGCTGACCACATTAAGCCTCTCAACAATCAATATTCAGATCTACTACCCAGGTGGAGTTGCTTGGCTGTCTCTGACCATGCCCAATTCTTAAATTTTGCTTATTTTATTTACTTATTTGTTTGAGAGGGACAGACATAGGGAGAAAGAGGCAGAGAAAGAGACAGAGAGAGAATGGGTGCGCCAGGGCCTCCAGCCACTGCAAACAAACTCCAGATAAGTGTGCCCTTTTGTGCATCTGGCTAACATGGGTCCTGAGGAAACGAGCCTCAAACCGGGGTCCTTGGGCTTCACAGGCAAGCGCTTAACCACTAAGCCATCTCTCCAGCCCCAAGTTTTTTTTCAAAAAATTTTTTTATTAACAACTTCCGTGATTATAAAAGATATCCCAAGGTAATACCCTCCCTCCCCCCCCACTTTCCCTTTTGAAACTCCATTCTCCATCTTATCCCCTCCCCCTCTCAATCAGTCTCTCTTTTATTTTGATGTCATGATCTTTTCCTCCTATTATGATGGTCTTGCTGTGTAGGTAATGTCAGGCACTGTGAGGTCATGGATATGCAGGCCATTTTGTGTCTGGGGGGAGCACATTGTTAGGAGTCCTACCCTTCCTTTGGCTCTTACATTCTTTCTGCCACCTCTTCCTCAATGGACCCTGAGCCTTGGAAGGTGTGATAGAGATATTGCAGTGCTGAGCACTCCGGTCACTTCTTTCCAGCACCATGATGCCTTCTGAGTCATCCCAAGGTGCTGCCATCTGAAAAGAGAAGATTCTCTACCAAAAGTGAGAGTAGCATTAATATAAGGGTATGAACATTAAGAGAAGTGCTTACTGGGCAGTTTGATAAGCTTAGTATATACATTTAGCCAGAGAGCAGCAGACGTTACACGCCTAGGGCTCATGACTACCCGTTTTAGGTTTTCAGTATCAGGGATGTATTCCCTCCCATGGAGCGGGCCTCCAGTCCAATTAGAGGGCAGTTGGTTTCCACCATGACAGATGTGCCACTATTGCACCTGTTGTCCATCTCCAATTCTTGTCTGTCCTTGATTAAGTGCAGGTCAGGCTGTGCCATCAGACCTGTCATCACTCCACATTAGGTATCTCTTTCCCTCTGGCTTCAGGAGTGTATTCCTTTTGTTGTTGTTTACAAGGTAGGGTCTCACCCTTGAACTCACGCTGATCCTGCTACCTCTGCCTCCCAAGTGCTGGGATTAAAGGCCTGCACCACCACGCCCGGTGTATTCTTGACAAACAGAAAAACGTCCAATATGAACTTTTTTCATAATACAAGTTTTATTCTAGACAACTGCAAATCATCCAAGGGGACATTCATACATGACCCAGGAGCCCACTCTTAACCCTCCCCCCAACAACAGCGGGGCAGGTACTCAACACTGAGTCCTGAGACAAGCATCTGTGCTTTTTCTCCACCACCTCTGGGACACACATTGGAAAGTGTAATCTGAACAACTTCAAGTGACAACTGGTGCAACAGGATCAAACTCAAATTGCCGCTGGCACAAGCTGAACAACTGCAAGTGAAAGTGTATCTTCCACCCCAAAGGATGCAAAAACACTGCAGGGAAGGGTCGGCCGAGAGGATGTCATAAGACCAGAATTTTCAGAACTGAACACAGGAGTCTTTACACTTGGCAGGGGCTTCAGGGTCTCCTTCACTTCCTTTTGGTCCTCCTGAGAATCAGCCTCATCTGAGAGCCTCAGCTCCCCCATCAAGGGAGCCTTGTAGTCTCCTGGCTCTCTGGCACAAGTGTGTGTGGGCTATAAGAGCCCCATAAACAATTCCCTCCCAGAGGGTAGGCCCAGTTCCCATGTTAGGAACAACTTCTACAACTCTTGAAATTTAAAAACAAGTTTTGAGCTATATATTTTTTTAAATCAACAAGAAAATAACTCAAAAAAAAAAAAGAGGTCTTTAGAGCAGGGTAAGCAGATCATTTAAATTATTTCCTCTACTTGTTATTGAGAAAGAGACTACAAGAGAAAGGGAAGTGGAGGTTACACTCCCAGAACTCAGCCAGCATCTGCTCACCTGTGTGCCCAATTCAACTGTAAGCCCTGGATATGGTCACCTATGCCAACCCTACTCTCTATGTACCAGGAAAGACAGGACACCCAGAGAACCAAAGGGGCCAAAGAGATGGCAAACCCAGCGGCAGAGTCGGGTGTCAGGGAAAGGACAGGCCTACATGCCTTTCTCCCGCATTTCAGATCAGCCTTTGGGCTTCGCAGGGGAAGGGAAGAAGCAAAAGCAATTCTCCTCAGGAAGAAAGCCAGCCTGACTCCACATTGTCTCTTCGGGGGACTAATGCCACTCCCCTCCGCCCCCGGACAGTGAGGGGAGGCACCCTTAAAGCAGGCCATTGGGCCTTCCGGGCTCAGGAGCCAGCCCACCCCTCTCCCGCAGGTGGATTTTCTGGTGCTGCAGGAGGTGCTGCTTCTGGACAAAGCTCTTCTCACACTCGGGGCAGCGGTAGGGCCGCTCACCCGTGTGGATGCGCTGGTGCCTCACGAGATCAGACGGGTGGCTGAAGTTCTTGCCACAGTACCCACAAATGAGGGAGCTCCGGCTTTTCCTCCAAGGGATATGGCCAGGCAGGGCAACTAGGCTGTTAGGTGAGAATCTCTCCTGGATGCGTGGGCCACTGCTGGGGCCCTCCTGCAGGTGGCAGCGCTGGTGGGTTACCAGGCTGACCCTGCAACTGAAGCTCCTCTGACACACGTCACACTGATGTACCTTTGCCTTTCTGGCCTGTGGTTTCAGCCGTGGCCTGGGCCTAAGGCTCTCTTCTGGTTCTGTGGTGGGGAATGCCTCCCAACTTGAGTGGCTCTGCAGATGGGTGGCCAGCTGGTGCTTGTAGCGGAAACTTAAATCACATGCAGAACACTCATAGGGGCTGGAAGTGTCCCTTTTAAGCTTCAAGCTTTGCTCACACTCCTGGCCCAACTGTACCTGCCTGTGCGATTTTTGCTTCTGGAGGTGGTCTGGAGTTCTGCCAAGGACAGAGTCTCCACTGCTCTCAAATACCTCAAGGTTCGAGCCTCCAGGACCTGATTCCAAGAAGGCAGAATCACTTGGGCCATCCCAGAATTCAGCCTGCTCTGGGCCTAGGAAAGCTTGCTGTTCAGCAGCACCAGAAAACATACCAGGAAGCCCCGCAGAATCATCTTGTCTGTACAGCACCTCCTGTTGGACCATGGCCCCATCTGCTGCAAGAAAAGAGACCAAACAGAACCAAGATTTTACTTGAAATCTGAATACTACTCTTGTTGTTGTTTTAACGCAAGGTCTCACTGTAGACCAGGCTAACCTGGAACTCACTCTATAGCCCAGGCAATTTAAATTCCTGGCAATCCTAGAGTGCTGGGATTAAAGCTGTATGCCAAGATTGATTTATGAATCTATACCATGTTATGGTATATCCCAAACTTGTCTACAAACTAATTATACACATATATATGTGTTTGTTTTTTTGAGCTAGGGTCTTGCTCTAGCCCAGGCTGACATGGAATTCACTACATAGACTCGGGGTGGCCTTGAACCTTTGGTGATCCTCCTGAACCACTGCCTCTCAAGTGCTGGGACTAAAGGCATATGCCACCACACCCAGCTTGTTTGTTTTTGAAGCAGAGTCTCACTGTAGCCCAGCCTGGCCTTCTACCTCAGTTTTTGGAGTGCTGGGATTAAAGGTGTATGAAACCATATCTGAGGTTCAGACTGATTTTTCTTTCTTTTTTTTAAAATATTATTTTTATTAATTTATTTGAGAATGGGAAAGATAGATAGAGAGAGAGAGAGAGAGAGAGAATGAACACACCAGGGCTTCCAACCACTGCAGACAAACTCCAGACGCATGCACCACCTTGTGCATCTCGCTTACGTAGAATCGAACCAAGGTCCTTTGGCTTTGCAGGGAAGCCCCTTAACTGCTAAACCATCTTTCCAGTTCTCAAACCAATTTTTAATCTCCACAAGAATGGCTAAAGAAGAGTGAGGCGTGGTAGTACACACCTTTAATCCCAGCACTCAGGAAGCAGAGGTAGGAGGATCACTGTGAGTTCAAGGCCAGCTTGAAACTACATAGTGAATTCCAGGTCAGTCTAGGCTAGAGCAAAACCCTACTTTGAAAAACTAAAGGGCAAAAGAATGTGGATATGGCTCATTAGTAGAGCGCCTCCCTAGCATACACAAGACCCTGAATTTAATCTCTAGCACTGCATGAAGCAGGCATGGTTGAACATTCCTGTAACCTTAATACTCAGGAGAGGCAGGAGGATCAGAAATTAAGTTATCCTCATTCTTGGCTACATGAGACCCTCTCAAAACAATACACTTCCTACTGAGGTGACAAGCTGATATCCACTCCTGCAGCCATGTCTACCTGCCTTGAAACTTCCCCTCCAAACTGTAAGCTGAAAATAAACCCTTTCCTTCTTATCAGGTATTTGGTGGTGGAGGTTGTTGCATTTTTGTTGTTTTTTTCGAGGCAGGGTGGTACTCTAGCCCAGGCTGACCTGGAACTCACTCGGTAGCTCCAGGCGGGCCTCGAACTCACAGTGATTCTCCTACCTCTGCTTCCTGAGTGCTGGGACTAAAGGTATGTACCAGCATGCCTGGCTTGGTCAGGTATTTGTTCATAATAACAAGAAAGTAACAGATAACAGGTTTAAGGAATCTGTTGAGTGGTTAGAATTAAACACAAGAGCCAGGCGTGGCGATATACACAAACTAATCCCAATGTTTGGGAGGCCCGAGGTAGGAGGATCACTGTTAGGCCAGCCTGAGACTAATCCCAGGTGAGCCTGAGCTAGAACAAGACCCTACCTGGAAAAACCAAAATAGAAAAAGAAAGAAAGAAACATGACGGTTCTAATGAAAGTCATAAAAATCATCTAACCAAGAGTTATGGTAGTTCACGACTATCATCCCAGCACTTGGGAACAAGAGGATCAGGAGTTCAAGGCCAATTTGGACTAAAGAATGAGAGTTTCAAAAACAAACAAAAAGTGCTCACACACCTATAATCCTCGCACACAGGCGGGAGGCTCACCTAGAGTTGGAGGCCAGCAAGGGCTATAAAGTTAAATTCTAGGCAGATGAGATTACTGATGCTGCCTGGCAACTCAGAAGTTCCAAAGTCCTTTCTAAGCTCTAGGGACCAGTGTGGTGGTGAAGCAGGACTGAATTTTCTGTAGCCACTCACCTGAGTGGGCACCATGAGGGCCTCCTTCCAAGTCACCCAGCATCTCTGCACCCAACTCCGCTTCTCCCTCTGGTTGGCCAAGGACCTCTGGATTGGAAATGTCATAGGGTGAGCCCAGCGAGTAAAAACTTACTGCACACTGAGAAGATACTTATAAGCAAAATGAACGGGGAGTCAATACTAAAACTTCAAAAGATGCAAAGATACAAGAGCTACTATCGCTGTTACTTTCCCCTATGCATTTCTGGCCAATCCTAATGACTGCCTCAGCTAGCTGCTATTTCACTACACTATGCCTTCATTAGGGCCACCAGACTCAGGACTCAGTGTTCCTTGGTATTCCTCCCAGGACCACCACTGCTTCTCACATGGCTGTAGCCTGGCCTCAGATCCTTTTTACAGTGCCCAATTCCATCCTTGCTGAGGCAAGGTAGGCCCTGTGACACTGATAAACAGCCATAAGAAGAGCTGCTTCCCTCCCAGTCACTCTAATCTAGCCACTCTAGCCTCCTTGGTATTTCTTCAAAGACCTACATTTTAAAAGATTTTTGTTTATCAAGCAATATGCATTGGTTGGCAAGATACCCATATACACATACATGTAAATAAATAAATATGCATTTACTAGATAACAGGTAATGTTTTACATAAAGCATTTATACAGACTGAGTAGCACTACACTAAATAAACATGGTGAAAATAATGACTGGCTAGGACTCTGGCCAAATGCTAAGAAAAAGGTTTTGGTCATTCTGGTGGTTTGATTCAGGTATCCCCCATAAACTTAGGTGTTCTGAATGCCATGTCCCCAGCAGATCACAATTTGGGAATTAAATCCCCCTGGAGGCAGTGTATTGTTGAGGGCAGGCTTATGGGTATTTTAGCCAGTGTCCCCTTGCCAGTGTTTGGCACACTCTCCTGTTGCTGTTGTCCACCTGATGTTGGCCAGGCACCCTCTACCCATGCCATCATTTTCCCCTGCCACCATGGAGCTTCCCCTCAAGTCTGTAAGCCTAAATAAACCCTTTTTCCCACAAGCTGCTCTTGGTCGGGTGTTTTCTGCCAGTAATGCAAACCTGATTGCAACAGTCAGCCTATGTTATGTGTCTGTCTCATCCCAAATTACAAGATTTCTTACTGTTGAGGGAATTTCCTCTGGGGAGACGCAGATACATGTCTGCACTCCAAATAGGGCTCTGATGGCAGAACAAAGTATGATTATACCAATACCAGTTTGGTGAACAAATGAGTGGCTGTCACAGAGCATAAAGAGGGGTTACTTATAGGAATGTGGGGCCCCCCAAAGCAGCCACTTTGATGGAGATTCCTGTGCCAAAATGACTCCTTGGATGCTCCCCCCTCAGCCTCATGATGAGGGGCTTACCCACAGAGCATCAGGACCCAGAGCAGCCGCACCACGAAGTCTCGTTCCACCCTGACTGACAACTTCCCTGTGGCCGCTTCTAGAAGCTCCTTGTCCCTGTCCAGGAGTGTGAGACGACAGAGCAGAACTTCATTGGGACTCACTGTGTTCCTCCCTCAGCCTGGGGATGAGGGCTGACTTACAGAGCATGAGAACACCCCCCCCCCCCCAAGCAACACTCATTGGGCTCATTTTACCAAGATCAACTCCATGGACACTCCTCCCTCAGCCTCTGGGTAACGGATTACTTACAGAGCATGGAGACTCCAGGGACACCACCTCAATGGAGCTCACGGGAGCTCATTTTTCCTAGATCTTTTCCTCTGTATATACTCTATCTACCTACCCCCCCCCCCATATCTTGTGTATTATTGTATACAGCTGACACAGGGAATGTCTAAATCTCAGTTGGGGGATCTGATGACCCTACACCTTCTCTTGTGAGTTGACCCAGCTGCTTTTGATAAAGCCGGGAATAGTTATTTACACCTTTCAATGTGGAAGAATTTTGCCATACAAAATCATCTTGAATAGTATGAGGTACCCTGGCTATACAATTCAGCAATAATTTGATCATATTTATAAATACACTCAAGAGGTAACTGAGTGAGCACAGAGAAAAATTTAAAAATCACATACTCCTGACACCTCTGTAAGTCTGTCATTGGAAGGACATGGAAACTCCAATTCCTCCAGCATGAGAGCCAGACAGATGTAGTAGGAGGCACTAGTTAGAACTACCAAGTGTCCCAGAGAAGAAAACTGCTACTCACTCAAGGAGACTAGTGTCTCATAGTTGCTCTGCATGACGTTTCTGTAAAGCTCCTTCTGCCAGTCCTCCAGGTTCTCCCACTCCTGCTCTGAGAAACAGACCTCATCGTTCTCCAGGGACCTGGACACCTGCAACCACAAATGACACATAATAAACATCTTGACTCACAGCCATGAGGGTCAAGCCAGGGACTTAGAATTTTGGCTAATCAAGGGCTAGGGACTCCCTTCTTGCCTAACTTAATCCTCAGATCTGGATACCTTGGGGACCTCGCCCTTGCTGCCGGGGGGCAGCCGCAGGACCCAGAAGTTCCTGTTGCGCAGCAGGTTCTCCACGTTCTCGAGCCGCCGCTGCAGCAGCCCATACTCCTGCAGCAGGGTGCCCAGCACGGCCCACTTGCCCTCCAGCTGGTTGCCGAACTCCACGGCTGTCTTCTCAAAATCAGCCAGCTTCTTCTCGGCTGTCCCTGTGCGCCCCTCCAGGCTCTGTAGGCGGGCAGCCTGGGACTCCATCTTCCTCTCCACGGCCTGAATAGCAGCCACCACCGTCCAGAGTGAGACCTCTGGGCTTTTTTCTGTTGTCTGGGAAGGTGGTGTGGAAGAAGCTAAAGGCGTGGAACGCCGTTTTCTCCTGTGCTATAGGAATGAAGACACACAGTCAGCCAGACAATGCATTTCCAAACATCAGATAAAGAAAGCAATATCCAGCCGGGTTTGGTGGCGCACGCTTTTAATCCCAGCACTCCAAAGGCAGGGGTAGGATGAATGCCATGAGTTTGAGGCCACCCTGAGACTATAGTGAATTCTTGATCAGCCTGGGCTAGACCGAGGAGAGCACCCTCTCCAAAAAAGAAAACAATATGCAAAGGCCAGCTCTGTAGCCAAGAATGACCTTGAACTGATTTTCTTGCCTCTACCTACCAAGTGTTGAGATTATAGGCATCACTGATTATTCCCAGGTTTTTTTTTTTGGGGGGGGGGGCAGTTCGAGGTAGGGTCTTGCTCTGGCTCAGACTGAACTGGAATTCACTATGTAGTCTCAGGGTGGTCTCAAACTCAGCAATCCTACCTCTGCCTCCTGAGTGCTGCCCTCTTACCCACTGTCTCAGGGAATTCTTGTTTAGGCCCCAAAGCCTCAAACCTTCATGTCTTTTCCATGGCACATATATTATTCGACACTGCTTCTCTAAACACAGAGGAAGACAATGGGAACAAAACACTGAGAGAAAATCACCCTACAAGAATGCTAGAGTCAGAGGTCATGGTCTGGGGAAAGTCAAAACAAAATCAAACTGGCACAGAACTAAATATTTAAGTTTAGCCATGTCCTACTCCAATACTCATTATAAATGCCTGGGGCAAAAGTTTCCTACAAGACTTCCCAGGCTGGCCTGAAAACTTGAGCCACCCTCCTAAATTCTGCGATTAAAGGTGTACACCTGACTAAGAAAAGTTTAAATGGGAGCCGGGCGTGGTGGCGCACGCCTTTAATCCCAGCACTCGGGAGGCGGAGGTAGGAGGATTGCCGAGAGTTCGAGGCCACCCTGAGACTACATAGTGAATTCCAGGTCAGCCTGAGCCAGAGTGAGACCCTACCTCAAAAAAAAAAAAAAAAAAAAAGTTTAAATGGGGCTGGACATATGTCTCAGAGGTTAAGGTGCTTGCCTGCATAGCCTAAGGAGCCAAGCTCAATTCCCCAGTGCCCACATAAAGCCAGATGCACAAAGTGGTATATGCATCTGGAGTAGCTAGAGGCCCTGGCGAGCCCATCCTATCTCTCCCCCCCTTATCTATGTCTGTCTCTTTGTGCTTGAAAATATATTATAAAAGAAAATGATAAATGATGAATATAAATGAAACAAAACACAATATTAGATTGCATAAATTGATTTCATGTTTATTTATTTATTTATTTTGAGGTAGGGTTTCACTCTAGCTCAGGCTGACCTGGAATTCTCTCTGTAGTCTCAGGGTGGCCTTGAACTCACAGCGATCCTCCTACCTCTGCCTCCCAAGTGCTAGGATTAAAGGCGTGCGCCACCACGCCCGGCTTTTAGGAATAACATTCAGAACTGACCATGATGTGGACAACTATTGCTTTCCTAAGCTTCCTGGAAGAAACATAAAAGCATAAAAACAACCTTAGCACAGGAAATATCGTAAGTCGATTAAAACTCTTATACTGTGCTGAAGAAAAGGCTCAGCAGTTAAGGCGCTTGCTTGTAAAACCTCAGGACCCGGGTGCCCCAGTACCCACGTAAAGCCAGATGCACAAGACGACGCTTGCATCTGAAGTTCATTTGCAGGGACTAGAGGCCCTGGCCCACCCATTTTCTCTCTCTGCCTCTTTCTCACTCTCATAAATAAATAAAAAAAATTTTTTTAAAAGAACCTTTTACCTAATAAATATTAGAAAATAGGATTGGGGAGATGGCTTAACGATTAAGGCGCTGCCTGCAAAGCCAAAGGACCCAGATTTGATTTACCAGGATCCATATAAGCCAGATGCAAAAGGCAGCACAAGTCTGTGATTCCTCTGCAGAGGTTGAAGGCCCTGGCACACCCATTCTCTCTTACAGCCTCTTTCTGTCTCTCAAATAAATAAATGTGTGTGGGGGGGTATATGTATATGTAGTATATATATACCCCCCACATATATATGGAAATATATCTTACAAAAACAAGTAGCACTAGTATTTAATGACATACACAAAGACAATTTGTTGTTTTTAACACTCCTTGAAACAGTCAAATCTGGACACAATTTCGACGCCTATTAGTATGTGAATGGTATACAAATTAAAGCACAGCTAAAGACAGTAATATACAACCATTCAAAGGAATGAATTGGATCTAAATGCATGGTTTGGAAGCTAGGCATGGTGGCACACACCTGTAATCCTAGCACTTTGGAGGTGGAGGCAGGAGGATCAGGAGTTAAGGTTATAATCAACTTCGCAGTAAGTTCAAGGGGCTGAGAAGGCAAGTAAACTTGAAGACAGGAGTTCTGATTCCCCAGCACCCATGAAAATACTGGGTGGGCATGGGAGCTTGCCTGTAATCTAAGCATTCAGGAGGCAGAGACAGGGAATCCCTGGGGCAAGTTGGCTAGCTGAACTACTGAATCAGCAAGATCTGGTTTCAACTGAGAGACCCTGCTTCAGTAAATAAAATGGGCAGCAATTGGAGAAGATTCCCAAAGTCAACCTCTGGCCTCCACACACACCCACATATATACAACATACAAACAATAATAATAATAATAATAAACCAAAACACTAACTCCACAGTGAGTTTGAGGCCAGCCTAAACTCATGAGACCCTATCTCAAAAAGCCAAAATAGGGCTAGAGAGATGGCTCAGCAATTACAGATGCTTGCATGGAAAGCCTGCCAGCCTGCGTTCAATTCTCAAATACCCATGTAAAGTGAGATGCACAAAGTGGTACATGTGCCTGGAGTTCATTTGTAGTGACAAAAGGGCTTGACACACCCATTTATATTCTCTCCCCCTCTCATAAACAACAAACAAACCTATTTTAAAAATATAGTAAGTGAGTGGGGTGTGGTGGCACATGCCTATAATCCCAGCACTTGGGAGGCAGAGGTAGGATCGCTGTGCGTTCAAGGCCACCCTGAGACTACATAGTTAATTCCAGGTCAGCCTGGACCAGAGTGAGACCCTACTTCAAAAAACAAACAAACTATATATATACACACACACACACACACACACACACACACACACACGGTATGTATGTAAAGCGTATGGCTTGGAAAAGTGTTCACAACACATTGAAAGGTTAAAAATCTAACTTTTAGCTGGGTGTGGTGGTACACACCTTTAATGCTAGCACTTGGGAGGCAGAGGCACGAGGATCGCTGTGAGTTCAAGGCCAGCCTGGGACTACAGAGTGAGTGCCAGGTCAGCCTGAGGTACAGTAAGACCCTATGGGGTGGGGAGACAGACGGACAGAAAAACAACAAAAAAATCTAACTTTTAATGAAATAAATTTATTATGATCCCATTTTTCTCAAGAAGAGAAAATAATGGGGTGAGGGTACAGTTCAGTGGTTAAAGGCACATGTTTACAAAGCCTGTCTGCCTGGGTTCCATTCCCCAGCACCCATGTAAAGCCAGATGCAAAGTGGTGCATGCATCTGGAGTTCGTTTACAGCAGCAAGAGACCTTAGCATGACCCCCCCCCCAAATACATAAAAATAAGAAACTGTTGAATTTTCATCATGGCACATGCTTTTTTATAATAGTTTTTTCTTAAACTTAGTATTTAAGAGTATTTCTGGGCTGGAAATGGCTTAGCAGTTAAGGCACTTGCCTGCAAAGCCTAAGGACCCAGGTTCAATTCTCCAAGGTCCCATATAAGTCAGATGCACAAGGTGGTACATGCGTCTGGAGTTTGTCTGCAGTGGCTACACGCCCTGGCACACCCACTCTCCCTCCTTTCCTCTTTCTCTACCCCTAATAAATAAATAATTAATTTAAAAAGACTATTTCTGAAATTGGGTGTGATAGCATACACCAGTCACCCCAACCCCAACACTTGGGAGGTGAGAGCATGAGAATCAGGAATTCAAGGTCATCTTCAGATATACAGGGAGTTGGAGGCCACCCTGGGAAAGACTCTCCCCCCCCCAAGGGGGTGATGGGGAAATGGCTCCTTGGTTAAAGATGCTTTCTTGGAAAGCCTGCTGGCCAGGGTTTAATTTCCCAGTACCCACATAAAGCCAGATGCACAAAGTGGTGCATGGGTCTGGAGTACGCTTATAGTGGCTGTCTCCCAAAAATATAAACAATTTTTTTTGGTTGGTTTTTTTCAAAGTAGGGTCTCACTCTATCCCAGGCTGACCTGGAATTCACTATGTAGTCTCAGGGTGGCCTCGAACTCACAGCAATACTCCTACCTCTGCCTCCTGAGTGCTGGGATTAAAGGTGTGTGCCACCACTAAATAAACAATATTTTTTATTTATTTTTGTTTTTTTGTTATTTTTATTTATTTGAGAGTGACATACAGAGAGAGAGAGGCAGATAGAAAGAGAATGGGCACGCCAGGGCTTCCAGCCACTGCAAATGTGTGTGCATCTGGCTAACGTGGGTCCTGGGGAATCAAGCCTCAAACCGGGGTCCTTAGGCTTCACAGGCAAGCGCTTAACCACTAAACCATCTCTCCAGCCCCTAAATAAACAATGTTTATAAGGGTTTCAGAAAGCAGTGAGTGTATATGTGTGTGTGTGTACGTATATGTATATATACATATATATATATATATATATATATATATATATATAAAGCTAATTAGGAAAGTTTTTTATTAATTTTTTTTAGTTAAGAGAGACAGAGAGAGAATTGGCACACAAGGGCCTCAGCCACTGCAGTTAACTCCACATGCTTGCACCACCTAGTGTGACCTTGTGCTTGCCTCACCTATGTGCATCTGGCTTACTTGGGATCTGGAGAGTGGACCATGGGTCCTTAGGCTTCAAAGGCAAGCACCTTAACCACTAAGCCATCTCTCTAGCCCTATTTTTTTTTTAAAGGCAAGTGTCTCACTCAGGCCCAGGCAAGTCTAGTACTCATAACAATCTATCTTAGCCTCCTGAGCTCTGGGATCAAGGCTAAAAAAGTACACTTAAATGAGACAGTCCTGCCTTTGACTATCATATTGTCAGACCATGAATCAATGAAAAGATTTATCACTATGGTCCAAAAATGCCATCACAATTAAGTAAAAGATACAGTCTCTTTGTTAAGAAAACTATAATCTGAGGAGCCAGGTGTGGTGGTGCACACCTTTAATCTCAGCACTCAGGAGGCAGAGGTAGGAGAATAAATAGCAGGTAGGAAGATAGCCTGAGCTAGAGCAAGACTCTACCTTGAAAAAAAACTGGTTGTAGTGGTTCAATACTCAGGAGATTGAGGGAGGAGGACTGCCATGAGTTTGAGGCCAGACTGGTCTACACAGTAAGTACCAGGCCAGCCTCTTGGGCTACAGTATAACAAAACAGCTGGGTATGGTGGCGCACAACTTTAATCCTAGCACTTGGGAGACAGAGGTAGGAGGATCACCTTGAGACTACATAGTGAATTGAAGGTCAGCCCAAACTAGAGAGAGACCCTACCTGGAAAAACCAAAAAGAAAAGGAAAAAAGAGAGAGAAATGATAAATCTGCTTGAGTGAGATGCAAAACAAGCAACAAACTAGTGACAGATGTAGCAGAACATGCTGTAATCCCAGCATTTGGGAGGGGAAGAAGGATTAGGAGTTTAAAAACCAGGTGCAAGCCTGGGCTATGTAAGTTATGTAGTGAGCCTATCAGCCTTGAGTGTATGAGACCCTACCTCAAAAATGCCCACCTAGGGCTAAAGAGATGGCTTAGCAGTTAAGTCGTTTGCCTGCAAAGTCTGAGACCCAGGTTCAATTCCTGAGTACCCATGTACAGTGGGCACATACATCTGGATTTCATTTGCTGTGGCTAGGGGCCCTGGAGTGCTCATATTCTCCCCCCACCAAAAAAATAAATAATTTAAAAAATTTAAAAGGGGGGATGGCTTAGCAATTAAGGCGCTTATCTGTGAAGCCTAAGGACCTAGGTTCGATTGTCCATGTCTCACTTAAGCTAGATGCACAAGGTGGTGCATATGTCAGAAGTTCATTTGCAGTGGCTAGAGGCCCTGGTGTGCCCATTTTCTCTCTCTCTTTCCCTGTCTTAAATAAATAAATCCATACCTGCAAAGGTTCAATTTCCCAGTGCCCACGTTAAGCCTGTGGCACTAAGTGGCTCGTGTATGGATGCACCTGCTTTCTCATAGTCAGTCAGTCTCTCTCTCTTACAAGTAAATAAAAAAATTAGCACTGGGCATAGTGGCACTTGGGAGGCAGAGGTAGGAGAATGGCCATGAGTTCCAGGACAGCCTGAGCCTTCTTGCTGAATTCCAAGTCAGCCTGGGCTGGAGGTGAGAACTTACACTGAAAAACCAAAATAAATATTTTAAAATAAAAATATGCACACATACACCCCTCCTGTAAAGTTTTATGTTAGTCTGAAATATCTACTATCCTGAATTTTTTCACTCTTGTTGCAGTCAGGTTCGCATTGCTGGCAGAAATCACCCAAGAGCAGCTTATGGGGAAAAAAGGTTTATTTAGGCTTACAGACTTGAGGGAAAGCTCCATGATGGCAGGGAAAATGATGGCATAACAGAAGGTAGACATCACCTCCTGGCCAACATCAGGTGGACAACAGGAACAGGAGAGTATACAGAACACTGGCAAGGGCACACTGGCTATAATACCCATAAGCCCACCCCCAACAACACACTGCCTCCAGGAGGTGTTAATTCCCAAATCTCCATCAGCTGGGAACTTAGTATTCAGAACACTTAAGTTTATGGGGGACACCTGAATCAAATCACCACAATTCTTAATTGCTTTTTTAATGCTTTCATGACATTTCTTTCCAAAACAACATGTTTTTTGAATTTTACATGTTTTCAGACCTCAGAGAAGTGGAATCACTCTTCTACGACTCTAGAAATATCCTGTTGTAGCATGCAGCTTTGCTGTGTAATTTTCACTGTATAACTGATGCTTCCATGTTGGTCATTACAAACCATGTTATGATGAATGAAACAGTGTATGACTCCAAGAAGATCCACATGAACAAACGTACCCCTAGGTTACATGCAGTGGTTTGAAAGTAATGGCCCCACAGCCTCAGGTACTTTTTATCAGTTTAACTTTTTTTCTTTATTTATTTGCAAAAGCAGAGATAGGAGATGAAGAGAGAGAGAACAAGCACACCAAGGGCTCCAGCTGCTGCAAACAAACTCCAGATGTATGTGTCATTGTGCATCTGGCTTTATGTGGGAACTGGAACACTGAACCTGAGTCATTAGGCCTTGCAGAAAAGCACCTTAACTGTTGAGGTGATCCCTCCAGCCCGCCTCAGGCATTTTTAAAAAATACTTAATTTTTATTTATTTATTTGAGAGGGGGGAAAGAGGCAGAGAGAAAGACAGAGCGAGAGAGACAATGGGTACGCCAGGGCTTCCAGCCAATGCAAATGAACTCCAGATGCATGTGCCACCTTGTGCATCTGGCTTATGTGGGTACTGGGGAACTGAACCTGGATCCTTTGGCTTTGTAGGAAAGGGCCTTAACTGCTAAGCCACCTCTCCAACCCCAGGGACTTTTTAAAAAAATTTATTTATTTGAGAGTGACAGACAGAGAGTCAGAGAGAGAGAGAGAGAGAGAGAATGGGCACGGCAGGGTCTCCAGCCACTGCAAACAAACTCCAGATGCATGTGCCCCCTTGTGCATCTGGCTTACATGGGTCCTGGGGAATGGAGCCTTGAACCAGGGTCGTTGGGCTTAAGAGGCAAGTGCTTAACCACTAAGCCATCTCTCCAGGGCCCCCTTTGTTTTGAGACAGTGTCTCACTCTAGCCCAGGCTGCAGGGTGGCCTTGATCCACCTTTCTCAGCCTCCCAAGTGCTGATATTAAAGGCCCAGGCACTTTGATTAAGCTTCCTACTTAGTCGCCAACACTGCTGGAGAAGGTGTGTCACTGGAGACGGATTTTGAGTCTGGCCCTAGCCTAGGCGTGTTTGCAGGGTCAGCTAGTGCTTGCTGGGGCTGGCAGTTCTCTCTGCTGTAGATATGTGATGAAGTGAGCTAGCTCCCTAGGTCATGATGGTGCTTCCCCAGGAATCTGTATGCCTAAAATAAGCCCTTTTTCTTCCATCAACTGCTTCTGGCTGGGTGTTTATTCCAACAAGAAGGTAACTGCAACAGTATAGTTCCAGGAAGGGAATTTCTGAGTCACTGTGGTGGTTTGAATTAGGTGTCCCCCATAAACTCATGTTTTGAATGCTTAATTCCCAGCTGATGGCAATTTGGGAGTGGCACTTCATTGAAGGAAGTACGACTGGGAGTGAACCCTGAAGTTCATTAACTCACAGTTGGCCAGTTTAGTTGGCTCATTCTCATGCTGCAGGATTCCACCTGCTGTGGCAGAGGTGACGTCCAGCCTCTGCTCATGTCACCCTTCCACCTGCCGCCATGGAGCTTCCCCTCGAGTCTACAAACCCTAATAAACCACTTCCTCCACAAGCTGCTTTTGGTTGGGTGCTTTGTGCCAGCAACAAGGCAACTGCAACACCCACTGATCTCTGGGTTATCGGACCTTTCCTTAGTGTTCCATAGGGTTTCACCATAAAATCTGGAATAGACTCTGATGCCTTTTGGGAGGGTTTTTTTTTTTTTTTTTTTTTTTTCAGTTTTCTGTGGTAGGATCTTGCTATAGCCCAGGCTCTTTAATTCTTTTGATAAAAAACCTAATGTAAACTAAACGTGGTGGCACATGCCTTTAATCCCAGCAGTGGAAGGCACAGTTAGGAAGATTGCTGTAAATTCAAGGCCAGTCTGGGCTACAGCGAGACCCTCCCTCGAAAAAAACAACAAAAAATTAGCCAGGCATGGTGGTGGTGGCCCATGCCTTTAATCCAGCGCTAGGGAGGCAGAGGTAGGAGGATCACTGTAAGTCAGCCTGGGCTTAAGCGAAACCCTACCTCAAAATACCAAAATTTTAAAAATTTATTTGATAAAGAGAGAGGCGGGAGGGGGGGCGTTAAAAGAAAATGAGTATGGATGCACCAGGGTCTTTTGCCACTGCAAACAAACTCCAGACACTTTATGTAGGTACTGTGGAATCAAACCCAACCTCTAACCACTGACCCATCTCCCCAACCCATATCTCTAAACTTGTGTGCACCTAATCACATAGCCTCAAAATATACTTAAAATGTGACAAAATGACAAGGAAAAATCATCATCATAGAAGATTCAAACATAACCTCAGTTTTCTTTTGTTTTGTTTTTTCAAGGTAGGGTCTCACCCTAGCTCAGGGCGACCCAGAATTCACTCTGTAGTCTCAGGGTGGTCTTGAACTCAGGGCAATCCTTCTACCGCTGCCTCCCGAGTACTGGGATTAAAGGTGTGCGCCCCCACACCCAGCTATGACCTTAGTATTTTATTTAGTAGAAAATAATTAAGGGTATTGTTACTAGTTCCATGGGGCCAATGAGTACTTGAAAATGTAGTTAGTATGATCAACAAAATCAATTTTAAAATTTATTTTAATTTAGTGGGACATGGCGACTCATGCCAATAATCCCAGTACTTGGGAGGCAGAGGCAGGAAAACTGCTGACTGTTCAAGGTCAGGCTGATCTAGACAGTTCTAAGCCAGCCAGAGCTAAGAAGCATCCTTTTTTTTTTGGAAAAAAAAAAAAAAGGACCAAATAAGTTGTATCAATCTAACTTGAATTAATTAAAATGTGAACAGGAAGTCAGGTGTGGTGGCACATGCCTTTAATCCCAGCACTCCGGAGGCAGATTTAGGAGGATCACTGTGAGTTCGAGGCACCCTGAGACTACATAGTGAATTCCAGGTCAGCCTGGGCTAGAGCAAGATCCTACCTTGAACCGCTTCCCCCCACAGAAAAAGTGAACAGGTGGTGCTGGAGAGATGCCTCAGTGGTTGTGGTTACTTGTTTGCAAGGCCTAATGGCCTGGGTTCGGATACCCAGTACCCACATGGAGCCAGATGCATGGGGTGGCATAAATTAGATCTAGAGTTCCTTTACAGTGATAGGAGGCCCTGATGTTCTCATTTGCTCCAACACCTCAAATCAAAAGAAAAAAAAAAGTGTGTGTGTGTGTATGTTCCTTTTCTTTTCTTTCTGAGGTAGGGTCCCAGGCTGACTTGGAATTCACTATGTAGTCTCAGGATGGCCTTGAACTCTCACAAATCCTCCTACCACTGCCTCCCAAGTGCTGGGATTAAAGGCGTGCACCACCATGCCTGGCAGTAAAAATATTTTTCAAAGATGTAAACAGCCGGGCATGGTGGCGCACACCTTTAATCCCAGCATTGGAGAGGCAGAGGTGGAGGATTGCTGTGAGTTAGAGGTCACCCTGAGAATGCACAGTGAATTCCAGGTCAGCCTGGGCTACAGTGAGACCCTACCTCGAAAAACAAAACAAAACAAAAACAAAACAAAAAAAAAAAGATGTAAACAGACACAAGTGACTAGTGTCTTTTGGAAACATAAGTATAGAAGAAATGACTTTCTCTCCATTTATGCGTGCACCATCAGTGTATAGCAGTTATGATGAAAAGAAAAGACAAAAACAGAAACCAACCTGATAGGAACCACCAACTGTTTTTCTTCTGAGGTAGGGTCTCACCCTAGTCCAGACTGACCTGGAATTCACTATGTAGTCTCAGAATGACCTCGAACCCAGTGATCCTCCTACCTCTGGCTCCCAAGTGCTGGGATTAATGGTTTGTGTCCACACTTGCCAGAGAGAGAGACACACACACACAAAGAGACAGAGACAGACAGATAATGGGTATACCAAGGCCTCTTACCACTGCATGCCACTTTGTACATCTGGCTTTATGAGTGTTTGGAGGAACTGAACTCCAGTCCTTAGGCTTTATAGGCAAACACCTTAACTACATTTTTGTTGGTTTGGTTTGTTTGTTTGTTTTGTTTTGTTTTGTTCAAGGTAGGGTCTCATTCTAACCCAGGCCCAACTGAAATTCACTATGTAGTCTCAAGTTGGCCTACTTTGAAAAACCAAAATTTAAAAAGAATGAATTTTGCCAGCCTGGGCTAGAGCAAGACCCTACCTCAAAAAGCAAAAAAAAAAAAAAAAAAAAAAAAAAAAGGCCTAAGTGAGGTCAGGGGAAGAGATTGAGTGAAGGAAAGCGGAGGGAGGGCTTATCAAAATCTAAGAGGATATAAATAGATCATATGGAAACATACTTTTTTGGACAATGGAACACTCAGGAGCCGCAGATTGCTACTAAAAAATTTTCAGTGCCAGACATGGGATACCTTCCAGTGAGTTGTTGGCCAGGGAGGTCTCTGATGCTCCCAAACATTACAGGCCATTGCTGAGGCCCTTGTTTTCCCACCAGGAATACATGGTAAGACCCTATTGCTGAAGACTCCACATACTTGGGCTGCAAGGCCACTGAGAAATACTGCTGGAACTGAGCTGATAACCTCCTCTATGTAGATCAGCTGGCAGAAAGCTGGAAGAAGCTATTCTGCATGCAGTTCAATGGGAGAGAGAGAAATCATCAGTGAAGATACTCAACAGTGGACACTGCAAGCCTTATATTTGGCCAGCCAGGCCAAATGAGCCAATGGGTGCAATAGCGGCAAGTCTGTCATGGTGGAAACCAACTGCTCTCTAATTGGACTGGAGGCCCACTCCATGGGAGGGAATACATCCCTGATACTGAAAGCTTAAAATAGGGATAGTCATGAGCACTAGGGGTGTCATGTTTGCTGCTGTCTGGCTAAATGTATATACTATGTTCATTAAACTGCCCAGTAAGCACTTCTCTTAATGTTCATACCCATATATTAATGCTACTCTCACTTTTGGTTAGAGAAGCTTCTCTTTTCAGATGGCAGTGACCTTGGGATGACTCAGAAGTCATCATGGTGCTAGGCAGAAGTGACAGGAATGCTCAGCACTGCAATATCTCTATCACACCTTCCAAGGCTCAGGGTCCATTGTGGAAGAGGTGGCAGAAAGAATGTAAGAGCCAAAGGAAGGGTAGGACTCCTTACAACGTGCTCCCCGCAGACACAAAATGGCCTGAATATCCATGACCTCACAGTGCCTGACACTACCTACACAAGACCATCATAACAGGAGGAAAAGATCATGACATCAAAATAAAAAAGAGACTGATTGAGAGGGGGAGGGTATATGATGGAAAATGGAGTTTCAAAGGGGGAAGTGGGGGGAGGGCATTACTATGGGATATTGTTTACGATCATGGAAATTGTTAATAAAAATAATAAATTTTAAAAAAAGAATGAATTTCCTGAAAGGACAGTGTATTGGTAGCAAATATGGTTCTGATTTCTCTGAAAATGTCTTATTTTATCTTTGCTTTTGAAAGGTAGACACTTTTGCTCAGTATACAATGCAGGGATCAGAATTCTTTTCTTTCAGCCTATTGACTATAATTTCACTGTTACTAGGCTCCTACTGTTGCTGTTGAGCAGGAAGCTCCCATAAGTTTTACCATAGTTCATTTAAAAGTAATGGATAGCTGAGCGTGGTGGAGCACGCCTTTAATCCCAGCAGGCAGAGGTAGGAGGATCAAGGCCACCCTGAGACTACATAATAAGTTCCAAGTCAGCCTGAGCTACAGTGAAAGATGGAAGAATTGCCATGAGTTCCAGACCAGCCTGGACTAGAGACCCTGCTATCAAAATAAATAGATTACTGATTTCAAGTGTTACTTTTGAGAATTCTCAGGGACTGGTCATATGGTCCAGTGGTTAAAAGCACTTGCTTGCAAAGCCTAATTCCCTAGTAACCACATAAAGCCAGATGCACTAGGTGACACTTGAGTAGGGAGTTCATGTGCAGTGGAAAGAGGACCTGGCATGTCCATTCTCTCTCATAAATAAAAAAAAAAAAATCATTTAAAAAAGGGTTCTTGGGCTGGAGAAATGGCTTAGAGGTTAAGTCATTTGTCTGCAAAGCCGAAGGACCCAGGTTCAAATCCCCAGGACCCATGTAAGCCAGATGCACAAAGGGCACATGCATCTGGAGTTCGTTTGCAATGGCTAGAGGCTCTGGAGTGCCCATTCTCTCTGTCTATCTCTCCTCTGTCTCTGTCTCTCTCTCTCTCTCTGCTTGCAAATAAAATAAATTAAAAAAAAAAAAAAAAAAAAGCTCTCAAGCCAGGTGTGGTGGCACATTCCTTTAATCCCAGCACTGGGGAGGCAAAGGCAGGAGGCTTGCCAAGAGTTGGAGGTCATCCTAAGAATACATAGTGAATTCCAGGTCAGCCTGGGCTAGAGTGAGACCTCCCCTCTCCCCACAAAAAAAAAAAAAAAAAAGAAACTTAAAAAAAAAAAAAGAAAGAAAACCAAAGAAATTCTCTATACTTCCACTATTTATGTATCTAGGCAGAGATTTTTCTTTTATCCTGACTGGTATCTACTGAATTTCTATGCATCTGTATCAGTTCTATAATGAATGCCACAAGAGACATTAGCTAGCTACTCATTAAAGATTGCCTCCAGGGGTTAGAGAGGTAGCTTAGAGGTTATGTCACTTGCCTGTGAAGCCTAGGGACCCAGGTTCAATTCCCCAGAACCCATGTAAGCCAAATGCACATGGTGGCACATGCATCTGGAGTTTGTTTGCAATGGCTTGAGGCCCTGGCACACCCATTCTCTCTCTTGCAAATAAACATTAAATAGAACAAATATTGCCTCCAGTCGACCTAAATTCTTCCCTCCCCTACTCAAAAAATTCCTCCAGTAAACTGTGTTTTTTCTTCTAGACTTCTAATTAGGTAAATGTTAGATTTTCTTATTCTCTTACTCTCATGTTTTCCATTTCTGTTTCTTACTCTGGGCTGCTTTCTGGGAAATTTACTTCCTTCAACAATCTGGTTAACTGTCTTTAACATGGTTAAAGTGCTAAGTAAATAAAGTGCTGCTTTTTAGCCAGGTGTGACAGTGCATGCCTGAAAAACCAGCACTTCAGAGGCTGAAACATGAGAATCAAGCAAGTCTAAAGCTAGGCTGGGATACTTAGCGAGATTGTCTCAAAAACACCAAAAAACAACTTTCTACTGACTTTTACCTCTATGTTTCATTCTTAGAAGTTTTATTTGATTCTTATTGAAATCTGTTGGGTTTTTTTTTCCAAAGATTTAATTTTGGGGGCAGATGGTTTAGTATTAATATTTAAGGCACTTGCTTGAAAAGCATTCCCCAGCACCCACATAAGCCAGATGCACAAGGTGGCGAATGCATCTGGGGTTTATTTGCAGTGGCTGGAGGCTTTGGCGCGCCCATTCTCTCCGTCCCCCTCTCTCTGCTTCTTTCAAATAAATAAAAAATAAAATACGCTGGGCATGGCGGTTCATGCCTATAATGCCTGCAAGTAAGAACTGGCAGATTAGGAATTCAAGGTCATTCTGTGCTATATAGCAAGTTTGAGGCCAGGTTAGGACATACAAGAGACCCTGTTTACAGACAAACAACAAAAGACGTGGTTGACACCTGAAATCCCAGCCCTCCGGAGGCTCAGTTAGGAAGACTGCCATTAATCCTAAGCTAGAGACATTTGAGGGGGCGGGGGAAAGGAGGAAATAAAGAAAAGAAAAAGAAAAAGCCAAGGCTGGAACAGATGGCTTGGGACCCAGGTTTGATTCCCCAGAACCCAAAGTAGGCCAGATGCACAAGGTGGCGCAAGAGTCAGGACGAGTTCGATCGCAGTGGCGAGAGGCCCTGGCGCGCCAAATCTCTCTCACAAGAAAAAAAAAAAAAAGTGAAAGAAAATATAAATGAAGGCCAATTTAGTCCATCTGTCCTGTACTATTAACTGGAAGGAACCTTTGGAACCCAAAGGAGATAAAGGGCTGCAGAGGTGAGCTCAGGTTGCACAGTGCACAGTCTTTGGAGTCCTCAGGTCTCTGCACCCGTGAACCCGACCGGGGAGGGGGGAGACAGAAGGGCGCGCACCCCCTGCTTGGTAAACAAAGTGCCCCCACGACACCAGTCCCCAGTGAAGGGCCGCCCCGCCTAACTCCGCACACAGATGTACGTCCGACCGAACGTGGCCGAGGGGGACGCGAGCGGGTCCCGGGGGAGAGTCTGGCCGCGGTAAAATACGTGGGCGCAGCCACACACCGCTCGGCCAGCCCGACACACGTTCCCAAGGGAAGGCGCTGAGCTCAAGGCTCCCTAAGGCCGACGCGGGAAGAAGCGACGAGGACAGACGCGGCCGACCGGGAGGAGGACGAGGTCGGGGTCCGCCGGCGCCGGCCGCAGCCCTGGAAAACCGAGTCCCGACGCCGAAGCCCCGCCCAGCCCCAGGCAGGCTCGGCCATCCTCAACACCCCTTGCTGGCCGGGCTCACAAGCGTCTTACCCGTGCAGGCGACGACTCCGCCATGGTTACAGTCGTCCTTCGACACCCGGACTCCGGCTGGATGGCCCGCGGGCAGCGTATCGGTCAGCTACGAGCACGGACCCTCCCTGAAGAAGCCGCCGCCGCCGCCGTGTTGATACAAAGTGCATTGTGGGAGCGGAACGTTCCCGGGCCAAGAAGTACAGTCGCCGCGCCTCCCACCGCGCGTTGTTACTAGTGCGCCACCGTGCGGCGGGAGGGTGAACAGCATCCTGGACCCCAGCACTTTTCTTTCTCTCTCTCTCCCTCTCCTCTCTCTCTCCCTCTCTCCTCTCTCTCTCTCTCCTCTCTCTCTCTCTCCTCTCCTCTCCTCTCATCTTCTCTCTCTCTCTCTCCTCTCTCTCCTCTCTCTCCTCTCTCTCCTCTCTCTCTTCTCTCTCTCTCTCTCCTCTCTCTCTCTCCTCTCTCTCTCCCTCCCTCCCTCCCTCCCTCTCTCTCTCTCTCTCTCTCTCTCTTTTTCTAGCCAAGGCTGACCTGGAATTCACTATGTAGTCTCAGCCTGGCTCGAACTCATGGCGATCCTCCTACCTCTGCCTCCCGAGTGCTGGGATTAAAGGCGTGGGCCACCACGTCCAGTGTAGGAGCACTTTCTGCTTGAGATTTAGGGACCTTTATTATGGTTTCTGTGTGCCAAGTACTTTGAGGAGGCCAAAAAAAAAAAAAAAGAAAAAGAAAAGAAAAGAAAAAAAGAAAAGTGTGAAACTTGCGTGATGCCGCACGCCTTTAATCCAAGCACTCAGGAGGCAGAAATAGGAGGATCGTCTTGAGTTTGAGACCAGTCTAGGACTATAGGGTGAGTTCAAAGTCATCCTGGGCTAGCGTGAGACCCTACCTCGAGGGGAAAAAAAAAAAAAAGAGTAAAAGCCACTTGGCTGGCTGTAGGTGTCTCTGTGGATAGTAGGGTCCAGCCCTAAGGTGTAGAGGTGGATTTGGAATTCCAATCTAAAAATATGCAAAGTGCCTGGAGTTCCTGAAATGTGCTTTCTTTCTTATGGTGCTGGTGTCACTCGACTTTTCTCTCTGTTTCTCTCTCTATCTCTCTCTCCCTCTTTCCCTCCCTCCCTCCCTCCTTCCCTCCCTCTCTCCCTCCTCTCCCTCCCTCCCTCCCTCTGCTTTGGCCTGTGAAATCAACTGTCTGGTCTGGAGGCTATCTGCTGCACACAGCGTATAGTCTCTCAGTCTTTGTATTCCAGTAAGAGTGTAAAAACCCTGTCTACAAGAACCAATTTATATGAAGTCCTGTATGTAAACTGTGCACCCGGCATACAGCAAGCACTCAATAACAAAATTTATGGATTTGGGGGGCTGGAGAGATGGCTTAGTTTTAAGCGCTTGCCTGTGAAGTCTAAGGACCCCAGTTCAAGGCTCAGTTCCCCAGTACCCACATAAGCCAGATGCACAAGATGGCACATGCTTCTGGAGTTCCTTTGCAGTGGCTGGAAGCCCTGGTGTGCCCATTCTCTCTGTCTGTAGCTCTCAAATACATAAATAAAAATAAGCAAAAAATATGGATTTTGCTTTGCCTTTTACTACAATGAATTCGCCAAGAAAAATGTCAGTTTTTTTTTTCAGATGTGGTTTTCATCTTCATCATTGCTATTAGAGAAATCCAAAAACACTCTCAGTGCTTGTACTCTATGGTTTCAGATTTCCATACTGTCATGTCCTTACCTCGCAACCATGGAAAATTAGGCCCATGGAGGATGAGGCACGAATAAGGCAAGACAAGGATGCTTTGGGTAGCTACCAGTCAGAAGTGGGCAGACTCACAACTGTGATGAGGGACTGGTTTTGATGGCATAACTCATTGAGGACATAACTATTTTCCTACATCATTTTTTTTTCCTTTCTAGGTAGGGTCTCACTCTAGTCCAGGCTGACTTGGAATTCACTATGCAGTTTCAGGGCGTCCTTGAACTCGCAGCAATCCTCCTCCAAAATGCTGGGATTAAAGACATGCACCAGCTCTCCCATGTTGTTTTAATTTTATTTACGTGAGAGGCAGGGAGAGAGAGAGAGAGAGAATGGGTGTGCCAGTGCCTCTAGCCACTGCAAACCAATTCCAGACATGTGCCACCATGTGCATCTGGCTTACATGGTACCTGGGAATTGAACATAGGTCCTTAGGCTTCGCAGGCAAGCACCTTAACCACTAAGCCATGTCTCCAGCCCTCCCATGTCATTAAAAAATGGTTTTAGGTCTGCAGAGATGGCTTAGTGGTTAAGGTGCTTGCCTGCGAAGCCTAAGGACACATGTTCTACTCTCCAGATCCCACATAAGCCAGGCAGATGCACAAGGTAACACAAGCATGCAAGGTCACAAGTGCACACAAGATGGCCCATATGTCTAGAGTTTGATTGCAGTGGCTGGAGGCCCTGGCACACCAATTCTCATTTGTTCTCTGTCATGAAAAAAATACCAAAAAAAAAAAATTTTTTTTTGCCAGTTGTGGTGGCACATGCCTTTAGCCCCAGCACTTGGGAAGCAGAGGTAGGAGGATCACCATGAGTTTGAGGCCACCATGAGATGACGACACACTGAATTACAGGTCAGCCTGGTCTAGAGTAAGACCCTACCTCAGAAAAACAAAAGCAAACAATATAGACAGATAGATGATAGATAGATAGATAGATAGATAGATAGATAGATAGATATTTCTTGTTGTTTTTGGAGGTAGGGTCTCACTCTAGCTCAGGCTGACCTGGAGTTCACTGTGTCGTCTCAGGGTGGCCTTGAACTCACGGCACTCCTCCTACCTCTGCCTCCCAAGTGCTAGGATTAAAGGAGTGTGCCACCACACCTGGCCCAACATATATATATATATTTTTTTTTAAACTTATCTGTGAGCAGAAGAGAGAGTGAGAGTATGAGCACATCAGGGCCTCTTGCCACTGCAAATGAACTCCTGATGCATGGGACAATTTGTGCACCTGGCTTTCCATGAACACTAGGGACTCTAACCTAGGCCAGCAGACTTTGTGAGCAAGTGCCTTTGACAACTGAGCCATTCCCCAGCTCTCCAATCCTTCTTATAACACTTAAAATTTTGAATGTGGCCAGGCATGGTGGCACATGCCTTTAATCCCAGCACTTGGGAGGCAGAGGTAGGAGGACCGCCATGAGTTCAAGGCCACCCTGAGACTACATAGTGAACTCCAGGTCAGCCTGGGCTAGAATAAGACCCCACCTCAAAAAAAAATTTTTTTTTTATGTCTGGAGGAGCACATTGTAAGGAGTCCCACCCTTCCATTGGCTCTTACATTCTTTCCACCACCTCTTCCGCAATGGACCCTGAGCCTTGGAAGGTGTGATTGAGATATTTCAGTGCTGAGCACTCCTGTCACTTCTTCTCAGAACCTTGGTACCTTCTGAGTCATCCCAAGGTCACTGCCATCTGAAAAGAGAAGCTTCTCTAACCAAAAGTGAGAATAGCATTAATATATGGGTATGAACATTAAGAGAAGTGCTTACTGGGTAGATTGGTGAGCATAGTATATACTTTTAGCCAAACAGCAGCAGATGTTACACCCCTAGGGCTCATGACTACCCCTGTTGTAAGTTTTCAGTATCAGGGATGTATTCCCTCCCATGGAGCGGGCCTCCAGTCCAATTAGAGGGCAGTTGGTTTCCATCATGACAGACTTGCCACTATTGCACCCGTTGTCTCATTTGGCCTGGCTGGCCAAACATAAGGCTTGCAGTGTCCACTGTTGGGTATCTTCACTGGTGATTTCTCTCTCTCCCATTGAACTGCATGCAGTGTGGCTTTTTTCAGCTTTCTGTCAGCTGGTCTACATGGAGGAGGTTTTCAGCTCAGCTCCAGCAGGGTTTCTCAGTGACCTTGCAGTCCAAGTATGTGGAGTCTTTAGCAATAGGGTCTTACACCTATTCCTGGTGGGAAACCAAGGGCTTTGGCAATGGCCTATAATGTTTTGGGGGCATCAGGGACCTCCATGACCAACAACTCACTGGAAGGTATCCCATCCCTGGCACTGAAAATTTCCTAGTAACCATCTATGATTCCTGTGTGTTCCATTGTCCAAAAAAGTAGGTTTCCATATGACATGACCTCATAGTGCCTGATACTACCTACACAACACCAGCATAATAGGAAGAAAAGATCATGACATCAAAATAAAAGAGAGACTGATTGAGAGGGGGAGGGGATATGATGGAGAATGGAGTTTCAAAGGGGAAAGTGGGGGGGGGGGAGGGCATTACCATGGGATATTGGTTATAATCATGGAAGTTGTTAATAAAAAAATAATTAAAATAAATAAATAAATAAATAAAAGGAATGAAAAGAAAGGAAAAAGAGAGAGACTGAGTGGGAGAGGGGATATGATAGAGAGTGGAGTTTCAAAGGGAAAAGTGGGGGGAGGGAGGGAATTACCATGGGATATTGTTTACAATTATGGAAGTTGTCAATAAAAAATAATAATAAAAGGAGGGATGGCTTAGCAGTTAAGGTGTTTGCCTGCAAAGCCAAAGGACCCAGGTTCGATTCCCCAGGACACACATTAGCCCGATGCCCAAGGGTGCATAAGGGTCTGGAGTTTGCAGTGGCTGGAAGCCCTGGCGCACCCATTCTCTCTTCCTCTTTTTCTGTTAAATGAATAAATAAAACTAAAAATAAACAAAAAGATTAATGTGTCAATGTATATAATTTGTTCAGAACTTTATTAATTAATTGATTGGTCAAAAATGATACAGTTTTCCAGCTGGGCATGGTGGCACACAACTTTAATCTCAGCACTCAGGAGACCAAGGGAGGAGGATTGTCATGAGTTTGAGGAACTACAGAGTGAATTCCAGGTCAGCTTGAGCTAGAGTCAAACTCTGCCTCAAAATAAATAAGTAAATAAATAAATAAATAAATAATAAAATAAAATTAAAAGTCTGCCAGCGGGCTGGAGAGGTGGCTTAGTGGTTAAGGTGCTTGCCTGCAAAGCTAAAGGACTTCAGTTCAATTCCCCAGAACCAAAGATCCAGTTCAGCCTTGGCTAAGTAAGACCTTATCCCAAAAAAGAAGGAAGGAAGGAAGAAAGGGAGAGAGGGAGGGAGGAAAAGAAGTAGGGAGGGAAGAAAGAAGGAAGGAAAGAAAGAAGGAAGGAAGGAAAGAGACAGAGAAAGAAAGAAAGGAAAAGAAGAAAAGACAAGACAAGACCCAGTGAGCTTCCCCAACAGAGTTTATGTAGAGCTGGGAACAGAGAACAGCTTTGTACTGATAATTTGCCAGCGTTAGACTAACTGACTAGCGTGAATTCCAGGTCTGCCTGGGCTATTGTGAATCCGCTGAGTCATCTCCCAAGCCCCCAGATTTTTTTTTGTTTGTTTTGTTTTTCGAGGTAGGGTCTCACTCTAGTCCAGGCTGACCTGGAATTCACTATGTAGTTTCAGAGTGGCCTCAAACTCACGGCGATCCTCCTACCTCTGCCTCCCGAGTGCTGCGATTAAAGGTGTGCGCCACCACACCCAGCCAGCCCCCAGACTTTTATTGGCAAATTGAATTGTGGAAAAAGGAAATGTCTTGGAAGACAGAAAGTGAGAAAAGATGAACTGTTCATTTAAACAATCAAAAAGAAGGAGAGGAGGAGAAGGAAGAGAAGAAGAATAGAGATGGCTGAGAGTTGGATGTAATTTTGGGGTCATTTGCTGTACTAGGTGGAAAATCTGCTACACTAAAGTGTTTCTCATGGGAGAAATAAGGAAAACCCAGTGAGCAGCCAGGTGTGGTGGTGCACTCAGCACTCAGAAGGCAGAGGTAAGAGGATCACTATAAGTTTGAGGCCAGCCCGGGACAACAGAAGAGTTCCAGGTCAGCCTAGGCTAGAGAAAACTACCTCAAAAAGAAAAAAAAATAAAAAAATAAAAAGTAAAGCAAACCTAGTGAGCTTCCCCATCAGAGTTCATGCAGAGCAGGGAACAGAGACCAGCTCTGGGCTGATAATTGCTCCATGTACGGTGCGTTTTCACAACTGTAATCGCTGGGTGGACCATGGAAAATCATAGGTAGAGGCTAGTTAATATTGGACCTGATGTGAATTTTTCTTCCTTTCTTTCTTTTTTCTTTTTCGAGGTAGGGTCTCGCTCTAGTCCAGGCTGACATGGAATTCACTATGTAGTCTCAGGGTGGCCTCAAACTCACAGCGATCCTCCTACCTCTGCCTCCCTCGTGCTGGGATTAAAGGTGTGTGCCACCAGACCAGGTTTTCCCTTACATTCTTACTGACTTCCATGACAGCTGTGCCTTCTCTGCTTCTTAAGTTCTACAGGAGCTATGCCACAGTGGGTCTCAGGCTCGGCAGCAGCCTATGGGACAGTCCTAGTGTTCAAAGCCTTCAGTGTACTAGCTATATTGTCAGAGATTCAACTTACTACTGGCCAGTGACAAGAAGCCTGTAAGGAGACAGCCCCTGCTACCTTGACCCCACCCCTTGCCCCCCCCCCTCCTTGGACATAAAACCTCCCTGGCCAATGCTAGGGGTCCCCTCGCATTTCCAGAGCCCTGGCTACAGAAATGTGAAGTGTCCCTCTATAACTGACCTCCAATAAAGCTCTTTGTTTTCTTCGAGGTAGGGTCTCACTCTAGCCCAGCACTATGTAGTCTCAGGGTGGCCTCGAACTCATGGTGATCCTCCTACCTCTGCCTCCCGAGTGCTGGGAATAAAGGCATGTACCACCACGCCCGGCCAATAAAGTTCTTTTGCTGTAGAGATTTCTTTCTACCTGTTTCACTCCTTTTCTAACAACTATACCTCACCACCCAACTATAGAAACTATAGCTTTACACCCCACTGCTCTGGTCATACCATCTCCTTCCTGTCTTACAATTAATCTGCACAGTTCTACATCCCCTTGTTCCCATCCATCCTTCCAAGTCAATCACGTTACCCCATACACCAAAAAAAAAAAAAAAAAAAAAAAAAAAAAAAAAAAAAAGGTAAAAAGGTAAATTTGGTGAACAAAATGCTAAAGCCAACATCCAGATCTTTCTGGTAATAGAGCGAGCTTATCCCCTCAGGACCTGTGCTGGGAAACCACTTGGGGCAGTAGGACCCACCAGAATAGATTCAGGAGCCCACAGACAGACAGTCTTGGCACTCACTAGCTCTGGATGGCTTCTCTAAACCCATGTTCCCCCAGCTTTCTCAGTTTTGTCCCAGTATGACAAACCCTAAGAGGGATCGAGTATGTATTTCCCAAGTATTCACTTATGCAGCCATAAGAGCAAGGACTGTGTCTTATATGTTTCCACTAAATGTTCAACAATGATCTTAGACCCCATCCACTTTCCGTCTTATCCTCCAAGCACTCTCTCTATCATGACACAAATTAGCAAAAATTAAGACTGAGGCCATGAGTCGGAAGGTCACGCTGTCATATAGCTTTCTCCAAGCTTGACATGACCATCATCACCATTAGACACAGCATCTGTGATACCCTTGGTCCACAATTATGACAATGAAGTAAATAGGATAGCTAGGTCTACAATATTGCAATGAGGCCGTTAACATTCCCCCATGGAATGGGAGGCCACAGGACCTGCACCCGAGATTCCAGTCACCACTGCCTTCTGCCCCAGTTGTGTGTATCTTAGACACACTAAAGTATATGAAATGGAAAACTGACTGGTGTGAGACTTCTCAGTGGTGCACCATGCTTCTATAAGTAACCCCAACACATTCACTCACCAAGCTGGACATGACAGAATCTTCTGTCTGTTGGTTCCTTCCCTAATACTGGTGAATGAGCCCTTCTATGGTATCCCAGGGGTCATGCCACAACATCCCTTGTCCCTCTGAACCCTCTTAAACAGTGGCCTCTGCAGGGCTCTGCCTGAATGCAGTAGCCTGGTGGCAATGCAAATGCTGGAAATCCAGACACCCTCACTGGAACTGTGCAGGGGCAGGAAGTCTACAAAGGATACCATAAGATGACAAAGTGAACCAGCTATGAGGAGTACTGGACACACAGTCCACCATGTCTGGAAGGACAAAGCAACTCTGAGCTCTGGATGCTAAATCTAAAGTTTTACTTTTTTATGTCGTTTTTTTCTCGTTATTATTTGAAATTTTAAATTAAAAATTACTTTAGCTGGGCATGGTGGCACACGCTTTTAATCCCAGCACTTGGGAGGCAGAGGTAGGAGGATCACCATGAGTTCGAGGCCACCCTGAGACTGCATAGTGAATTCCAGGCCAGCCTGAGGTAGAGTGAAACCCTACCTCAAAAAAACAAAAAGCAACAAAAAAATTACTTTAAACAATAGATTTTGGGGTCTGGAGAGATGGCTAAGTGTTTAAGGCACTTGCCTGCAAAGCCTAAGGACCTAGGTTCAATTGCCCAGTACCCACGTAAGCCAGATGCACAAGGTGGCACATGCATCTGGAGTTCATTTGCAGTGGCTGGAGGCCCTGGGGAGCCCATTCTCTCTATATGTCTGCTTCTTTCTTTCTCTCTCTCCCTCCCTCTCTCAAATAAATAAACAATATGTTTAAAAGAAGAATACAGGGGCTGGAGAGATGGCTTAGTGGTTAAGACGTTTGCCTGCAAAGCCAAAGGACCCAGGTTCAAGTCCCCAGGACCCATATGCACAAGGTAGCACACACATTGGAAATTCATTTGCAGTGTCCATTCTCTGTCTCTCTCTCCCTTCCTCCCTCCTTCCCCCTATCTCTGATTCTCTCAAAAAAAAAAGCCAGATGCACAATGTGGTGCATGTCTAGAGTTCATTTGCAGTGGCTGGAGTCTTTGGCACACCCATTTTCTTTCTCTCTCAAATAAATAAATAAATATATTTTGTTTCTCACTCTAGTCCAGGCTGACATGGAATTCACTATGTAGTCTCATGTGGCCTTGAACTGACGGCGATCCTCCTACCTCTGCCTCCTGAGTGCTGGGATTAATGGCATGCACCACTATGCCTCGCTTTTAAAAATACATTTTTCATGGCAGGGCATGGTAGTGCACGCCTTTAATACCAACGCTCGGGAGGCAGAGGTAGGAGGATCGCCTTGAGTTCAAGGCCACCCTGAGAATACTTAGTGAATTCCAGGCCAGCCTGGGCTAGAGCGAGTACATTTTTCAGACCAGGTTTGGTGGTGCTCACCTTTAGTACTGGCACTCGGGAACCTGTGGTTGGAAGACTGCTGTGAGTTCAAATAGAGTTTCAGGTCAGCCTAGATTACAGTAAGACCTTTCTTCAAAAACAAACTGACAAACAAACAAACAAAAACCACACACATTTTCTCAGGGTTATAGCTCAGTTGGTTGAGTATATACCTAGCATGCATGGAAGCCCTGGGTTTGATCCTCAGGACCACATAGACCAGCATAGTGGTGCATGGCTTGTAATCTCAGTAATCAAGGTAGAGGCAGGAGACTCAGAAGTTCAAGGTCATCCTCAGCTACATAGGGAGTTGAAGGCCAGCCTGGGCTAGAAAACTTGTCCCAAAAATAATAATAATAAAATAACCTCAGATTCCCAAGTGCTGGACTAAAGATGGCAGAGAAAATGGAGGAGAACCAAGATCCATCTATAAGACAAGAAGATAGCCAACTGCCCATCATGAGATGTACCACTGCTACCACATCTGCCAGGGCCCAGGAGAAATTGCAGAGGAAGTGACAACATGAATGCTCTCTTACTGCTAGGCTGACAACCAGCTCCAAGGTGATGGTGGCAGATACAAGGATCAATCAAAACCTATCAAAAGGCACCATAATGCTGAGAAGTGACAGCGGACTGTTCAGCACTGAGACATCTTTTTCACACCTTCCAGTGCTCAGGGTCCATTGCAGAAGAGGTGGTAGAAAGAATGTAAGAGCCAAAGGAAGGGTAGGACTGCTTACAATGCAATCTTCCAGACACAAAATTGTCTGGATATCCACGACCTCGCAGTGCCTGACACTATCTACACAAGACCTTCATAACAGGAGGAAAAGATGATGACATCAAAATGACAGAGAGTTTAATTGAAAGTGGTAGGGGATCTGATGGAGGGTGGATTTGAGAGGGGGAGAATGAGGGTGGGGGAAGGAAATTATCATAATTTATTGTCTATAATTTGGAAGTTGTCAATAAAAAGTTAAAAAAAAAATCCTAGCACTTGGCAGGCAGAGGTAGGACTGTAGTGAGTTCCAGGACACCCTGAGCTAGAAAAGACCCTACCTTAAAAAAAAAAAAAAATGCTGGGTGTGGTGGCGCGCACCTTTAATCCCAGCACTTGGGGGAGGCAGAGGTAGGAGGGTCACATGAGTTCGAGGCCACCCTGAGACTACATAGTGAATTCCAGGTCAGCCTTGGATAGTGTGAGACCCTACCTCAAAAACCAAAAGAAATAACAAATAATAATAAATAAAATAAGGTTTGGAGAGATAGCTTAGTTGGTAATGTGCTTGCCTAGGACCCCCAGTTTTTTTAAATATATAATTTATTTTATTTATTTGAGAGAGAAAGAAGCAGATAGAGAACACAAGCACAACAGGGCCTCCAGCCACTTCAAATGAACACTAGGCGCATGCACCACCTTGTGCATCTGGCTTTACATGTGTACTGAGGAATCAAATCTAGGCCCTTTGGCCTTGCAGGCAAGCGCCTTAATCACTAAGCCCTCTCCAGGCCCAGATTTTATTTTTTTTTAAACCAGGTGTAGTTACCCCGTGCTGGGAACTCAATGACAAGTGGATCTCTGGGGACTGCTGGCTAGCCAGTCTGGCCTACTTGGTGAGCACCAGGCCAATGAAACTTTGTCTCAGATAAGGTAGATGGGCCAGGCATGGTGGTGCTCACCTTTTTTTTTTTTTTAATTAAAAAAATTTTTTTTGTTTGGTTTTTTGAAGGTAGGGTCTCACTGTAGCCCAGGCTGACCTGGAATTCACTATATGGTCTCAGGGTGGCCTTGAACTCACAGGGATCCTCCTACCTTCCCAAGTGCTGGGATTAAAGTCATGTGCTACCATGCCTGACTTATTTATTCTTTTTTGGGGGTGCACACCTTTAATCCCCACACATGGGAAGCTGAGATAGGAGGATCACCATGAGTTCAAGGCCAGACTGGGACTACAGAGTGAGTGCCAGGTTAGCCTGGGCTACAGTGAGACCCTGCCTCAAACAAACAGAAAAAGGTAGACAGCACCTGAAGAATGACACCCAGGGTTGTCCTCTGATCTCCACACGCACACATGTTCACACAAACTATAATAAAAAATGAAAGACGCCGCACTTTCTCAAAAGGAAATTAAAATTCTAATAAAATCAAGACCCCCCCACCCCTGCCCTGTTTGCCAAAGTGGCCTGTGGGGTTCACACTTGCTGCCTGGAAGCTGGCAGAGGTACGCTTCCTGCCATCATCTTTGCTTGGTCCTGGGGACAGAGGTCACTATGGGACAGATTGAGTACATTCACAGCGTGGCTTAGGGTACTTATGCAGTGGGACCCACCAGACTGGCTCCAGGGAACTGGAATCTTGGCTGTCACTAGATCAGTTCCTATAACCCTTTTGGGAATCAGCTTCCTGTGGTAAAAAGATTAAACTCAAGCTACATGCTCAAATGTGTAAAACCACTGCCTCAATAGCAATTCCCCTTCAAGCAGCCAGAATAATTTGAATCTTACTTTACAGTCACATTATGAAAAAAATTTTTTTTTCATATGCTTTGGAAAAGTATTATGCTGTACCACCCCCTAGCAATCCTGGAGCTAGGGGGCCCCTTCTGTTCTACTAGAGCTCCATGGAACCCTGTCTGCATCTCTCGTCCTGTGATTCCTTAAAAAGTCAAATGCAGGGGGAATAATAATAATAAAAAAAAAAATCCCAGCTTCTTGGATTCCAGTTCATTGAGGCTTTACTGTAGGATGCCATGCTGGAGCCCTCCAGCTTTGTGAACATGCACTCTGCAATCTGGATACCTTTTATTTAATTTCAAGAATTCCCTTTGCACGGCAAAATGGGGTCTGAGGAAAGCGGAGCAGCGCAGATGAGCAGAAGGGCAGAAGCAGAGCGCTCACAAAGGTGGTGCCACTGAGTGCTGGCTACTCACCGCGCGCCCTGGCTGGGAGAGAAGCAGGATCCATGGGAGGAGCAGGAAAAGCCATTTTTTTTTTTTTGACACAAACAAGGGTCCTGGGGCATGCCACCCCACCCCAGTGCCTGGCCATGCAAGATGCTGAAATGGAGACTGGCCTGCCAGGCCGCGGTGCTGGGAGCCATGGAGCGTTGCACCAACATGAAAGGGAGTCCTTTGGGCGCTTCCCAAGATGCCTGCAGGGTTGGAGCATAGTAGGATCTGTGTCCATGTCCAGGAGCACGGTCAGTGAACAGATAGCACCAATTGGGAGGCCCAGGGCAGGAGAGAGCTCAGGCTCTAGCACCCACTTGCCCAGCCCTCCTGGGCACAGTCTCATTCCTTGGTGGCTGCTCAGGCAGCAGGTCTCTCCTCACCCTCTGCCCTGGGAAACTGGAGTAAATGATCAGGGTGAGGTCTGACCTACGGCACCAGCTGCCTCGGGAGGGCAGGAGCCCTAGCTGTGCAGTGAAAAGCTGCTGCTGCACCTGACTGAGGGACTGGAGGTGGGAAGGAGGCTGGAGGACCAGGGTGCTTGGGCTCAGGTTCACTGTAGGCAGAGCCTTCCAAGCACAAGCCCCCACATTTTGCAGCCAACCAGTTCCCCATTCCCAGTAACCCCAGGAGTTGGCCCCTGTTGCTTCCGATGGGAGGAGGGGGATAAAGGGAGAGGAGACCAGGAAGGTCAGGTGAGAGCGGTCTCTCAGATGACCCGGAGGTAGGCAGTGTGTGCGCTGGGGACACTGCGCTGGGCGGGAGCCCTGATGAAGCTCCGCCACGCTCTTCTCGTGTGATCTTGGGTAAACCATCTCACCTTTGTCTCACTTTCCTCTGTTCCCACGTCGGGAAAACCCTACCCCACCAATCTCAGAGGGATAGGCTAAGGGTAAAAACAGATAACGGATAGAAAACACTTTTTAAAAAAGTACAAAGCGCTGTTGGAGCGCGAGGCAGTGTTGTCATGAGGACGTTACCCTTAGCACATCCCTCGGCTCACCATTGCACCTTTCTTGCTTTCCCAGGGCGTCTCTAACCTCAGGATTTCCTTATTTCAAAGGGTTTTGAGACGCCCTGATCGCTTTCCCTGGTCACACAATCTGTGGCACCAGTGGCCCCCCCATGGGTACACCAGGTGGTCCGAGGCGTGTGTCCACCCATTCTTGATGTCCCTCTGGCACCTTCCCCTGGCCACTGGGTCCACCCTATGAGATGAGCTGGGCTGTCCATTCGGGTTGGACAGGACTGGGGTACCTAACCCGCACCTCTCCCCTTGTCCAACCCTCTGAGTACCCTGTCTGGAGTGCAATTCCTGTGCCGATTTCCAGCAGGAGATGGGAAGAGAGAGGGCGGGAAGGCGCGCGCGGAAGACCTGTGGGGGGCAAGGATGACGCTCTGTCCTCAGGAGCCCCCGCCCCCCACGCCCGGCCGTCCCCACCCCCCAGCCCAGCCCTAGTCTCGCTCGGGCGGCGCCTGGAGCGGCCGCGGGGCGCCGAGGCCCGGACCGCTGTGCACACGCAGGTGGTCCTTGAGCGACTCCTTGTAGCGGAAGCTCTTGCCGCACTCGCCGCACGTGTAGGGCCGCTCGCCCGTGTGGATGCGCTGGTGCTTCAGCAGGTTCTGCTTGCGGATGAAGCTCTTGCCGCACAGCGCGCACTGGAAGGGCCGCTCGCCCGTGTGCAGGCGCTGGTGGTTCTGCAGGTGCTCCTTGCGGCTGTACGTCTTCTCGCACTCGGAGCACTTGTAGGGCCGCTCCCCGCGGTGCGTCATCTGGTGGCGGATGAGGCCCGAGTGGCAGTTGAAGCTCTTCTCGCACTCGGCGCACTCGTACGGCCGCTCCTTGGTGTGGCTGCGGTGGTGGATGATGAGGCTCTTGCGCACGCCGAAACTCTTGCCGCACTCCGGGCACGAGTAGGGCTTGGTGCGCGCGCCGTGCGCCAGGAGGCTCCGCCGCAAGCCGCCCGGGCAGCAGCTGCCGCAGCCGCCGCCCGCACCCGCGCCGCCGCTGCCGAGTCCACTGCCACCGCCGCCGCCGCCCGCCGCGCCCTCCCCGCCCGGCGGAGCCTCGCCAGCGCCGCGCTCCCCGGCGAGCGCCGCGAAGCCGTTCTCCAGCAGGCCGCGGCTGCCAGCGCCGCCAGGGTTGTCAGGCACGGCCAAGGGGGTCAGGCACTGCTGCTGCGGCTGGGGCTGGGGTTGCGGAGGGGCTGGGGGCGGGTTCTTCACCAGCATCAGGCTGTCACCTGGGGTGAGGGGACAGACACAAAGAAGTGAATGTTGACTGTGACCTCCAGGATCCCACACTATCCTAGAGAGGGGCCCCAGGTTGCAGTTTCTATAAAAATGAGAGTAATTGGCCGGGCGTGGTGGCGCACGCCTTTAATCCCAGCACTTGGGAGGCAGAGATAGGAGGATCGCTGTGAGTTCGAGGCCACCCTGAGACGACATAGTGACTTCCAGGTCCGCCTGGGCTAGAGCGAGACCGTACCTCGAAAAACCAAAAAATAAATAAGTAAGAAATAAAAGAGAGAGGGAGAGGCAGTACTGAACAGATGACAGATTATTATCTGTGTGGACCTCAGGCATACCAAAGTCACTGTGCTGGGGAGCACCAGGGGGGTCAGGCAGGTGGCAACGCCGGGAAAGGAAACACTACTGCTCTGAAGTAACAAGACTTTATTGTAGTCTGAGGGCCAGTGCTAATTTATATCTGGAGATGCTGTCAATGGGAGGGAGGGAATTGGCTAGAATTTATCTGGAATGAAAACTTGTCTACAGGCTTGCAGGATTGGAACACAGTGGAGTCCTGCCAAGGCCTGAGGGGCACATCGCTCTTGACAACGTTATATATCTCTAGACAACCTGCCTCCCAGGAAACTGCTCCTGTTGCTGCAATGTCGATTTTCTCTTGCACCCCCTATGTCCCCAGACCAGAAGTGCGCCCCAGCTTTCTGTTGCTCTGAGGTCCATCAAGGGCAAAGTTCAGGCTCTGAGCTTCAAAACAATGACCTCAGTCCCTACATTCAGTCGTCTTGGGTCGTCACCCCAGACTCTGGCATTCCTTCTTCCCTGGGGGAGCCCTGATCCCCATTCAGGGGCAACCTGTGGAAGAACTGGGAGGAAAGTGAGCTCAGCCATTTCTCTCCTTTGTGCTTCCATCCAGGAGCAGGGCCCAAAGTGCAGACCATGTCTCAGGCTCTGCCATGTTAACACCCCAGCCCTCAAACTTATTGTGTCCGCGGCCTGTCCTTATATACCACCCTTCCCCAGACAGGGGCTGTCCCACCCCTTTGTCTTTTTAATTTTTATTTATTACCTTTTTTTTTTTTTGAGGTAGGGTCTCACTCTAGCTCAGGCTGACCTGGAAATCACTCTTGTGGTCTCAGGTTGGCCTGGAACTCACTCTGTGGTCTCAGGGTGGCCTGGAACTCATGGCAATCCTCCTACCTCTGCCTCCCCAGTGCTGGGATTAAAGGCATGCGCCACCACGCCTGGCTTAATTTATATTTATGTGAGAGAGAGAATGGGCACGCAAGGGCCTCTAGCCACTGTAAACAAACTCCAGACACATGCACTACCTTGTGCATCTGCCTTATGTGGGTCCTGGGGAATTGAACCTGGCTCCTTTGGCTTTGCAGACAAATGCCTAAACCGCTCAGCCATCCCTCCAGCCCCCCTTCCTTAGTTTCAGTCAATACTACTGGCAGATAACTATCTCCACAGGACACTTAGCCAGGAACAAAAGCCACCTTTTCTTTTTTTTTTTTTTTTTTTTTTTTTTTTTGAGGTAGGGTCTCACTCTAGCTCAGGCTGACTTGGAATTCACTATGTATTCTCAGGGTGACCTTGAACTCACGGTAATCCTCCTACCTCTGCCTCCCGAGTGCTGGGATTAAAGGCATGTGCCACCACGCCTGGCTCCAACTGGATTCTTAATGCTCAGGTGTGTCACCCCAGCTCCTGAACATTTTGTGAGATTAGCTGTGGCCCTTGTGTCAACTGTATTGTGGGTCTTTGAGGCTCCCTCTGCCAAGCCCTACTATTTTCACACCTTCATGGGTATCATTCTCAAGAATTATATGTGCTCTTTATTCTCTAGGGGTACTTCCAGGTACTTCCTATTCTGAAAATTCCCTAAGCTCAATATGAACAGAGGTCCACTTTCTCATCATGCTCTGCAACCCAGCCTATGTTCTCTCTGCCTGACCCAACTTGGTACCCAAGGTCCAGTACCACAATAACCCACTGGAAAACACCATTGTGGCTCTTGAACTTCTCTCCACAGATATGACTGCCTGGAGAACCCTAATCCTGCAACTGTTCTCAAGTGTTTACATGTTGTGGCACAAAGCTACCCAGCTCTCCTGAGGATGTTCCCTGTAGCATGGTGCCCTGGCTCTCGTCTCTAGTGGGCTCTGCAATGATTAAGTCACAGCTCCTTCTCTAGCTGCGTCTCCTCAAGCATGGTCATGGGAGCTTTTCTTTTCAAGTTACTTAGCATGTGATTGAGTTCTGGCCAATGAGGTATAAGAAGTTTGCTAGGACACTTCTGAAAGTTTGCAGCAGTAAGAGAACGGTGTGTTCATACAAACACATAAAAATTTTTTTTTTGAGGTAGGGTCTTGCTCTAGTCCAGGCTGACCTGGAATTCACCCTGTATTCTCTCTAGTCCAGGCTGACCTGGAATTCAATCTGTATTCTCAGGGTGGCCTCGAACTCACAGTGAGCCTCTTACCTCTGCCTTCCAAGTGCTGGGATTAAAGGCGTGCACCACCACACCAGGCTTAATTTTTTTTTCCTAAATGCTAGGCAAACACTTGACCATAGAAATAAAAGCTCATACCTTTTATCATTTTTATTTTAATTTTAAGATATTTTATTTAATTGCAAGGAGATAAAGAGAGAATATGGGTGTGCCAGGGCCTCTAGCCACTGACAATGAACTCCAGATACATGCTACTTTGTGCTTCTGGCTTTAAGTTGGTACTAGGGAATCAAACCCAGGTCATTAGGCATTGCAGGCAAGCGCCTTCACTGCTGAGCCATCTCTCCAGCCCTTAATTTTATTTATTGATATGTGAGATAAGACAGGGAAAGAACTGGGCAGTACTTCCTGGCAGTGCCTGATGAACTGGTTCCTGTGCTTTCAGGGCCAAATATAGAAAGAAGGTCCAGTTGGCAGATTCTCTCTCTAGCATACATGAAGCCCTGGATTCAGTTCCTAGAACTCTGTAAAATTGCGCATGGAGCTGGAGTGATGGCTCAGCAGTTAAAGTACTTGCCTACAAAACCGAAGAACACAGACTCAATTAGATGCCCCAGTACCGCCGTAAAGCCAGATGCACAAGGTGGTACATATATCTGGAGTTCATCTGCAGTGACTAGAGACCCTGGTGTGCCTATTCTCCCTATCTGCCTCTCTCTCTCTCAAATCAATAAATAAAATAAAAGATTTAAAAAAAAAAAACTAGGTATGGTGGCACACACCTGTAATCCTAGCACTTGAGAGGTAGCAGAGGGATGATCAGTAGTTCAAGGTCATTCTTGCTTTTGTTATTTGAGGTAGGGTCTCACTCTAGCCCAGGCTGACCTGGAATTCACTATGTAGTCTCAGGGTGGCCTCGAACTCTCAGCAATCCTCCTACCTCTGCCTCCCTAGTGCTGGGATTAAAGGTGTGTGCCACCATGCCCGGCTAAACGTCATTCTTGGCTGGCTACACAGATTCAAGCTCAGCATGGAATATATGAGACCTTGCTCAAAAAAAAAAAAAAAAATCATGGTGGCTGGAGCTGGGATCTGGAGGTGGCTTCTGTGCCACCATTTCCTCCGGTGCCAGCAGTCAGTGTTCTAACTCTTCCCCCGTCATCCCAGCATGCCATCAGCTTACAAAGAGGACTGCTCTAAATTCCACTTCAAATAAGGGCACACACCATCCTCTCCCATCTCCTAATTGTTCCCATACTCTGGAAGGCTGCCCTAGAAGAGTCACACTAGGAGGGGGTAGGCTGAGACAAGTAACCGCACAGCAAGCCTTGATGGACTGGCTCTATGTAAAACACTCAGATGTTCCAGTAGAGGCACACAGTACTCACTGGGGCCAGAGTCTAATCCAAGTTCTCCTTCCATTGAGTCACGTGAGCCCCATGGGTACGGCTGCTCTTCCTGCTTGATCCAGGACAAAATGTCATGTGCCGAGATGAGAGACTCTGTTGTCAGGAAAGAAGGTGATCTTAGACTTCATCCAGCACCTCACAGAGGGCTTGGAAACCACTGGAAGGTGGGTGTGCTCATCTGTGTTGCATTTATGGAGGGTCCTTCTTGCCCTCTCAGCAATCCATATGAGTTTTCCCTCACCACTGGCTACAGCTAGTGGCTGAAGAGGAGGAGATGCATCCCAAAGCCAAACTTGGGTCTTCCATTTACCACTGAGCTCCAGAGGTACTGTGGGGCCAGGACTTGCCGAAGGAAAGCTCAGCTCTAATGGCCCGCAGAGCCATGGCTGTGTGGTCTGACTCAGAAATGAGCAATGCAAAAGTAGCTAGAGCTGCTGACAAGTCCACGGGCAAGGTCTGAGGACTCTATGAGGGCTCTGCTTTTCCATCTGCCTGACCCACTCATTTTCTTCCTCATCAATACAAAAATTCAAGGACTCCTAGACTCTACTTCTCATCCTCCACGAGCAACCATGTCAGAACTCCTAGAAGGAATGCTATTGGTCCTTCCTGCTCTGAAAACATACACAAATACACAGCCCAGGTGGGTGAACTTCTGGAATGCCTGGTGCCTCCTCCAAAGTTTTATCTAACTAGTATTCACACAAAAGGAATTCCAGAAAGCAGGAATTACTTTCTCTGTGACACAGAAATATACACAGCTATCTGAAGCTTTGTGGTTATTCTGATTGTTCAAAAAGCAACAAAGGTAATTTTAGTATCAATTCCATTGGCACAATAAATGATCAACTTAACAATTTGTTTGACATTGAATTCATTCTTGAACATTTCTCACCTGAATTGGGGTCTGTGGGAATATCTCTCTCTGCCAAATCCTGCTGGTCCCAAACACACTGTTGCTCCTCCTGCTTAATCCGGGACAAGAGGTCCTGGGCAGAGATGGGGGAGTCTACTTGTGGAAACAAAACCATCACAGGTATTAGAAGAAATCTCTGATTTCATGCAATTATCTGTTTTCCCTAAAAGCTCAGGCATAGGTATAACTAACTTATTCTAATTAACTAAAGGCTCAAGTCACTCTGGCCACAAAGAATGAATATTTGGAACTTTGGTTGTAAGTTCAGTGCATGCCACAGGGATGTGATGCAACAGTGCCTTTAAGATATGGAGTATGCTCCATAAGCCAGGTGTGGTGGCACACACCTTTGGTCCCAGCACTGAGGAGGCTGAGGTAGGAGGATCACTGTGAGTTCAAGACCAGCCTGGGTTCCAGAGTGAGTTCCAGGTCAGCCTAGGCTAGAGTGAGACTTCAGAAACAAACAGGGCAGGGGAAATGGCTCAGCAGTCAAAGGTACTTACTTGCAAAGCCTGCCAATTCAGGTTCAATTACCCAGTACCCAGTGTGGTAGTTTGAATGTCTCTCCCCCAATGGACTCACATGTTCTATTAAAGCATGTAACTTGGATTTTCAGCCACCTGGCTGGAAGAGGTGTCACTGTGGGCAGATCCTGGGGTCCAGCCCTAAGGTGTGTCTGGGCCAGATCTGATTTCCAGGCTAAAGGTATGCAGAGTATTCTGAGTTCTGTCTGGGTCCCTGCTGTTTGCTGCCCATTCATGCTTTGTGTGTGGCGCTGGCTGGATGTGGTCTCTGCTTGGATCTGTGAAAGGGAGCCAACTTCTTCCACCATTAATGGAACTTCCCCTCGGATCTGTAAGCTAAAATAAACCCTTCCTCCTACAAACAGTGTCTGTGTGGAAGTTCATCCCAGCTACAAGGAGCTCACTACAACACCCAGTATACATGTAAAGCCAGATGCCTAATGTGGCACATTTGTCTGGAATTCGTTTGCAGCACCAAGAGACCATGGTGTGCCCATACTCCCTCATGCAAAAAAATAAAAAAATACAAATAAAACAAACAACAAAAAAAGATATAGACTATGTTCCATACTTTTCTAAGATGAAACATCCTCTTTTTTCAACAGTCCATTAAAACTAATTACTCCTTTATCTTCTTTCTCTTAGAAAAAGGATCTTATTAGTTATAAGGGTGACCTTGAACTGCTGACACTCTTGCAACCACAGGAGGAGGCTACCACACCTGGTTTATGCATTGTAAAGGATCAAACCCAGGGCTTCATGCCAGGGAAACAAGCACTCTAACAGCCCCATCTTTCTCCCTTGCCATCTTATCTCTTAAAGGTCTCTAAAGATAGCAATACCTGATGCTTTCAAGGAATCCACCTGACAACCTATGAAGGTAAGTACTCTATCTACTCACTATTATCACTTGCCTATAGATCTCAGGCTTTCCGGAGGTGGAATGAGGTATTGAGCTGTGACCAGTGGGCAAGCAGTATGATGGTACATTAATGTATTTCATCTGATGACTGCTTTTAGGTGTCAACTTGGTTTAGCCATCATATCAAGATATTTGGTCAAACACTTAACTGCTAAGCCATTTCCCCAGCCCCAGGAAAGGGAGATAAGTTAACACTAATTGTACAAAGAAGAAAGGAAACAGAACAAGCAAAGCTGGATGAAGCCATGAACCCTCGATACTGAATGCCATGAAGGCCTGTTGGAGCCTTGTCTCTGCCCTATTCTGCACCTACAGTTTTTCCACTGCTGGTATCCTTGGCCTGGCACCAACAGACTCCCTGTACCCACTCCCTCATCTCCCCTCCTGGGCCAGGTGGCCATTTGGTCCACTCACCAGTGATGGATTCTGTGGGGATGGCTCTTTCCTCCAGACTCCGTTGGCCTCGCACACACAGGGCTTCCTCTCGCTTTACCTGGGAGGACACATCCTGTGCAGGCACCAGGGGCTCTGCTCCTGGGGACAGAGAACCATTCTGCTTTGAGTCTTTTTTCCCTAAGCTGATCACCAGGAAGTTCTGAAGTCAGAAGCATCGTTGCCAACACTTCCAGAGGATATTGGGTTTCTACTTAGAGCCACAGGGGCCCTGAAGGCCTCCGAAGCAGAACAGCAACCAACATTTAAGAGAAAGGGAACCTGGAAGGGTGCCCAGCCATCCTTTCCTGCCCATCCCTCTTCCTGCTGTCGTCTTCAACAGTCATCACCTGTGTCTGTGGCCACTGGGATTTCTCTCTCTTCAGGGTGATGTTGCTCCCACACACAAGGCTCTTCTCTGGGCTCTGCCTGGGCTGCAGCATCTGACTTGGGCACTGGGCCATCTGTGTCTGTAAGGAAGATGAGGAAAAGAAGTATTAAGCTTACCAGTGAATTTGGATTGAGGTGATGGGGGGTGGTCTCCACAACCCATCTTCCCATCTCCACCTGAGCATCCCTTGTTGTGGTAGCCATTGTGAAAGGTAGGTATCTCCTAGGAGGAACCTTGAAGACAAGCCAGGAGATTCCCAGACTCCCAGTGTTGAAAGATCTGGTCTCTAAGAGCCAGGAGCACACAACTCATAGCTGACCTTAGGCTGACAGACTGCAGAATACAGAGGTGCAAATGTATTATTTTACTGTATTTTAAAGTAGCAGTAGTTGGGGCTGGAAATGGAGACAGTCAGCAGGTAAGAGTGCTTGCTGTGCAAGCATGCACACATGAGGCTGATCCTCAGCACCCACACAAGTCAGGCAGGAGCTGGGTGTGGTGGCGCATGCCTTGAATCCCAGCATTGGGGAGACTGAGGTAGGAGGATCGCTATGAATTTGAGGCCAGCCTGAGACTACATAGTGAATTCTAGGTCAGCTTGAGCTACAGCGAGACCCTACCTTGAAAAAAAAAAACAAATAATAATAATAAAAATAAATGGCATGACCACATAGACCTATAAGTCCAGAGCTGTGGAAAAGATAGACAGGAGGATCACCAGGGCTTCCGGTTCACAGTCTGACCAAAAATACAGAGAGTGCTAGGTTCAGAGAGAGACTATCTCAGGAAAATGATGCACAAGAGCAATAAAGGAAGACACCTGATGTCCTTCCCTGCTGCTGCACATATGCATACGGCTGCATGCTCTGCATACAGTACACATGCCCACCACACAACATAACACACACACAGAGAATAAAATAGTAGCAGTGTCACAGAAAATTCTATGGTGACAAATCTACTATTAGGCTTTACTTTCCACCATTATAAACTATTCTATGCTACTAGCACCAAAGGCAAATCATTTATTTCCATTAGGTTCATTCAGATCTCACAGGCCTCTGCGGAGAGCGCTCACCAACAGAGAGAAGGTGTCCTTACCCAGGGACATCAGGGTTTTGTAGTTCTCCTTCACAAGGTTGTTGTAAAGCTCCTTCTGCCATTCGTCCAAGTTCTTCCATTCATCCTCAGAGAAGTAGACAGCAATGTCGACAAAAGTCACTGGGACCTGAAACAACAAGGGTGTAAGTTAGTAACATCCTGCTGCTGCTCACCGCTTCACCTGCAAGCCATGGATCCCTCCTAGCCCACAGCCTGGCCTCTGCTCCCAGCACTCCCATCTGTAGACTCATCCCTGTCCATCCCTGACCCTCTTAGCTTCTAACAGCAATCGTGGTGAACAGTACCCTTTCTTTTCTCTCTCCCTCTGTTTTTAAAGCTTTATTTTATTTTATTTATTTGAAAGAGAGAGAGAGAGAGAGAGGCAGGCAGAGAGTAAATAGGCATGCCAAAGCCTCCAGCCACCACAAACAAATTCCAGATGCATGCACCACCTTGTGCATCTGGCTTACGTGGGTCCTGGGGAAATCAAACCTGGGTCATTTGGCTTTGCAAGCAAGCACCTTAACTGCTAAGCCATCTCTCCAGCCCTCTTTTCTCTTTTTTATTGAGCATAGAACTCTATCCTTCGCTACTTCACTTTCAGGTCAACTAGACACTGAAGGAGCCATAGTCAGTGTGCTTCCTTTGGGATGCAGATAAAGAGGTGCAAAGAATGAGAACCAGGGAGTCACACACAGTAGAGCTCTGTGACAGTCACCTGTGTGCACACAGGTACATAACACTTGTGCCATCTTGTGTGTCTGCCTTATGTGGGACCTGGGGAGTCAAACATGGGTCCTTAGGCTTTGCAGGCAAGTGCCTTAGTTGTTAAAACATCTCTCCAGCTCCATTTTCTTTTTCTTTTCTTTTTTTCTCTTTTTTGAGGTAGGATCTCGCTCTAGCCCAGGCTGACCTGGAATTCACTATGTATTCTCAGGCTGGCCTCGAACCCACAGCCATCCTCCTACATCTGCCTTCCAAGTGCTGGGTGTAAAGGTGTGCACCATCACACTCAGCCACAGTTACATTTTATATCACTATAACATGTACAACAAAAGCGCATGCCTCATCTCCAGGATCTGGCCGTGTTGTTTCGAGGAAGTGCCACTGCAGCCACCATCCTGGCTAACTGGATTCGCTATACAGAGTTTCACTTTGACCAGGATCCTTGTCCACACTCATTTCAGCCCTTACCAGCACCACCTCACTTAGGACCAAGCTGTTCAAAATGGTTTCACTTCCATGACTTTAATCACTGAACTTCCCTCTCTGACCACAAAGCTTTCCCTCCTGGCCCTCTCACGTCCCCACTGAAGCAGCACCTCACTCTCAGTCTGAAATCTAGCCCCTCCCATCTTCCCCAGGCCCTTGTCTCTGTGTCTGCATGTAAGGTTAAGGCTGGTCTGTGTGGCATGTTGGCATGAATAAGAAAGAACCAGAAGAGTCAAGTGAATGGCTATTACTGCACAACCTGGTTAGTGGGCATGGTGGCACACACCTTTAATCCCAGCACTCAGGAGGCAGAGATAGAAGTATCACCATGAGTTCGAAGTCACCCTGAGACTATATAGTGAATTCCAGGTCAGCCTGGCATGGAGCAAGACGTTGAAAACCAAAAACAAAACTGAGCCAGGCGTGGTGGCGCACGCCTTCAATCCCAGCACTTGGGAGGCAGAGGTAGGAGGTTTACCGTAAGCTCAAAGCCAGCCTGAAACTACATAGTGAATTTCAGGTCAGCCTGTGCTAGAGTAAGACCATAACTCAAAAAAAAAAAAAAAAAAAAAAAAAAAAGTTGGGCGTGGTGGCATATGCCTTTAATCCCAGCACTCGGGAGGCAGAGGTAGGAGGATCGTTGTAAGTTCAAGGCCACCCTGAGACTCCATAGTGAATCCCAGATCAGCCTGAGCTAGAGTGAGACCCTATCTTGAAAAACCAAAAGAAAAAAAGAAAAAAGTCAGCCCTAAAGTCAAAGCTGGACGGGCAAGTTGCAATATTTACATTTCCTCAGTGGCCCTGTCATCACCTGACAGGTCCCATCCATTCATCTTTAGAAGAAACAGAACTTTTAGTCTGGGAAAACTTCAGTTAAATTCCCTGTTGCTGATGAAACCACAGAATTCTTCAGTTAACATCTGCCATAAATTCACACCTGCAGTTGTCCCATGGAGGCTTTGCAAAGCCTTTTATTGACTTCATGTTGACATCTCGTCATGTTCCCTGAAAGGCTTATTTTAAACTTCACTTCCTCAAAGTCATTTTATTTTTTCTGAGATAGAGACAAAGGGAAGGAGGGAGGGGGAGAAAGAGAGAAAGAAAGAGAGAGAATGGGCATGCCAGGACCTGTAGCCACTGCAAATGAACTGCAGACGCATGTGCCACCAATCTTGTGCATCTGGCTTACTTGGGACCTGGAAAATTGAACTTGGGTCCCTAGGGTTTGCAGACAAGAACCTTAATCACTAAGCCACCTCTGCAGCCCACTTCCTCAAGTCTTTATTGGGCCTTCCTGCACCTTCTCCTCTCTCTTTTTGATCGGAGGTGGATGCTGGCTCCTTCCTTGCTGAGACAAATTTGCTAATATGTGTCCTGCATTTCTCCCACACCTCCCCTTTGTGAAACTTAAACAATCTTTCACATCTTCAATTTCTCCCTCTCACAGGCTTCTTCTCCTGAGGATCATCTTAACGTAGGGAAAACCTTCACTCAGCTGCTACCTCAATTTACTCTACTCTTGATCATCACGCGGAACATCCCAAAAGACATTCTAGTTTTCCCTTTTCACAACCCAGGCATACTTTTCCTCTTTAAAATCTGTTTGTCTAGGGCTGGGAAGACATCTTAGTGGCTAAAGGTGCTTGCCTGCAAAGCCTGTCAGTCCTGATTCAATTCCCAAGCCACCCATGTAAATAAGATGCAAACACAAAAGTAGTGAAATCATCTGCCTTGTGTTTATAGTGGTAAAGAGGCCTTGGCAGACCCATATCCTCACATACACTCATGCAAGTAAATAATATATTTTTTTATTTATTAGAGAGAGAGAGAGAGACAAAGAGGTAGAGAGAATGGGTACACCAGGGCCTTCAGCCACTACAAATGAACTCTAGAAGCATATGCCAACTTGTGCATCTGGCTTACATGGGTCCTGGGGAATTGAACCTAGGTCCTTTGGCTTTGAAGGTTAGTGCCTTAACTGCTGAGTCATCCCTCCAGCCCAATAAGTAATAATTTATCATCTCTAAACCAATACCTGAAGCTGGGCATGACATTTCATGTCTATAATGCCCACAATCCTAGCCCTTGAGAGGCTGAAGTAGGAGGATTGCTGTGAGTTTGATGTCAGCCTGGGCTAGAGTGAGATCCTGCCTCAAAAACAAAACAAAAAACAAAAAACAACAACAAAAAAAAAACACCCTAGAAGTTCATCAATGACTTGCTGCTAAAATCCTTAATGCATAAGTCCTTTGAAAAGTCAGACCACCTTCCTAGACTTTTCTCCTGTTTAGTTCCCACCATAACTATGTTGCCTGTTGTCCAACTGGCTTATGTCATCTACTGTTTCTTCTTTGTCCCAAGACAAAGCCCTATCCCTATCTTTCTATGTTTTTTTCACTTTGCTTTTGGCAATTTCATTGTTTTTTCTACATGTTACATTTTTGTGAATGATACTTAACTTTCCTTCCTCCCTTCAAAGTTCCATAGCCTTCTGAGTGGTGACTTTCAATCATCTATAAGTATCTCAAACCAAATATATCCAAGCTAAGTTCAATACTTTTAGCAATTCAATGGCTTTTTTTTTTTTTTTTTTGCTTATTTCATGATTTATTTGGAAAATCTGAACTTCAGAATTATATGGGCACATATGGAAGCAAGCATCACTTGTTTTGGTGGGGGTGAAGGGGAAAGGGAGAGGTGTCAGGGTCCCTTGATGCATGTGAATGCCCAGGTGGCTTTATATGGGTGGCTGGGGAAATGAATGCAGGCAGCAGTCTTTGCAAGCAAGCACCTTTAACTGCTAAGACTTCTCTCCAAGTCCCAGACATTGCTTTTTTTTTTTTTTTTTTTTTTTTTTCTGAGGTAGGGTTTCACTGTAGCTCAGGCTATCTGGAATTCACTATGTAGTCTCAGGGTGGCCTTGAACTCATGGAGATCCTTCTCTCTCTGCCTCCCAAGTACTAGGATCAAAAGCACGAGCCACCATGCCTGGCTTCCCAGACATTACTTTTTTTTTTTTTTTCTGAGGTAGGGTCTGGCTCTAGCCCAGGCTGACCTGGAATTCACTGTGTAGTCTCAGGGTGGCCTCAAACTCACAGAGATCCTCCTAGCTCTGAGTCCTGAGCGCTGGGATTAAAGGCTGGTGCCACCACGTCTGGCCAGGCATTACTTTTTAAAGCTTCTTGGTGGCAGGATACAGAGAAGTCTGAGACATGGTCTGTGACAGAGCCTACAGCCTAGCTAAACAGGAAAGAATGATCCATAAATTAGCTAATAGACTTAAAAGAACCAAACAGGCTCAAAGAAACTGACAGTACATCTTTCCTGAATCCAGCAGAAAGGCTTGGGCATCTCACAAGCCCAAAGATGCACAATGAGCTAAGACTGTGGTGAGCAATATTAACATTTGCACAGCACACTAGGGTTGTAGTGACTTTAAAACATAACCATGGGCTGGAGAGATAGCTTAATGGTTAAAGGTGCTTGCCTGTGAAGCCTAAGGACCCAGGTTCCATGCCCCGGTACCCATGTAGGCCACTCAGGCCATGTAGGCGCTCATGCTTGCCCGTGTGCACGCTCGCGCTCGTGCTCTCCCCCCCACCCCCAGTAAATAAATAAAGAGCCAGGTGTGGTAGTGAATGCGTTAAAACAGAACAAAACAAAATAAAACAGCCATGTATTTACTGACAGTCCCTTCAAGTGGTTTAGTAACCTGCTTCTAAAAAATAAACTGATGGTGTGCTGATTAATCCTGTCAACTTGATGAATTTAGTCAATGGAAACAAGCCTCTGGGCAAGTCTGTGAGGGAGTTTCTAGATTAGGTTAATTGAGGTGTGGAAAACCACCCTAAATGGGCTGGCAAAAGCCATACCAAAAAAAAAAAAAAAAAAAAAGCTGGGTGTGGAGGCGCATGCCTTTAATCCCAGCACTCCAGCAGAGGTAGTAGGATCACCGTGAGTACAAGGCCACCTTGGGACGACACAGTGAATTCCAGATCAGCCTGGGCTACAGTGAGACCCTATCAGCAGCAAAAAACAAAAAACAAAAAAAAAAAAAAAAAGAAAGAAAGAAAGAGGGAGGGCTGGAGAAATGGCTTAGCGGTTAAGGCACTTGCCTGTGAACCCTAAGGACCCAGGTTTGATTCTGCAGGTCACCCCAGCATAAGCCATATGCACATGGTGGCACATGTATCTGGAGTTTGTTTGCAGTGGCTAGAGGCCCTGGCGCACCCACTCTCTCTCTCTTTCTGCCTCCCACCCATCTCTCTGTCTCTAATAAATAAATAAAAATAAATCTTAAAAATAAAAGAAAAAGGAAAAAGAGGCTGAGCACAGTACTCCTCTCTCCATGCTTCTTGTGGATGCAATGGGAAGAGCTGCTTCAGGCTTCGGTCACATCTTCCCTGCCATGGCGGAACTGAGAACCAAAACAAGCCCTTCCTCTCTCTAGCTGCTTCATGTCAGGTATTTTGTCACAGCAACAAGATAAGTAACCAATACAGATATTTTGTGCCAGGAGCAGGGTTGTGGCTGTGATAAACCTGATCATTTGAGCCCTTTGGAACTGGAGGTTTGTGGGAAGAACGTGGAAGAGTTTTGAATTTTGTTTTTGTTTTTCAAGGTAGGGTCTGGAATTCCCTATGTAGTTTCAGAGTGGCCTTAAAATCACGGCAATTCGCCTACCTCTGCCTCCCAAGTGCTGGGATTAAAGGCGTGTGCCACCATACCCAGCTGAGTTCTGAACTTTGAACTAGAAAAGCCCTAGAATGTTATAAGGAAAGCCTGAATAGACTATTCTGGTAGAAGTTTGGAATACCAGAACGCTGAAAGAAATATTGACAGTAGAATGGCTGATGGGATTTTCAGAAGGGAACAAAGACTATCAGGAACTGAGCTAGAGGCCATTTAAGTTATATTCTAACCAAGAATCTGGCTACATTCTTCAAATGACATGAGAACTTAAGTGAGACTAAGTTTAAAAAATAATGATCTGGTACAGTGATTTGAGGCCAGCCTGGGACTGCAGAATGAACTGTAGGTCAGATTGGCGAGAGTGAAACATTACCTCAAAAAAAACAAATTAAAAAAATGAGCCAGATGTGGTGGCACATGCCTTTAATCCCAGCACTCAGAAGGCAGAGGCAGGAGGATATATACATATGTATATATATATATATATATTTGTTTTGTTTTGTTTTGTTTTGTTTTGTTTTTTTGAGGTAAGGTCTCACTCTAGCCTAGGCTGATCTGGAATTCACTATGGAGTCTCAGGGTGGCCTCGAACTCACGGCGATCCTCCTACTTCTGCCTCCCAGTGCTGGGATTAAAGGCATGCGCCACCACGCCTGGCTATGTTGTGGTTTTTTGAAGTAGGGTCTCACTTTTAGTTCAGGCTGACCTGGAATTAGTGTCAGGGTGGCCTCAAACTCATGACGATTTTACCTCTGCCTCCTAAGTGTTGGGATTAAAGGTGTACACCACCACACCGGGCTTTATTTCCTCTGCCTCCCCAAGTGCTAGGATTAAAAGTGTGTACCACCACACCCGGCTCAAAAAAAAAAAAATGCACACACACACACGCACGCACGCACAGACACACACATATATACACACTTTTTTTTTTTTAAGTTTTCCAAGGTAGGGTTTTGCTCTAGGCTAGCCCAAGCTAACCTGGAATTCACTATAGAGTCTTAGGGTAGCCTAGAATTCACAACAATCCTTCTAACTCTGCCCTCCAAGTGCTGGGATTAAAAGCGTAAGCCACCACACCTGGCCAAAAGAAGAAAGTTTTTTTAAAGAAATATTTCTTCAGGTTTAGCACAAAATTGATGCAACTGTGGTCCAAGAGGGCCAGGCTTTATCCTCAAGAGCAGAACTTGGCAGCATTGTCCACATGGTACTGGTTTACAGGCAGGAAATATGCAAGAATGCAAAGGTCATAGAGTCTTGAAACATGGCTCCAAGAAACCATTGAGGCCCGGCAATGTGTGGCAGCGTTGGACCTGTAATGAGGCCCTGAGAGGACACTGAGTGAAGCTATGAAGTCTAAACCTCAGTGGAGACCCCAAGATGTTGGAGATGCCAGAAACATGGGATATCTGTTCAAGCAAGCTTCATATATAGAGTGGAGCTGGCCCAAGAGAGGCTACGTGTGCTGCAGGCAGCAGCTGAAGAGGTGAGGTTACCAAGCCCTTTAGAGCCCATCTGATTAAATCACAGTTAGGACACAGAGCTATAGGATATGGTATTTTCCTTGCTATGTTTTGGTCTTGCTTTGTTCCATTATTGACTTGGAATGTCCTCACTCCTTTCTTTTGGAACGGCACTATTTACTCTGTGACATTGTATGTTTAAGTACATAACTTGTTTTTGAAGTTACATAGGCTTACAGCAAAGAGACTGCCTGAGTCTCAGAAGAGTTTCTACACTTATACTTTTTTTTTCCAAATTTTTTTTAAAGATTTATTTTTATTTATTTAGTAGATACAGAGAGAGAGAGAGAGAGAGAATGGGTGCGCCAGGGCCTCCAGCCACTGCAAACGAACTCAAGATGCGTGTGCCCCCTTGTACATCTGGCTAACTTGGGTCCTGGGGAATAGAGCCTCGAACCAGGGTCCTTAGGCTTCACAGGCAAGTGCTTAGCCACTAAGCCATCTCTCCAGCCCTTTTTTTCCAAATTTTTATTAACAACTTCCATGATTATAAAAAATATCCCATGATAATACCCTCCTTCCCCCCACTTTCCCCTTTGAAACTTCATTCTCCATCATATCCCCTCCCTGTCTCAATCAGTCTCTCTTTTATTCTGATGTCATGATCTTTTCCTCCTATTATGATGGTCTTGTGTAGGTAGTGTCAGGCACTGTGAGGTCATGGATATGCAGGCCAAAGGAGTCCTACCCTTCCTTTGGCTCTTACATTCTTTCCGCCACCTCTTCCGCATTAGACCCTGAGCCTTGGAAGGTCTACACTTATACTTTTAAACAATGTTAGAATTGTTAAAGATTTTGGGAATGTTGAAATTGGACTAAATGCATTTTACATTATGAGACAGCATGAGCCTATAGGAATAAGGATTAAAGATTACAGCTTAGTGGTTAAGGCATTTGCATGCAAAGCCAAAGGACCCAGGTTCAATTTCCCAGGACCCACGTTAGCCAGATGTACAAGATAGCACTCATATCTGGAGTTCGTTTCCAGTGGCTGGAGGCCCTGGCGCACTCATATTCTCTCTCTCTCTCTCTCCCTCTCTCTCTCTTTCTCCTTCTTTCTCTGTAAAATATGTTTTTTAAAAAATAATATGTTTGGGGCTGGAGAAATGGATTAGCAGTTAAGGAATTTGCCTGCAAAGCCAAAGGACCCAGGTTCGATTACCCAGGATCCATGTGAGCCAGATGCACAAGGTGGCATATGCATCTGGAGTTCATTTGTAGCACCTGTAGGCCCTGGCTCACCTATTCTCTCTTTCTCTCTATCTTCCTGTTTCTGTCTCTCTCAAATAAATAAAAATAATTAATTAATTAATTTTAAAAATGATATGCTTTGATGTTCAATTGACAAAAGGTGTAATTGTGCTGGTTAATCTTGTCAGCTGGATGGGATTTGGAAACAAGCCTCTGGAGTGTTTATAAGGGAGTTTCTAGATTGGGTTCACTGAGGGGAGAAGACCTACCCAAATGTGGTGGCACAATTCTGTGGACTGGGGTCTTGGATTGTGTTAAAAGGAGAAAGTTTGGCTAAAGAGATGACGTAGCAGTTAAGGCAGTGGCCTATGAAGCCAAAGGACCGAGGTTCAATTTCCCAACCCATGTAGGACAGACAGACGCACAAGGTGGCACATGCATCTGGAGTTCTTTTGCAGTGGCTGGAGTTGGTGGCATGCCCATTCTCTTTCTTTCTTTTCCGTTTTTTTTTGTTTTTTTTTTCCGAGGCAGGGTCTCACTCTGGCCCAGGCTGACCTGGAATTCACTATGTGGTCTCAGGGTGGCCTCAAACTCACAGCGATCCTCCTACCTCTGCCTCCCAAGAGCTGGGATTAAAGGTGTGCACCACCAGGCCTGGCTTCCCATTATCTTTCTATATATATATAGCTGCCTCTCTCTTTCTCTCAAATAAATAAATATTTTTCTTTCTTTTTTTGTAAATAGGAGAACATGAGCTCAGCACCAGCCTTCATCGCTCTCTGCTTCCTGACTGTAGATGAAACATGACCAGCTGCTTTATGCTCTTGCTGCCACGCTTCCCCACTCACGACGGATACCCCAGAACTACAAGCTGAAATCCCTTCCTCTCTAAAGCTACTTTTGTTGTTGCTTTTATTTAATTTTATTTATTTATTTTTAAACATTTATTTATTTATTTATGTTGCTGGGCATGGTGGCACACACCTTTAATCCCAGCACTAGGGAGGCAGAGGTAGGAGGATCACCATAAGTTCAAGGCCACCCTGAGACTCCATAGTGAATTCCAGGTCAGCCTGAGCTAAAGCAAAACCCTACCTCGAAAAAAAAATTTAGAAATCTTTTACTTTGGAGAGAGAGAATTGGCATGCCAGGAATTCAGCCACTGAAATAGAACTCTGGACGCTTGTACCACCTAGTGGGCATGTTCGACCTTGTGCCTGCCTCACTTTTCTGCATCTGACTTATGTGGGATCTGGACAGTCTAACATGGGTCCTTAAGATTCCCAGGCAAGAGCCTTAACCACTAAGTCATCTCTCCAGCCCTATTTATTTATTTGTTTATTTTTCATGGGTGTGCCAGGGCGTCCATCTACTGCAAACAAACTGCAAATGCATGCACCACATCTGCTCCTGGCTTACACAGTACCTGGAGAATCAAACCTGGGTCCTTATGCTTCTTGGACAAGTGCCTTAACCACTAAGCCATCTCTCCAGGCCTAAAGCTGCTTCGTGTCAGGTATTTTCTCAAAGCAATGAAAAAATAATGACAATACTAAAAAACTAAACATAACTCTAAATACAGACTGTGAACAACTTCTAAGACTAAGGTATAGAGAACACTGCTTCCATCTTAGCAGTTTCCATCTTAGTTTCTCTTTTGGATCCCTCACTATAGAGGAAAGGGGGAGATAGTTGCCATATAATAAGTAGGATTAAGCAGTCTTGGGAAGGCCCAAGTAGTACTGATGGCCAGGTGAGGGAGCCATCTTGCCACAGTCAAACCTTCAGATAACTGCACCCCCAGTCAAAAGCCAAACTGAATGGAACACACAGGAGCCATAGATTGTTACTAGAAAATTTTCAGTGCCAGGGATGGGATACCTTCCAGTGAGTTGTTGGCCAGGGGTGTCCCTGATGCCCCCAAAACATTGTAGGCCATTGCCGAGGTCCTTGGTTTCCTACCAGGAACAGATGGTAAGACCCTATTGCTGAAGACGCCATATACTTGGGCTGCAAGGTCACTGAGAAACCCTGCTAGAGCTGAGCTGAAAACTTCCTCCATGTAGACCAGCTGACAGAAAGCTGGAAAAGCCACACTGCATGCAGCTCAATGGGAGAGACAGAAATCACCAGTGAAGATACTCAACAGTGGATACTGCAAGCCTTATATTTGGCCAGTCAGGCCAAATGAGCCAATGGGTGCAATAATGCCATGTCTGTCATGGGGAAAACCAAACACCCTCTAATTGGACTGGAGGTCTGCTCCATGGGAGGGAATATATCCCTGATACTAAAAATCTACAACAGGGGTAGTCATGAGCCCTAGGAGTGTAACGTCTGCTGCTGTCTGGCTGAAAGTATATACTATGCTCACCAAACTGCCCAGTAAGCACTTCTCTTAATGTTTATACCCATATATTAATGCTACTCTCATTTTTGGTTAGAGAAGCTTCTCTTTTCGGATGGCAGTGAGCTTGGGATGACTCAGAAGGCACCATGGTTCTGAGAAGAAGTGACAGAGGAGTGCTCAGCACTGAAATACCTCTATCACACCTTCCAAGGCTCAGGGTCCATCGTGGAAGAGGTGGCAGAAAGAGTGTAAGAGCCAAAGGAAGGGTGGGACTCATTACAACATGCTCCTCCAGATACAAAATGGCCTGGATATCCATGACCTCACAGTGCCTGACACTACCTACCCAAGACCATCATAATAGGAGGAAAAGATCATGATATCAAAATAAAAGAGAGACTGATTGAGAGGAGGAGGGGATATGATGGAGAGTGGAGTTTCAAAGGGGAGAGTTGGGGGGGGGGAGGGAGGGAATTATCATGGGATATTGTCTACAATTATGGAAGTTGTCAGTAAAAAAAAATTAAATTAGGAGCTGGAGAGATGGCTTAGCAGTTAAGGCTCTTGCCTGCAAAGCCAAAGGACCCAGGTTTGATTCCCAGGACCCACGTAAGCCAGATGCACAAGCGGGTGCACGCATCTGGAGTTCATTTGCAGTGGCTAGAGGCCCTGGCGTGTCCATTCTCTCTCTCTCTCTCTTTCTCTCTACCTGCCTATTTCTGTATCTCTCTCTCAAATAAATAAATAAGAATAAAATATTTTTTAAAAATTAAAAAAAAAAAAGCCAAACTGTACTTTCATGGGACTATGCAGAACCACCCAGCAAGCTGCTACTGAATTCCTGACCACAGAAACTATAATGATTATTTTTAGGCTATTTTTGGGTAGCAGTAAGCAATAAAGCATGACCTACATGCTGTTCTTTCCATAAACAAAATCAAAGAATCCTTATAACTCCATAAAGTGAGTATAGTACCATCTCTATGCTATAAATGAGAATGCTGAAACTCAGAGGACTAGCTAGGTGTAGCAGACAGCTTCAGGTTCGCTGAGATGAACTTCCAGACCAGGCACAGTTATGGAGAAAGGGATATTTATTGAAGCTTACAGATCCAGGGGAAGTTCCATAAATGGCAGAAGAAGCTGGCTGCCTTCACAGGGCCAAGCAGAGAGAGAGAAGCACAAGCCAAAAAGCCAAAGGCCACACAGCATACTTCAGGAACTCCAGCTAGGCACACTTTGCATGTCTTTAGATTGAAATCTGAAACCCACCACCATACCTTAAGATCCACCCAGTGACACTGCCTCCAGCCAGGTGGCTAAAGATGCAAACTACAAACAAATAAACAACTGAATATATTGGGGGCCATCTATTCTATTCAAACCACCACACTAGGGCTATTTAAACTACTTCACGATTACTTCTGGGGCTAGAGAGATGGCTTAGTGGTTAAGGCACATGCCTGCAAAGCCAAAGTATCAAAGGTCAATTCACTAGGACCTACGTAAGCCAGATGCACAAGCTGGGGCATGCGTCTGGAGTTTGTTTGCAATGGCTGGAGCCCTGGCATGCCCATTATCTCTCTATCTGCCTCTTTCTCTCTCAAATAAATAAAGATTGCTTCTTGGCTGGGGAGATGATTTAGTGGCTAAAGGAGCTTGAATGCAAAACCTGCCAGCTTCGGTTCAATAAACCAGCACCCATGTAAAGCCAGATGCACAAAGTGACACAGTGTTTGTTGTTCTTTTGCACTGGCAGGAGGCCCATACATCTCCCTCCCTCCCTCTCTCCCTCTCTCTCTCTCTCTCACACACACACACACACATTCCCTCTCTCTCGAATAAATAAAAATAATTTTTTAAAAAAGTTTACTTCTAGCTGAGCATGGCGGAGCACGTCTTTAATTCCAGCACTCGGGAAGCAGAGGTAGGAAGATCACCATGAGTTCGAGGCCACCCTGAGAGTACATAGTGAAATCCAGATCAGCCTGGGCCAGAGTGAGACCCTACCTCAAAAAAAAAAAAAAAAAAAAAAAGTTTGCTTCTGTCAAGTGTGGTGGTGTACGCCTTTAATCCCAGCACTCGGGAGGAGGCAGAGGTAGCAGGACGGCTGTGAGTTCAAGGCCACCCCGAGACTACTAGCAGGAAGAGTGGAAAGGCAAAAGGAACAGAAATGGGGCATGAATTCTGAACCCAACAAAGGTCCACCCGAGATCAGGGATTATGACTTGAAAGTGATTCTAACCAGTGGGGTTTTAGAACTTTTACCAGCTTAGACAAGCACATGTACTGTCAAATAAAACAACAAAGAAAGAAATTAAAAAAAAAAAAAAAAAAAAAAAAAGGAAAGAAAAGCTAAGCATGGTGGCAAGTGCTTTTAGTTCTAGCACTCAAGAGGCTGAGGTAGGAGAATTCCTGAGTTCAAAGCCAACTTAAGGCTACAAAGTGAGTTCCAGGTCAGCCTGGGCTAGAGTGAAATCCTGCACAGAAAACAACAAAGCAAACTGCAAGCAGTGAGAGTCACTGGTCTTCACAGACAACTGGCAAGACAGGGAGAATGGGAGATACTGAGAGCAAAGGTTCCAAGACAAGCATTGAAAATGTCTATGAGGAGGCTGGAGAGATGGCTTAGCGGTTAAGTGCTTGCCTGTGAAGCCTAAGGACCCCGGTTCGAGGCTCAATTCCCCAGGACCCACGTTAGCCAGATGCACAAGGTGGTGCAGGCATCTGGAGTTTGTTTACAGATGCTGGAAGCTCTGGAGTGCCCATTCTCTCTCTCTCTCTCTGCCTCCTCCTCTCTGTCACTCTCAAATAAATAAATAAATAAATAAACAAACAAACAACAACAAAAAGAAAATGTCTATGAGGGGGATGGAGAGATGGTTTAGCGGTTAAGGCATCTGCCTACAAAGCCAAAGGAACCCGGTTTGATTCTCCAGGACCCACGTAAGCAAGATGCACAAGGGAGCACATGCATCTGGATTTCGTTTACAGCGGCTAGATGCCCTGGTGTGCCCATTCTCTCTCTCTCTCTCCCTCTCAAATAAATAAATAAATAAAATATATTTTTTTAAAAAAGAAAATGTCTATGAGGAATGGGACTGTGGTAGTTTGCATGGATGGCCCCCAATATATTCAGATTTTTTTTTGTTTGTTTTTTGGTTTTTTTAGAGGTAGGGTCCCACTCTAGCCCAGGCTGACCTGGAATTCACTATGTAGTCTTAGGGTGCCCTTGAACTCATGGTGATCCCCCTATCTCTGCATCCTGAGTACTGGGATTAAAGGCATATGCCACCATGCCTGACTTACATTCAAAATTTTATTGAGGTCTGTAAATTAGATCTGCAGCCACCTGGCTGGAGGAGGTGTCACTGTGGGTGGATCCTAGGGTCCAGCCATGAGGTGTGGGGGTGGATTTGGAATTCCAGTCTGAAGATATGCAAAGTGCTTGACCTTTGCCTGGACTTCCTAAGTGTGCTTGGTGTGTGCTGGTGTGATTGTAGCATATCTCTCTCTCTTGGTCCTATGAAGGGTGGCCAACTTCTACCATTATGGAACTTACCCTGGATCTGTAAGCTTTATATTCATTCCCTTCATCCATAACTGGCTGGTTTGGAGGTTCATCTCAGTGATCTGAAGCTGCCCACTTCAGAATTGGTACCAGAGTGTGGGGAGTGCTCAGATGACTCCGGCCATGTGGATTTGTGTCTTTTGGAACTTGTATGCTGGGGGAATGGCAAACTTGGTGCTTGCAACTGAAGACTCCTTCTGAGTAGTGAGCCAATTATCATGGACTATTCTAATAACAGTTGAAAATGCTAAGTGCAGGGAGAACTGTACTTGGAGACTTGGCTTATAAACTTTCTAAAGGGATGAAAGACTATAGAATACCTTGTTAGAACTGGGCTACTGGTACAAGAGCTGGCTGCCTTCTACTGCCCATGCCCAAAGAGTTTGCTGGAAGTTAAATTTGTTTTTGTTGTTGTTGTTTGAGGTAGGGTCTTTCTCTACCTCAGGCTGACCTGGAATTCACTGTGCAGTCTCAGGCTGGCCTCAAACTCATGGCGATCCTCCTACCTCTGCCTCCCCAGTGCTGGAATTAAAGGCTTGCGCCACCACGCCCGGCTGTTTGTTTGTTTTAATTATTTATTTAGAGAGAGAGAGAGGGAGAGACAGAAAGAGGCAGATAGAGACAACAGACATGACAGGGCCTCCAGCCATTGCAGATGAACTCCAGATACAAGTGCCACTTTGTGCATCTGACTTTTTACATGGGTACTAGGGAATCAAACCTGGGTCATTTCCCTTTGCTGGCAAGCACCTTAACTGCTAAGCCATTCCTCCAGCCCCTGAAGTTAAATTTGTAATGGACTGATGTGCTTGGCTAAAGATATTAGACTGAGCCGGGCGTGGTGGCACACGCCTTTAATCCCAGCACTGGAGGCAGAGGTAGGAGGATGGCCATGAGTTCCAGGCCAGCCTGAGACTACATCATGAATTCCAGGTCAGTCTGGGCTATAGCAACACCCTGCCTCAACCCCCCCCCAAAAATTATACATATATACATATATATATATATATATATATATATATATATATATATATATATTGCTGAGAGACTTAACATTTTAAGTTGGAAAAACTCAAGCAAGTTTAAAATTACTGACACAGATTTGTTGCTGAAGCTGCTATTGTCAAATACATTAGCATTTAGAAGGAAGATGGCCCAACTGCTTTACATTAAAACAGTAGAAAGCAGGCCTGATGGAAGACTCTGATAGACATGCAAGCTCTTTTGGAAAAGAGTAGACTAGAGAAGGAACCTGCTTTCCAAGGTTACGAGATTTATTTCATCCCTGAATTAAGAATATGGCTGTGTCCTGCACACCTGGTATTGGTTTCGGAAGCATAAAAAATTATGTGGAGTGGTCATGAAGCACACAAGGTTCCAGGAACCACTTCTGAGACATAGCATGAGGCAGGATGTGATGATTCTGATAAGCTGGCAAAGCCACTGGAAGATGGACTATGGTTTGCAGTGGAGACCCAAGGATGTTTAGATATACCAGGACTGTACAAGGGCTACCATGGAGGTTGTTGTCTCAGAATGGAAGATTCCCTAGCAATAGCTGAATACAGCCCAGCTGGAGGGGCAGAATTGGAAAGCCCAGAGACTATCAGTTACTGGTTATATTGGACTTGAACTGTAGATGTTTGATGTTTCCTTGAGGGTTGTTCAGTTTGCATTGTTCCAGTCTCTCCCTGTTATGCCCTATAGCAGTTGGAAATCTTTACTGTGTCTTTATATGTTGAAAGTATATAACTTGTTTTATTTTATAGGATTCACAGATAAGAGACAATCTTAAATCTTAGATGAGACTTAGGACTTTGGAACTATCTTAAGTTGGTAAAGACTGTGAGGACCTTAAATTTGACAATCTACAATGTGAAATGGTTATGAATCTATTGGGAGCCAGGGGCAGAATGTGTGGTAGTTTGATTGGATGGCCCTCAATATATTCAGGATTTTACTAAAGTTTGTAATTTAGATCTGCAGCCACCTGACTGGAGGAGGTGTCACTGTGGGTGGATCCTAGGATCCAACCCTAAGGTGTGCGGGTGGATTTGGAATTCCAATCTAAAGCTATGCAATGTGCTTGAGCTTTGCTTAGAGTTTTTTTTTTTTAATTTATTTATTTCCAAGCAGAGAGAAAAGAAAGACAGATCGAGAAAGAATGGGCATGCCAGGGCCTTTGCCACTGGAAACGAACTCCAGATGCATGTACCCCTTGTGCATCTGGCTTATGTGGGTCCTAGAGAATTGAACCTGGGTCCTTCAGGTTTGCAGGCAAATGTCTTAACCACTAAACCATCTTTCCAGTAGGATCTCACTCTAGCTCAGGCTGACCTGGAATTCACTCTACATTCTCAGGGTGGCCTTGAACTTACAGCAATCCTCCTACTGCCTGAGATTAAAGGCATGCACCACCACGCTGAGCCTCGCTTGGAGTTTGTAAGTGTGCTTGTATGTGGTGTTGGTGTGGCTTGTGGCTTCTCTCTCTCTCTTTCTCTCTCTCTCTCCTGTGAATGAAAGGGGGCCAACTTCTTTTGCCATTATGGAATTTCCCCAGGACCTGTAAGCTTCAAATAAATTCCCTTCTTCCATAATGTGCCTGATTTGGAGGTTCACCTCAGTGACCTGAAGCTGTCTGCTATAGGGACCAACCTTGCAGTGGCACAGCAATCAGGACATGTTAAGAGGATATGACAAGCTTTACGAAGACACTAGGACAACTGGGAGTCAGTGAAGTATACAAGACCCAGCAAGATGAAATCAAGGGTTTTGTTCACCTGTGCAGTTCCTCACCTCCAGCCCTGCCCCTGTCTAACCACATACCTTGGGGGCCTCTCCCTTGCTGCCAGGGGGCAGCCGCAGGACCCAGAAGTTCCTGTTGCGCAGCAGGTTCTCCAAGTTCTCAAGCCGCCGCTGCAGCAGCCCGTACTCCTGCAGCAGGGTGCCCAGCACGGCCCACTTGCTCTCCATGTGGTTGCCAAACTCCACGGCTGTCTTCTCACAGTCGGCCAGCTTCTTCTCGGCTGTCCCCGTGCGTCCCTCCAGGTTCAGCAGCTGGCTGGCCTGAGCATCCACCTTCCTCTCCACAGCCTGAATGGCAGCCACCACGGTCCAGAGTGAGATCTCTGCTGTAGGCAATTGAGGCTCCCGCATCATGCGGTCAGGAAAGACAGGAGCCCTATCTGGGAAGGGTGGAAACTGAAAAGGCATTGGCCGCCGGGCATCCATGTCCCATTCTTGAGCCTGTGTGTGAAGGGAGAAAGTGACAGCTCAGGGTAAGAATATGCGTGAGGAGGCATGTTGTGGTGGTGCATGCCTTTAATCTCAGCACTTGGGAAGCTGAGGAAGGAGGATCACCATGAGTTCAAGGCCACTCTGAGACTATAGAGTGCATTCCAGGTCAGCCTAGGCTAGAACAAGACCCTGACTCAAAGAAACAAAAAAAAAAAAAAAAAGGGAGTGGGAGAGGCTGGAGGGATGGCTTAGCAGTTAAGGTACTTACCTACAAAGCCAAGGTTCGATTCTCCAGGACACATGTAAACCAGGTGCACAATATGGTGCATGCATCTGGAGTTCATTTGCAGTGGATAAAGGCCCTGGCATGCCCATTATCTTTCTCTATCTGCCTCCATCTCTCTCAAATAAATAAAATTTTAAAAGTTTTTTTTTTTTTTAAAAAGAAACAAAGCAACAAAAATAATAATGTGTGGGTGAGGAGAGGCCTGAAATTGGACAATGAAATGTCATGGATTGTCTTTCTACTGAGCCCCCACCTCTGGCTATGGTGCTCAATAATGCTCACAGCAATAGTTACAATTACTACCCACCCGTGGAACTATTCTCCCATTCCCTGTGTGATCACTAGTTCACCTCCCTTGGCCCTTGGCAAGTGGAGGCAACAGACCCTTTCTTTTTTTTTTAATTTTATTTTTCTAGGTAGGGTCTCATTGTAGACAAAGCTGACCTGGAATTCACTACATAGTCTCAGGGTGGCCTCAAACTCACAGTGATTCTCTTACCTCTGCCTCCCAATTGCTGGGATTAAAGGCGTGCACCACCACAACTGGTAGACCCTTTCTTTGGCTTTTTTTTTTTTTTTTTTTAATGGCTTTTCAATATAGGGTCTCACTGTGGCTGACCTGGAATTCACTAAGTAGTCTCAGGGTGGCCTCGAACTCATGGCAATCCTCCTACCTCTGCCTCCCGAGTGCTGGAATTAAAGGGATGGGCCACTATGCCTGGCTTAGACCCTTTCTTTGAATAGAACAGATGCTTAATGGGCTCAACCTCATGACAAACTTCATATTGGCCCCACGCTCTGTGTTTCAAGGTTCAGACTTTTCCTGTAAATTGACAATGTTAATCTTCCCAGCAACCTCTCGGCAGGTTAGGGCAAGAATGATGATCTCTGCTTTAAAGATGATGAGATTGAGGCATGGAGAAGCAGCTGGTCATCCCTCCGACAGCACCACCCTGCACTGCCAACTGGCACAGTTCTCGGAGCCACAGATAACACAAACACTTCACAAACATGTTGCCACCACCATTCCCACCAGGCCTGTAGCCAAGGGAGAATAGAGCAACCAGGCTGGAGGGCACTCCAGGAGTTTTTAAATTCTATATTCAACATAGTCAGAATATTTCAACACTTCAGAAATACTTTGCAAAATGCACAAAGGTTTAATAGAAAATATCATTCACGGCCGGGCATGGTGGTGCACGCCTTTAGTCCCAGCACTCGGGAGGCAGAGGTAGGAGAACCATTGTGAATTTGGGGCCACCCTGAGACTACATAGTGAATTCCAGGTCAGCCTGAACTAGAGTGAGACCCTACCTCAGAAAAAAAATTAGAGATGAGAAGAAAACATTCTTCACCTTCAGGAGGGATGAGAAAAGGCTCTTCGCCCCCTTCCTGCCTCCCTGGGGAGAGGGTGCTCCAAGACACCCTTATCTTCTAGTAGGTTTAGGCTGGGAGCTGAGTCCTATGGCCAAAAGCATAGAGTGGAGGGTGGTCATCATTTACAGCTAATCTGGGAATGGGAGATACACTGTGCCAGCATCCAGGGCTTGCTAAGTGACAAGACAGGCTTATAACTGACACCCAGTCCTAGGATAGAAGGAAGTGTCCCTTCCCTCGTTCTCCCACCTACTGTTGTTGAAAGGGTCCTCTGGTTGGGACAAGTGGAGACCTGTTGCTTTGAGGTGACCTGGATGGGACTTTGACAACCATTCCAACAATATTCTCAAATTCAGAGTAGCAGTGACAGCCAGAGCATCACCCACAGTATCTTAAGAGACCCTCTCTGAGAGGAGAGAGGAGACAGGGTTCAGAGAATGCCAGCCCCCGCTGGGTCAGAAGTGGAGAGATTGCCATCAAAGCCATCCATCCACTTGGTTCATGGACGCTCACTTGGGCTCTACCTAGAGAAGGGGGTGACAGTAGAAGTTCAGGAAATCTAGGGCTAGTGTTTTTTTTTTTTTTTCTGGTTTGAAGACCTACAGCTTAAAAAAAAAAATCAAGCACAAACACAACTCTCAGCTGACTTCTTACATCCTGGCTGAGAAATCAGATAAAAGCAGACAGACCCCTCTGCAGAGTCCAGACCCGGGGGCCAACTCGGAGTCTTGGTGCCAGTGCTCAGGCCGCTCGGAACCTTCTCACCTGTGGTTTACGCCCCGTGCCAGGGCGCTGGCTCTCAAACTCCTGGGCTCCCTGAGAGATCTTTTATGGAGCCTAAAGAAACGACTGTTTCCTCCTTTCACACCCCAAGACTCCAAGCAACGGCTCAGGGACGCGCCTTTGGGCGTCGTCAGTTGTCTTTAAGCTGCGATCAAGTTTGCCAACCCTAGACGACAAAGTCTCCTCCCCGCGGTCCCTTTCCCGGGTTTACCCTGGGTGCAGGGGAAAAGTGGACTGCTCTCTACACTTGCACAGAGACGGCGATGGGAAACGTCTTTAATCAGACGGGCTGCAGTGCAAACATGGATGAGATAAGATATTCGTTCCTGCGGCCGGGCAGAGGCCTGCCGCAAACCCTCCGCCGGCCGGGCGCAAAGAGGGAAGCCCCGTCGGGCTCGGATGGAGTCACGGCCGCGCCAGGTCCCGGGAAGGGCAGCCCCGGGCCTCCGCCACCCCGGCCGGCCTGGGGCCCCCGTGCAGCACAGCAGCGCTCGGGAGCAGCCGCGCGGCCGGGGCCTGCCGCTCGGGCCTGCACGGAGCCCAGCCGCCTGCCCGCTTGAGGCCGCGTCCGGCGCGGGCACGACGCGGGCGGGCGGGCGCGGCGAGGCTCCCGAGGCCCGGCCGGCCCCGCCCCGCCCCCACGGCAGCGGCGCAGCGCGGCCATGGCGCCCGCGGGGGCTGCACCCACCTGCATGGGCGGCATTCCCTCGGCCATTTCCCCGCGCAGCGCCGGCTCCTGGTGACAGACCTCCTCCGGGGGCAGAGCCTGGGCCCAGCTCCAGCTCCCGCTGTCCAGCCCCAGGCCCTGGATGCCCAGCTGCTGAGGCTGCGGCCGTGTTGACACAAACTGCATCCTGGGAGTGCTGTTTCCCCGCTCGGGCCGGCCAGGGAGAAGAAGAACGTTTTCCAGGCGCCTTCCCCCTTGCCGGGGCCGGACAGCTCCATCTACAGCCCGTAGGAGCAAACAGTCCCCTTCGGTGGCGCTCCCCGCCCTCCGCAGCCCCAGCGCCAGCCAATGGCCTCGGAGCTCCTGCCCGCCTGCGGGCCCGGCCCGAGCCACTCCGGACTTGGGGGGACCACGGCCGCCCCCGCCCTCCCCGGGGCCAAGATGTGGCGCCGAGGGCTCGGGCCTCTTGGTCTGGGATGGCCCGCCTTCATGCAGGGGCCTGGTTGCTGTTAGTTCTGCAAATGTAGTGAACATCCCTGGAGAAAATGGTGCCCGGCCCTTCTGAGATTCTTAACTGAGAGACTGAACACCTACTGTGTGTCAGATACTGTCCAGCCATGCGGAGGGTTTTGTGGTTCGCATACACCTGAGTTTAAATTCCAAAATCGCCACTGGCTGTGCCTTTAAGCAATAATATCTCTGAGTTTCGCATGTTCTATATACATGGGGGAAAAATGCTTACTCTGCTCTATTTTAAGGTTGAAAAACTAGGAGATTAATGTCTGGCACATAAAGCACTCAGTAAAGGTAGTTACCCGTTCCCCTCCCCCCCAAAAAAAGATAACTCCTCCTACTTATCGGAGCATAGGGCATAGTGTTCAGTTTGTCTTCCTAAAATGACCAGTTCTTACCTTGTCCAGGACAGAGGTCTTCAAGGGAAAAATCAAACCTTCTGGCACTTGTGAGGACCACTACACTTAATAAAATAAAGAACAACATAGGCCCATCGGGTAGCTATATGCCTAGAGGGCATTCAGAAGGGCAATTTTAAGTGTTTTGTCTCTTAGACATGCTTCCAGGATATAGAAATGAGTATTCCGAAGCTGGGCATGGTGGCACACGCCTTTAGTCCCAGCATTCAGGAGGCAGAGGTAGGAGGATTGCTATGAGTTCAAGGCTTCCCTGAGATTACATAGTGAGTTCCAGGTTATCCTGGGCTAGAGTGAGACCCTACCTCGGGGTCGGGGGAGAAGAAAAAAGAAAAAATGGCGACACACCTCAGTCTGACCTAGGGATAGAAGACGGAGGACTGGAGCTGCAGAGATAGCTTAGCAGTTGAGGACTTTCCTTGCAAAGCCAAAGGACCCAGGTTTAATACTCCAATACCCATGCAAGCCAGATGCATAAGGTGGTGCATGCAACTGGAGTTTGTTTGCAGTGGCTGGAGGCCCTGTCATGCCCATTCTCTCCATTTGCCTCTCTCTCCCTGATGAGTAAATAAATAAAATATCTGTTTGAAAAAGGAAGATGGAGGGCTGGAGAAATGGCTTAGCGGTTAAGCGCTTGCCTATGAAGCCTAAGAACCCCGGTTCGAGGCTCGATTACCCAGGACCCACATTAGCCAGATGCACAAGGGGGCGCACACATCTGGAGTTTGTATGCAGTGGCTGGAGGCCCTGGCGTGCCCATTCTCTCTTTCTCTATCTGTCTCTTTCTCTGTCTGCTGCTAATAAATAAATAAAAATAAAAATAAAAATAAACGAAAAAAAATCTTTAAAAAAATAAATAAAAAGGAAGATGGAGGACTACGTTAATCCTGGTTATAAGCTATCTTTTCAAGATAAAACAAAACTATTTCCTTTCCTAACATTAATGAGCTATAAGACACCACCATAGTACATCCAATTTATTTTTTTATATTTTATTATTTATTTATTTGAGAGAGAAAAAGAGACAGACAGAGAATGGGTGCACCAGGGCCTTTAGCCACTGCAAATCAACTCCAGACTCATGCGCCACCTTGTGCATCTGGCTGATGTGGGTACACAGGGAATCGAACCTGGGTCCTTTGGCTTAACCACTAAGTCATCTCTCAAGCCCCCAATTATATATTTATTTATTTATATTTATTTACTTATTTTGAATTCATGAGGTAGGGTCTCACTCTAGCTCAGGCTGACCTGCAGTTCACTATGTAGTCTCAGGGTGGCCTCAAACTCTCAGCAGTCCTCTTACCTCTGCCTACCAAGTGCTGGGATTAAAGTTGTGTGCCATCACAAGAAGCTGGCGAGAAGCTATCTACATTTTTAAAAACATTTTATTTGTATTTATTTGAAAGAGAAAGAATGGGCACACTAGGGCCTCTAGCTGCTGCAAATGAACTCCAGACGCCACCTTGTGCAGCTGGCTTACGTGGGTTCTGGGGAATTAAGCCAGAATCATTAGGTTTCACAGGCAAATGGGAAGAGCATAGTGCTCTTACCTATGGAGAACAGTCAGAACTTTCTGACAACCATTCCCACAGCTTTATATTCCACAAGACATCACCAAAATCAAATTATGACTTCCCACTGTGGATTCAAAGACTTTATCATTCTAAAATCCCAACTCTGCTGATACTGGCTAATAACAACTGGTTTTTCTTTTTCTTTTTTTAATTTCATGTATTTTAGCTATACTTTTACTTATGATTTAACCATTTAATTATTCCTGATAATTGACTTTATCCTGTTGTTTACTCCTTGAGGTTGGCTACTTTCTCATAATATATGTATATATATGTATACACACACACACACACACACACACACATATATATATATATATATATATATATAAAATTTGGTTTTTTTAAGTAGGGTCTCACTCTGGCTCAGACTGACCTGGAATTCACTATGTAGTTTCAGAGTGGCCTCGAACTCATGGAGCTCCTCCTATCCCTGCCTCCTAAGTGCTGGGATTAAAGGCGTGTGCCACCATGCCCATCTTATATATTTTTTTAAATTACAAATGAGACTAAGAACTGATTAATGTATATAGATTCACATACATCTTTAATTCTGAGTTCTGCTTATTTAACCAAGTCTCTAGGAATGTGCTTGCCATCTTCCTGATATGTTAAAAATCTCTGTGTAGGGCTGGAGAGATGGCTTAGTGGTTAAGCGCTTGCCTGTGAAGCCTAAGGACCCCGGTTCGAGGCTCGATTCCCCAGGACCCACGTTAGCCAGATGCACAAGGGGGTGCACGCATCTGGAGTTCTGTTTGCAGTGGCTGGAAGCCCTGGCATGCCCATTCCCTCTCTCTCTCTCTATCTGCCTGTTTCTCTGTGTCTGTTGCTCTCAAATAAATAAATAAAAAATGAAGAAAAAAATTAAAAAAAAATCTCTGTGTATGTATGTGTGGTTTTCTTTGATGGACATATCACAAGCCTGTGACCCCAGCACTAGGTGCAGAATTGTTGAGTGACATACTTCTTGGCTGGTGTTGATGCTTCTGTTCATTCAATACTGGGCAGTAGTCATTTCTTTATTCCCAACTTTCTGGTCTGGGAGGTAGAAACAGGAGGATCAGGAGTTCCAGGTCATCCTTAGAGTTCTGCTTCTTACTTGGTTCCCCAAATTGAAACCTGGGGCCAGCTTGCTCCAGAATAGACCAGCAAGTTGGGAATAAAGAAATGACTACTGCCCAGTATTGAATGAACAGAAGCATCAACACCAGCCAAGAAGTTTGTCAGTCGACAATTCTGCATTAGTACAGCAGTAATCCTGGAATATATGTTTCATAGTACTTTAACTTTCTCTCATTTATCCTCACACCTTTAAAAATTAGGTATAGCTAGGTATGGTGGCTCATGCCTTTAATCTCAGCACTTGGGAGGCTGATGTAGAAGAATCACTGTGAGTTCAAGGCCAGCCTGGAATACTGAGTGAGTTCTAGCTCACCCTAAAGCGAGACACGGCTTTGAAAAAAGTGGGTGGTGTGGAGCCGGGCATGGTGGCTCATGCCTTTAATACCAGCACTCAGGAGGCAGAGGTAGGAGGATTGCTGTGAGTTCGAGGCCACCCTGAGACTACATAGTGAATCCCTGGTCCCAGAGTAAGACCCTACCTCAAAAAAAGGGGGGGTGGTGGTGCATGCTTTTAATTCGAGGCAGAGGTAGGAGGATCACCATGAGTTCCAGGCCAACCTGAGACTACATACATAGTTAATTCCAGGTTGCCCTGGGCTAGAGTGAGACCCTACCTTGAAAAAACAAACAAGGGCTTGGAAAGATGGCTTAGTGGTTAAGACGCTTGCCTGCAAAGCCAAAGGATCCAGGTTCGATTCCCCAGGACCCAGGTAAGCCAGATGCACAAGGGGGCGCACACATCTGGAGTTCATTTGCAGTGGCTATAGGCCCTAGAGTGCCCATTCTCTCTCTCTCTGCTTCTTTCTCTCAAATAAATAAATAAATAAAAATAAAAATATTTTTAAAAAGAGCTGGATGTGGTGACACATGCCTTTAATTCCAGGGAGGCAGAGGTAGGAGGATCACTGTAAATTTGAGGCCACCCTGAGATTTCATAGTTCATTCCAGGTCAGCCTAAACTAGAGTGAGACCCTACCTCAAAATAACAACAAAAACTTTAAAAAAGGGGGGGGGCATGTTTTAATTAAGAATAAGGAGCCAAGTGTGGTGGCACACAACTTCACAACTTTAATCCCAGCACTTGGGAAGCAGAGGTAGGAGGATTGCTGTGAGTTGGAGGCCACCCTGAGACTATATAATTAATTCCAGGTCAGCCTGGGCCAGGGTGAGACCCTACCTTGAAAAACTAAAAAAAAAAAAAAAAAAAAAAAAAAAAAGAATGAGGAAACAGGTTCAATTCCATAGTACCCAAGCCCAAAAAGAAAAAAATGAATCCCATATTCTCTCTCACAAATGGATCCTTTTAATGTTTGTTTGGATGAAAGTAATAAGATGTGAGATGGAGTATGGGCTATGATTCAAGACTAAGAGAAGGGAAAAGAGGTGAGAAGAAGGGGGAAAAGAACAAAAGGAAATGTGTACTATGGAAGCAGAAAGGTGGCTATGTTGGGGAGAAGAGAACAAGGGGGAAAGGAGAAGGGAGGAAAGGTAAATTTAAAAATTGTCTGAAAAATCCGCTGGGCATGGTGGTGCACGCCTTTAATCCCAGCACTCGGGAGGCAGAGGTAGGAGGATTGCCTTGAGTTCGAGGTCACCGTGAGACTCCATAGTGAATTCAAGGTCAGCTTGGCTAGAGTGAGACCCCACCTCGAAAAACCAAAACCAAAAACAAAACAAAAATATTGTCTGAAAAAAACCAAACCTAGCCGGGCGTGGTGGCGTACACCTTTAATCCTAGCACTCGGAGGCAGAGGTAGGAGGATCGCCGTGAGTCCGAGGCCACCCTGAGACTCCACAGTGAATTCCAGGTCAGCCTGGGCTAGAGTGAGACCCTACCTCGGAAACAAACAAACAAACAAACAAACAAACAAACAAACAAAAAAACCCAAACCTAATTCTCTGTATGTGAATAAAAAATATATATATAGGAAAAATAATCACCAAGGACCCTACCTAAGCATCATTCTGCTTTCCTTTTATTTTCCTGTACTTTAAAATGAAGTTAAATGCATACTTTATAAGAACTTAAAACAGAAATGTACTTTTGCTAGAGCTTTGTCAGTAGCTTGAGAGGCACTATGATTAAGAGACTTTATTTTTATTTTTTTGATTTTTCAAGGTAGGGTCTTGTTGTAGCCCAGGCTGGCCTGGAATTCACTGTATAGTCACAGGGTGGCCTCCAACTCTCAGCAATCCTCCCACCTTGGCCTCTCAAGTGCTCTACCACTGCCCAGGTTTTTGTTTTGTTTGTTTGTTTAGGAGACTCTATTCTGTGGTTAAGCAAAGTGCTCATTCTGTTGTGTTGAAGCTATCACTCAATAGACAGAATCTAGGAAGAAACCAGACTATTGCTACCTTGTTCAATAACATTAGAATTACAAAAGTTAAAAGCTGGGCACGCCTTTAATCCCAACACTCGGGAGGCTGACATAGGAGAATCTTCATGAGCTCGAGGCCACCCTGAGATTTACATGGTGAATTTCAGGTTAGCCTGAGCTAGAATGAGATCCTACCTTGGACAGAGAGAGAGAGAGAGAGAATTACAAAAGTTACATCTTCCACAAATTAATTAGTTTGCCCAACATCAGGGAAAGAATGCTAAACTAGGACCAGAATTCAGTTTTTAACTCCAACTTCCCATAATACAATTATTGAGCATCTACATGCCTAAGACCATGAAGGACACAAAAGACATGGATTGTTTGTGAATAGCTTAGTTTTTAGGCTAGTTTTAAGACTTTATAGCAAACATTAGCTTTGCTAATAAACACAGAATCATACAACTCAATGGGGTTTTCTCAGATCCTTTCTTTGAAGTGTAGCTTGGCTATCTTGGAGAGGTTTGCAGCTCCCTGCTTTTGTAGCTGCTCTGATTAGGCTGTATTGTTCTGCCTTCCTTAGTGTTCTTAGGTGTGATTTGGGGTGGGAGACAATCTAATTGACCAAAGCCCTTGTAGGTACCAAAAGCCCTGTGTGTATGTGTATTTGAATATGGTCAATTACTTATTTAAAAAGAAACTGAAGGGATGGGGATGAGGTATAGCTCAGTTCGCAGGGTGCCTACCCAGCATGCATAACCAGGCATGATGGCATACATCTAAAATTCCAGCACTTGAGAGACTAACACAGGAGAATTGTGAGTTTGAGGCCAGGCCAGATTGTGCTACATGGTGACACTCTTGTCATCAAAAACCAATTTAGAAGCCGGGCATGGTGGTGCACATGCCTTTAATCCCAGCATTTGGGAGGCAGTGGTAGGAGGATTGCTGTGAGTTCAGGGCCAGCCTGAGAACAGCATAGTAAATTCCAGGTCAGCCTGGCCTAGAGTGAGACTCTACATCAAAAAAAACAAAACAAAACAAAACAAATTGGAGCACAACACGGTGGCACATGCCTTTAGTCTCAGCAGAGGTAGAGGTAGAAGGATTGCCGTGAGTTTGAGGCCACCCTGAGACTACATAGTGAATTCCAGGTCAGCCTGGGCCAGAGTGAGACCCTACCTCAAAAAAGCAAAAAATAAACAAATTAATTAAATTGAAAAAACAAAACAAAACCTGGAGCAGATCAGAAAGAGACAACACTCTCCTTTGACTCCAAGTGACAAATGATTCTTTCTGCAAGACAGACAACATAGCCTGGCTTATGGGAGCACAGGAAGTCTCTGAAGAAGCCCTGACAGAGGCTAACATACTGTCTCCACGCAGGTAGTACTGAAACGTCATACTATGCCTATTCCCAAATGAATCTACTGGGTCTTCATATTAATGCAGAGGCCAGAAAACATTTACTACTCTCTCTAGTTTACTGTGCCAGGATAAACCCCAAAGAGGAGTTGTGCCAGAATCCCAATTATAAAATATAAACTAAGGAGAATCAGAGACACATAGAATCATGGCATGCAAAAACTTATGGGAGCTGTCAAGTACAGAAAAAAAAAAAAATCAAAAGCTGGGCATGGTGGCACAAGCCTATAAACCCAGCACTTGGGAGGTGGAGGCAGGAGAATCGGTTCAAGGCTATTCTTCCCTATATAGTGAGTTCAAGGCCAGCCTGGGATACCCCAGACCATGTCTCAAAAATTCAAAGGAAAAAATATTGATAAAAGGTTATTCTTAGCCGGGCATGGTGGTGCACGCCTTTAATCCCAGCACTTGTGAGGCAGAGATAGGGGGATCATCCTGAATTCAAGGCCAGCCTGAGACTACATAGTGAATTCTAGGTCAGCCTGGGCTAGAACAAGACACTACCTAAAAAAAAAAAAAAAAAAAAAAAAAAGATTGGGCCAGGTGTGGTGGTGCACACCCACACCTTTAATCCCAGCACTTGTGAGGCAGAGGTAGGATTGACATGAGTTTGAGGCTACCCTGAGAATTCCAGGTCAGCCTGGGCTAGAGTGAAAACTTACCTCAGAAAAAAAAGAAAAAAAAAAAAAAGATTGGGTTGGGGAGATGGCTTAGCAGTTAAGGCACTTGCCTGCAAAGCCAAAGGACCCAGGTTTGATTCCCCAGGACCCATGTAAACCCGATGCACAAGGTGATGCATGCATCTAGAGTTCATTTGCAGCAGCTAGAGGCCCTGGCACACCCATTCTCTCTCTCTCTCTCTCAAATAATTGTATATTTTTATTTTTTTGGTTTTTCGAGGTGGGGTCTCACTGTGGCTCAGGCTGACCTGGAATTCACTGTGTAGTTTCAGGGTGGTCTCAAAATCAGTGATCCTCCTACCTCTGCCTCCCTAGTGCTGGGATTAAAGATGTGCGCCGTCACGCCCGGCTTAAATGTATATTTTTAAAAGCGATGCTAAATATAAGATGGTAGACAAATTGATGATATATACAATGATCATGTGTTTCTGCTGAGAACCTCAGGTCTTTTTGTTTCTGGAGACAATGTTTGGCTTCCTGGCTGGCCTGGAATTCTCAGTGATCCTTCTGTCTCAACCTCCTGAGTGCTAGGGTTACAGGTGTGAGCCACCACACCTGGTCAAGGTTGGGTTCTTGATTCTGGCCACCTCCAGGTGAGTCTGGCTTTACGATTTTCTCTCAAGTTTTCTGGTAAAATTATTCTTTTTGTGTTGGGGGTTCTGGGCTAAACGCTTTTATATAGGTCTTATCCCCATCTTATAGATAAGGGAACTAAGGCTCCAGATAGTTAACAGATCTGTTGTATTACTTAAGACTTGAATCTAGTCCTTGCTCTTAGTCATTAATACTGTACTAACCTGCACAATTACACTTAAGGCCCTGCACTGTCTGCCCCACCCCATTTGATTTCATTTGTAGAAACCTGCAACTTCTCCAAAGATGGGCCTCTGTATATACACACTAGGTGAGAAATGACTTCTCCCCTGCTACAAAGAACAATGAATTCAGCAGGGTCAAATGTATCCATAAAAACAATCATATCTAAGGCTGGGCGTCGTGGTACATGCCTTTAATCCCAGCACTCGAGAAGCAAAGGTAGGAGGCCATGAATTCGAGGCCACCCTGAGACTACGTAGTGAATTCCAGGACAGCCTGAGCTTGAGTGAAACCCTACCTCCAAAACCAAAAAAAAAAAAAAAAAAAGAGACCATATCTGATGACATCAGAGGCCCTCATCTGTAAGATCCTTTTCAGGGGATAAGGTATGCTTTTACTCATTAGGCAATTGCCAAGTCTTTTTTTTCCCAGGCTGGCCTCAAACAGCGATATCGAGTGCTGAGATTAAAGGTGTGCACCACCACACCCAACAAGACTTTGTTAAGAAGCTAAGATATAGAGGATGGGTGTCCCGCCTTTCCTCAGAGGAAGTCTGACATAAACTTGGCATTTCTATCTCACTGGAATGAATAAAGGAACTTTGGCATCTTTCCTCTCTCTCCATCAATGAGCCTTTTGAGACTAAGATAGTGAACATTTATTATTGTCTAGTGAACCACAGGATCTGGTTGAGATAGGCATGGGCACCATCTCTCAAGAAAAGCCTATTGGAGCACCGACCAGAAACTGCAGACGCTGTGAGGGAGGTAATGTAGAACTTGGCTCTCTAGAGGCTAACACTAAGGTGTTTTTATCACATGTCCAGAAAAAAGGGATCAGAATCATTTTTCACTTTCTAGACAACCAACCTACATTTATTTTTGTATTTTGTGGCTGAGCCAGAGGCTCATCCAATGATGAGAATGAAAAACCTGGTTAGAGTTAACACCTGGATGCACTCTAAGGAGGGCAGACTGATGAGGACACTTCTGGGCTTTCCTCTTTTCTGCAGTGTGTGGTCATGACTGCTAGGCCTCCGGCAGGTGCTTAACTGCAGGGTTAACCGTATGCTTCTCTCAGGAACGTTGGGTGAAATGAGGAGCTCTCCACATGATGAGAACTTCTGCTGGAGTTTACCTTACCTTTTCCAACAATCCACTTTTGCATCTTTGGTGAACAAGTTTGACCTGATTAGGGGACTGGTGAATGAGAACTGGCTTGTACAACAGTTGAACTTCCTGATTTTGAACAGCTATGGACTAGGACCCCACGTACTTCCATCTTTCTGTAATGGACCTGCACATCACCTGATATCTGATTTTACAGCTCTTGCTTGCTTGGTTGGTAGTTGAACTGTAATGTTTGCCAAAGTTTAGATTCCTGCTGGCTACAGTTCCTTATAGAAAGGGCTATGAATTCACCTGTGACATTTATTTTTTGTTTTTCGAGGTAGGGCCTCACTCTAGCCCAGGCTGACCTGGAATTCACTCTGTATTCTCAGGGTGGCCTTGAACTCATGGCAATCTTCCTACTTCTGCCTCCCAAGTGCTGGGATTAAAGGAGTGTGCCACCACGCCCCGCTCCATCTGTGACATTTTAGTGCACAGATCTCATTACTCACTTGGTATCCTGGTCAACTTTGAGTTAAATCACTTTTAGGTGTTATCTAACCCCACATCACACCTAGCGTAGGGATCTCTTCAGCTTTCCCTAGCAGATGCTTCCTTCCATCAAGAAAAAGCTTACCACTTCTGATAGTCTTTGACTTTTTTTCCTTTTTCGTTGGTGGAATCAAGGTGCAAATCTCTCATTCAAGTTTCTGGTGAGTCACCAATGAGGTCATAATGCTGTTTTGGGTATTTCCAGAACTCCCAATTTTTCCTATGGAATACCTAGATTCTGGCTAATAGTTTTTCATTCCAATACACCAGGGTTCTGCCATCATCTGTCTTGTCTATCCCTGTGGGTTTTCTCATTTTGTTTTTTGAGGTAATGTCTCACTCTAGTCCCTATGTAGTCTCAGGCTGACCTCGAACTCATGGTGATCGTCCTACCTTTGCCTTCTAAGTGCTGGGATTAAAGGTGTGTGCTACCACGCTTGGCCCTGTGGGTTGTTTCATTGCCTACAGACTAGTTATGAAAGTAGACCATGTCTCATACACATGGTCCCTTGTACTGCAAATGTCATAGAACAGTGTTTTATACATGTAAAATCCTGAAGAGCATGTTCAGACAGAGCCTTCCCAGGGGCGTACATAACTACACAAATACCATTTCCTAGCATGGTCACACAGAAGGCAGAAAAGTTGGACTCAGCGATACAGAGAAGCAGGTTCCTTCCTTACTCATCAAGGTAGTTTATGTCTAATAGACCCAGACCTTGTTCCAGGCATCATAGATGATTCTGGATAAACAAAGGTGTAGGAAAAACAACTTTTTCTGCCCAAGATAAAGGGCTTTTGCATTCTGTCTTCCACCTCAGGCTCCAAGTAAAAGCAAAACAAATCAAACTGATTTCCATCAAGTTTCTACAAGAACTGTTCTGCTTTGATTTTGCTGTCTCACTTGGCTTTGCCTGGACAGAAGCCAGAGTCAGAGACAGGGTTTTGGCAGAGACGAACTGTAGCACAAGCTTTTTCTTTCTTTTTTTAAATTTCCAGAGGCTTACTTGCTTTCAACAGCCTTATTTTGCAGATGAAAATGTGAGAGCTGTAAAGAGAAAAGGACCTAAGCCAGTTGCACAGATACCTAGGAGCAGATCCAGGTTCAGATGCTCCTGAGTGATTAAGGAACTCCAAGGAAAGAACACATGGTAGCCAAGATCACTCAAACAGGCAAGACAGGCTGTCCCTGTCTACATGATAGCACATTAGTGGTTGAGGAGGGGTCACAGTTTGCTCAAGCTGTCAGTGCAGTAGGATCAGGGAGCAGGGATGGACCCTCTCTCTGATGGCTCAAGCGTGCACATTACAATACTGTTATCACATTATTGAGGAAACAAAAGCCCTGAGAGTGCAATGCAATGCACTTTCTGAAACTCCTTAATGCTTCTGGAAAATGCTGTGATCTTTGTTCCTGATGGCTACAAGTAAAAGACACCAGAAATGGAAAAGCCAATGTATTGCCTTGGGAAAGATAAGGAACAATTTGACATCAAGGACTCTAAAATCATGGTTCGGACACAGATTTTAGGCTGTTCTGTCAGTTGTGCCAGCTGCTTCCCTAGGATCTTAAGATATTGAAGCTGGATGGAGAATTCTCCCAATTTTCTAATCAGGGCCTTTGTAAAGGTTTCTGGCCATTTAAAAGCTATTATAAGAGCTGGAGTATTTCAAAGCAAGCAACTAAAAGCTAAGGTCCCCATAAATAAGATATTAATGTCAGATTTCTTGTTCACCAACATTAAACAAAATGTATTAGCAGATGGAATCTAGACCTAGGAAGGTGGTCTGAGTCACCAGTTTCAGGGAAAGTTGACTACACAGGTGTGAACAGAGCTTAGCTGATTTCAAGGGTAAAGCAACATAACAGCAGCTGCAGCACAGGCTTCCAACAATCACCTCACCACGAAGGAATCAGTGAGACTGTGGACACCCTCATGCCTTGTAAGGGCTTCACGCTTGGGGGGGCTTTTCCCATGAACCTGTTTCTACCTAGAGGCACAGGCTACTCTCACTCTGAAACCTAGTGACAGGAGGATCAGAGGTCAAATCTTGCTTTCCAACTTCTCTGAAATACTGGTAACTTCTGCTTCTGTGATATCTTTGAAAAGATGGAGGTGCTGGACTCTTTTCCAGTTCTTTCTGGATTTCAAAATGTGGTATTCTTGTTGTTGGCAAGTTCCAAAACACAAGCATGTCTCTAGCCAAGTGTAGAACACCCCAAATTCCTTTATGTACCCAGTAATAATTACTGTGGGTGGTGAAGGGGCTTTGTGGGCTGTCTTCCCAACTTTCTGTCCTTCTGTGAACAGATAAGAGACCACAGATCTATAAAACTCCTCCTCCACTCCCTTCCCCATACCATTGATTGGTCTCTAAACCATCTGTGTTAACACCTAGGCCAGAAGTTTCAAGCCCAGTTAAGAGTGGACCGGGTGGGTCTGGCAGCTGTGTGGAGGGGTCCCTATCACCCACAGAGCCTCCACTATGGCCAGTCCGAAGGTGGTCCTTGAGCGTCTGCTTGTAGCGGAAACTCCTGCCGCAGAGCGCGCAGGGATAGGGCCGCTCGCCCGTGTGGATGCGCTGGTGCTTCATGAGGTGATGCTTGCGGATGAAGCTCTTGCCACAGTGTGGACAATGGAAGGGCCGCTCACCCGTGTGCAGCCGCCGGTGGTTCAACAAGTGTTCCTTGCGCATGAAGCTCTTGCTGCAGTCTGTGCATGGGTAGGGTCGCTCGCCGGTGTGGATCATCTGGTGGCGGATAAGAGCCGAGTGCCCATTGAAGTCAATGCCACACTGAGGGCAGGAGAAGGGGCGTTCTTGTGCATGACCCCGCTGGTGCAGCAGGAGGCTGATCTTCAGGCTGAAGCTCCGGCCACACTGTGCACAGCGAAAGGGCCTCTCACTGGCGTGAGCTCGCCGATGGCTGGTTAATCGAGCTTGGTCAGCAAAGCGCTTGGGGCAATCAGGACAGGGGAAAGGTCGTTCAGTACTGTTGTGGACACGGAGGTGGTAGGTGAGTCGTGAGGGGTGAGTGAAGGTCCGGGCACAGTGTGGGCAGGTGGGTGGTGGTTCACTGGCAAAGTCCTGAGAGGTGCTGCCAAGGTCCACCTGTGGAGCAAAGTGCTTGGGGCACTGGGCACAAGTTAAGGGATGTTCGCCAGCATGGCTGCATTGGTGTGTCATTAACATGTCTTGGCTGAGACTCTTGCCACAATGGTGGCATGAGAACAACTGCTCTCCGACTGGAGGTGGGAGTGGGTAGCTTCCTAACTGAGTAAAAGTCACTTGTCCCTCTGATGCTTCAGGTAAGTCAGTGGCTGCACGTCCAAAAGGCGTTATGGGTGCAGATTGCTGGCTTTTGAAAGCTACGTCTGAAAAAGCATCCTTTGCTGCTGCTGCTGGAGGAGCAGAGAAGGTGACTGGAACTTCAGGGCACAAGGAGGCTCTGGCAAGGTCTTCTGCCTTGATGACAAGCTCTTCATCTGAAAGAAAGACTCAAAAGTTACATCTGTCAACAGCTACCTCACCAGCACCCTGTGTTCCTACCCTGCTCTTGTAGGCTGCCCCTATGCTCTTAACTGCTCAGACAAGCTCAGCAGAGGGCTGCTGTGACTAATCCAGGCACTTGTAGGGCCTGTGGTAAATTATCAGAAATTAAGGCTGTACTTCTTTGATGTTCTATTTGAAAAAGGAATAATAAATATTCTCCATATTATTTTTCAGCTCTACTCAAGAACTTACTGTAATGACAAAGCCTAAAACCATCTATATATCTCCTATTCTAATCCCATCATTGTTTTCCTTTGAGGAAGGGCACCTCTCTAACATTTTTGTACACACTCTATCCCAGCTTCCCCCTTTTTTTCCCCCTTGGATTGAGACCATCTTTCTGTGTAACCCTGTCTAGAACACTATGTAATTATGGTGACATTAAATTTACACCAATCCTTCTGTTGCTGCCTCCTGATGGCTGAAAAGTACCACCCCTGGCTTTATTCTAGCCTAAGTGTCTTCATATATACTTTGTTTTTATGTATTCTCATACTTTTGGTCAATCTAAATGCACTTGTTTTTCTTTCCCTGACAATTCTGTTTATTTTTCTTTTTAAAAATATATTTATTAGAGAGAGAGAGAGAAAGAGTCAGATACACAGAGAGAATGGGCATGTCAGGGCCTCTAGCCACTGCAAACGAACTCCAGACACATATGCCACCATATACATCTGGCTTATGTGGGTACTGGAGAATTGAACCTGGGTCCTTAGGCTTCACAGGCAAGTGCCTGTAGCAGTCAGCTTCAAGTTCACTGAGATGAATTTCCAGACCAGACACACTTATGGAGGAAGGGATTTATTGAAGCTTACAGATCCAGGGGAAGTTCCATAATGGTAGAAGAAACTGGCCTGCTTTCACAGGCCCAAGCAGAGAAAGAGCAGTACAAGCCTAAAGGTCAAAAGCCACAGCACACTTCAGGAACTCCAGCTAGGCACACTTTGCATATTTTTAGATTGAAATCTCAAATCCACCACCACACCTTAAGATCCACCCAGTGACCTTGCCTCCAGCCAGGTGGCTAGAGATGCAAACTACAAATAAGCAACTGAATATATTGGGGGCCATCTATTCTATTCAAACCACCACAGTGCCTAATTGCTAAGCCACTTCTCCAGCCACCCCCCCCCTTTTTTGAGGTAGGGTCTCATTGTAGCCCAGGCTGACCTGGAACTCATAGTGATCCTCCTACCTCTGCCTCCAAGTGCTAGGATTAAAAGTGTGTGCCACCACACCTGGCTATCTTTCTTTTTTAATATTTAATTTTTTTGTTTATTTATTTGAAAGACAGAGAGAGGCAGACAAACAGAGAGACAGAATGGGCGCACCAGGCCCTCTAGCCACTGCAAACGAACTCCAGATGCATGTTCCACCTTGTGCATTTGGCTTACGCAGGTACTAGAGGATTGAACTGATGAGGTCCTTTGGCTTTGCAGGCAAATGCCTTAACCACTAAGCCATCTTTCCAACCCTCTTTCTTTTTAAAATATTTTATTTATTTACTTGACAGAGAAAGAGGGAGAGAGAGAATGGGCGTGCCAGGGCCTCCAGCCACTGCAGACGAACTCCAGATGCTTGCGCCCCCTTGTGCATCTGGCTAATGTGGGTCCTGGGAAAGTAAACCTGGGTCCTTTGGTTTTGCAGGCAAATAACTTAACCTCTAAGCCATCCCTCCAGGCCCTTTCTTTTTTAAATATGGTGCTTGAGTTGGGGGTGGTGGCACATGCCTTTAATCTCTGCACTTGGAGGCGGAGGCAGAAGGATCACCACAAATCTGAAGCCAGCCTGGGGTACACAGTGAGTTCTAAGTCAGCCTAGGCTAGAGAGATAGACCCTACATCAAAAAACAACAAAAAATTGGGCTGGAGAGATGGTTTAGCAGTTAAGGAGCTTTCCAGTAAGGCCAAAGGACCTGGGTTTGATTCCTTAGTACCCATGCAAAGTCCATGCAAAGTTTGATGCACAAGGTGGTACATGTGTCTGGAGTTTGTTTGCAGTGACTAGAGGGTCTGGCGCATCCATTCTCTCTCTCTGACCCCCTTAATAAATAAATTATACGTGTGTGTGTGTGTGTGTATTTCTTTATTACTTTTTTTTTTTTTTTTTTTTTTTTGAGGTAGGGTCTCACTCTGGTCCAGGCTGACCTGGAATTAACTGTGTAGTCTCAGGGTGGACTCGAACTCATGACAATCCACCTACCTCTGCCTCCCGAGTGCTGGGATTAAAGGCGTGCGCCACCACGCCCAGCTTTTTTTTTTTTGATTTTTTTGAGGTAGGGTCTTGCTCTAGTCCGGGGGCTGATCTGGAATTCACTATGTAGTTTCATGGTGGCATCAAACTCACAGCAATCTTCCTACCTCTGCCTTCTAAGTGCTGGGATTACAGGTGTGCACCACCATGCCCAGCTAAAATATTTTTAAAAAACATTTTAAAATTACATATATATATAGGTTGAACCCAGGGCTATCTGGATGTTAAGTACACACTTGATCACTGAGCTATACCTGGACCCAACATTTCTAATTTGTCCTTACAGCTAAGAGTGTGTTTTCTCACTTACAATTTATCTCAGTGACCTTTTGGTTTGATTTCTTGGTTGACTGTGCCTCTTGGCTTTCTCCCAGTTCCTTGTTTCCACACAGCCCGTTTCAGATGCATTCTTCAGTCACTTCTGGCATAACTCAGATCTGGTCATTAGAATCTGTTCTCTGTTACTCACCAGCATATGTACCTTTGTAAAGGTCACTCTCCTTGGCCTCCTGGGGGGCCACAACCTGAGGCTCTTCCTCTTGTTTGATCCAAGACAGAATATCTGAGGTTGAAAGGCCAGGCTCTGTTGGGAGGTTGGGGAAAGAAGAGAGAATGACCTTCAGGGAATTGAATCTGCTGGTTGGTTTACTAAACACTGCATTTTGCCCAAATACTTCTTTTCCTTTTTTTGAAAGAGTCTCATATAGCCCAAGATGACCTCAAAGTTATTATTATAGTGGAGGATGACTTTGAAGTCCTTATCTTTCTGCCTCCACCTTCCAAGTACTGAGGTTACAAGTGTATGCCACCATGCTTGGCTGATTTTTTTTTTTTTTTTTAGTTTTGGTTTTTCAAGGTAGGGTCTCATTCTAGTCCAGGCTGGCCTGGAATTCACTTTGTAATTTCAGGTGGCCTTGAACTCATGGTAATCTTCCTACCTCCCCTCCAGAGTGCTGGGATTAAAGGTATGCACCACCAGGTGTGGCTCAATTTTTGTTATTTTTAAGACAGAGTATCACAATTTAGCCCAGCTTGACCTCAACCTAATCCTCCTGGATTGACCTTCCAATAGCTGTGATAATAGGGATGCACAGCCACATATAGTTCCAAATACTTATTTCTCACTATAACAAAACAGATCTAGCTTTTTTTTTTTTTTTTTGAGGTAAGGTCTCGCTCTTGCCTAGGCTGACCTGGAATTCACTCTATTGCCTTTGGCCACTCGAAACAAATTCCAGATGTGTGGACCCCCTTGTACATCTGGCTCACATGGGTACTGAGGAATCAAACCTAGGTCCTCTGGCTTTGCAGGCATGTGCCTTAACCACTAAACCATCTCTCTGGCCCTAGATCTAGCCTTTTTAAGTGTACACAACAACTCTGAATAACTATTGAGAATGAAAGCAAACTTCCATATTATCTTTTCTTCTCTTTCACTTATTTTTGTTTTTGAGGCAAGGTCTTGCTGTGTAGCCACAAACTCTCATCAATTGTCCTGCCTTAGCTTCCCAAGAGCTGACATGACAAGTATATGCCACTACCCTGGCTTTATATTTGCTTAAATGATATAGGTCATTGTCTCATGAATCTTCTGAGAGATGAAAATAGCATTTGCCAAGTCCTTCGGATCTTGGAGTTATTTTCAAAAGAACCCAGCCCCATCCCAGAACGCTTTACACACGTGCACAACTGCTTTCCTTGCTTTATTCCAGCCTAGGCCTACATGGTCTTTTCTTTTTTTTCTTTCTTTTTTTTTTTTAATCTATAAATAAGGACAAACTGGCAAGCTGCTATAATCTCTCTATAGCTATTTCTCAAAAAAGCCAAACAAGCCGGTGTAGTGGCGCACACCTTTAATCCCAGCACTCAGGAGGCAGAGGTGGAGGACTGCTGTGAGTTCAAGGCCACCCTGAGACTAACAGTGAATTTCAGGTCAGCCTGGGCTAGAGTGAGACCCTACCTTGAAAAACCAAAACAAACAAACAAACAAAAAAAGTTCTAGTGGTTAGCTAACTGAATTAATACAACCAAGTAAATATTTATTTTATTAAATTACTGGTCTTGGGCTGGAGAGATGGCTTAGCGGTTAAGCGCGTGCCTGTGAAACCTAAGGACCCCGGTTCGAGGCTCGACTCCCCAAGACCCCATGTTAGCCAGATGCACAAGTGTGCGCACGCATCTGGAGTTCGTTTGCAGTGGCTGGAGGCCCGGACGTGCCCATTCTCTCTCTCTCTCTCTCTGCCTCTCTCTCTGCCTGTCGCTCTCAAATAAATAAATAAAAAATAAACAAAAAAATTTTAAATTACTGGTCTTCAGAACTACTACCACATATACACATATAATACCACATATACACATATGCCTATCAAAATCTAGTGAGAGTGGTGTGTGTGAGGACCTTCAGAAAATGAAATGAAGAGAGCAGAGAACTTGGATAACAGGATAGCCTAATCGCACATCTGTTCAGTGATAGTATGGCAACTGTGCCACGATAGCATAGTGACACTCTACATACATTCCTCACAGACCAACACTGGATAATTAAAGACATAAAATGAAAGTAAAATCACTGGCCAATGCCAGCAGTGGGCTTAGGAGAAAGCCAGGAGATAGAGAAAAACTGAATACTGATGAGGTAAGAGGAACTGTACAAATGCTAAGGTTATGTTTTAGCATGGTTAAAATAGAAAGGCTACAGGCTAGAGAGATGGCTTGGTGGTTAAGGCGCTTGCCTGTGAAGCCTAGGGACCCAGGTTTGACTCTACAGATCCCACATAAGCCAGACACACAAAGGTGAAGCAAGCGTGAGGTCGTACATGTCCACAAGGTGATGTAAGCATATGGGGTTCGACTGCAGTGGCTGAGGCCCTGGTGTGCCAATTATCTCTCTTTCTCTCTCTCTGCCTCTCTTTCTCTCTAAAAAAGAGAAAAAAAAAATACAAAGGCTAAGTACAAGAAGAAATAGTATTTGTTTCTATGACAGGTCTTACATAGCCCATGTTGGCTTTGAACTTACTAGGTAGTCCTGATAGATTATCTTGACTAGTTCTAATTCTCCTGCCTTGCCTCTGCCTCTGCAGTACTAGGATTTATAGGCATGCAACACCATATCTGGTAAAAATATAAAATGCAAACACACACACAAATATATAGATAGATAGATAGATAGATAGATAGATAGATAGATAGATGGGGATAAAGTTTCACTATCTACATTGGTTGAATCCCATTTTAAGGACAAAAGTGATTAAGTAACTATAATTTGGTGTGTGCTTTAAGCCAATATGGATTACACTGTCTGAAAATTTGCTAGAACCTCAAATTTCTAGGATTTGTACAAAGGTCAGATAAAGTAACTGAGTTAAAACATTTTGAGGGGTTGGGGATTTAGCTCAGTGGATGAGCACTTGACTAGCAAGCACAAGGCCCTGGGTTCAGACCTCAGCACCAAAAAAAAAAAAAAAAAAAAACCAAAAAACATTTTGAGCTGCAGGTGGTGGTGCAAGTATGAAATCTTAGCACTCAAGAAACTGAGGTAGTAGGAACTTGAGTTCCAGGCCAGCCTGCTCAACATAGCAAGTTCAAGGCCAGCCATAGCTATATAGCAAGACTGTCTTAAAAAAAGGAACAATAGCCGGGCGTGGTAGCGCACGCCTTTAATCCCAGCACTCGGGAGGCAGAGGTAGGAGGATCACCATGAGTTCAAGGCCACCCTGAGACTCCGTAGTGAATTCCAGGTCAGCCTGGGCTAGAGTGAAACCCTACCTCAAAAAACCAAAAAAAAAAAAAAAAAAAAAAAAAGGAACAATAAACCATGTTGAAATTAAATTCCTTTTTTTTTTTTCCTTTTGGTTTTTCAAGGTAAGTTCTCACTCTAGTCCATGCTGACGTAGAATTCACTATGTAGGTCTTAGGGTGGCCTCGAACTCAGGAGAATCCTCCTACCTCTGCCTCCTGAGTGCTGGGATTAAAGGTATACACCACCATGCCCGGCTTAAATTCTTTTTAAGTAGACTAAAAATACTTGAAATGTGCAACTACCATTGGTAAAAATTACCAAAAGAAAATTGTTAACAAATGTAAAGCTATAACATAGTGAGGTGAATATGTTAAATATTTATATAATAAGTTGAGACCTCAAAGTCTGATGACCTTGTTTCCAAGAAGGTGAAGTTAAAATAGTCTTTTGTTTGTTGGTTGGTTGTTTTGAGATGGTCTTGCTATTAGTCCATGTTGGCCTCAAACTCACAGCCACTGTCCTGCCTTAGTCTCCTGAGTGTGGGCCCCACCATGCCTGACACAAAAACGGTGTTGAGGTAACTATATGAAAGGTTTATCATGTTAGGATATGCTGTAATCATTAATTTTCTTTTCTTTTTTATCTATGGTTTTTTGAGGTAGGGTCTCTCTCTAACCCAGGCTGACATGGAATTCACTATGTAGTCTCAGGGTGGCCTTGAACCCACAGTGATTCACTTACCTTTACCTCCTGAATGCTGGGATTAAAGGCATGTGCCACCACGACAGCTGAATTTCTTTAGGAAAAGAAAATTAGCTAGACTTAAGTGACCAGACATAAACATAGGATATAGCGCCAGACAGGACCGTGCACACCTTTAATCCCAGCACTCAGGAGGTAGAGGTAGGAGCATCACCATGAGTTCAAGACTTCAAACATCAGACTACACCTTCAGACTACAAAGTGAATTCCAGGTCAGCCTGTACTAGAGTGAAACTCTACCTAAAACAAAAACAAAAACCATAGGATATAGCAATGAACCTGGAACAATTATGGTCATTTTTTTTTTCCCTAGGACTATGACTTTGTATTGAACTCACCATAGCTTCTAACCTAAAAGAGCTCTATATGGCATTCAGTAATTATTCCACTTGAATTTATTGGGTAAAGTTTTTCTCCAAAGAATTCTAGAAAATAATGGGATATCAATATTAACCACTAGTAACAAAATAAGGGCTACAGACATATATACTTTTTTTTTTTTTTTTTTTTTTTTTTTGAGGTAGGGTCTCACTCTAGCCAAGGCTGACCTGGAATTCACTACGTAGCCTCAGGGTGGCCTTGAACTCACAGCGATCCTCCTACCTCTGCCTCCTGAGTGTTGTAATTAAAGGCATGCACCATTACACCCGGCTACATATTTTTTATTTTTAATTTAATTTTATTTATCTGAAAGATAGAGAGAGAGAGATAGTTAAGAGAGAGAATAGGTGCACCAGAGTCTTCGGTCGCTGTAGACAAACTCCAGATACATGCACCACCTGGTGCATCTGGCTTATGTGTGTTCTGGGGAATCAAACCTGGGGTCTCTGGCTTTGCAGGCAAGCACCTTTACCACTAAGACATCTCTCCTATACATTTGTTTTGGTAACAGACAAAGAAGAATTTCAGAAAATGTGCTTTTTTTCATTTTTCAGGACAAGATCTTTATTTATTTGTTTTTTAATTTTTATTTGTTTAGTAGAGAGAGAAAGAGAATAGGCATGCCAGGGCCTCTAGCCACTGTAAATGAACTCCAGACGCAGGCACCACCTTGTGCATATGGCTCATGTGGGTTCTGAGGAATCGAACCTGTGTCCTTAGACTTCACAGGCAAGCACCTTAACTGCTAAGCCATCTCTCCAGCCCAAGTTGATCTTTTTTTTTTTTTTTTTGGTAGAGCCTCACTCTAGCCCAGGCTGACCCAGAATTCACTATGTAGTGTCAGGATGGCCTTGAACCTCAAACTCATGGTGATCTTCCTAGCCTTGCCTCCCCAGTGCTGGGATTAAAGGCATGCACCACCATGACTGGCAAAACTGTAAAATTAATTCTAAGATTTTTTGTTTGTTTTTTGTTTTTTGGGGTAGGATTTTGCTCTATCCCAGGCTGACCTGGAATTCATTATGTAGTCTCAGGGTGGCCTTGAACTCACAGTAATCTTCCTACCTTTGCCTCCCAAGTGCTGGGATTAAAGGCATGAGCCACCTTGCCTGGCAACTCTAAGATATTTTGACATAAGAAGGGGGTTAGCCAAGCATAGTGGTACAAACCCTTAGTCCTAGCACTCTGGAGGCTGAGGCAGGGGGATCACCATGAGTTTGAGGCCAGCCTGAGACTACAGAGTGAATTAGAGGTCAGCCTTAGCAAGACTGAGACCTCACAAAAACCAAAAAGGAGGGATACCACATAGTAGTGCCATTTCTCTCCTGACATGTATTCTTCCATGCAAATAACTTCATGTAGTCATAAGAAACCATTCTTCCTAAAGCTCTAGAATAATACAATAATACCATACAGATTTCATTTTATAGGAAATTTGGATAATACATTTTATAAAACTGGATCTTTCAAAAGTACATCAAAATTCCTTTTTTCAAAAAATATTTTATTTTGGGGCTGGAGAGATGGTTCAGCAGTTAAGGCACTTGCTGGCAAAGCCTAACAACTTGGGTTTGATTCCCCAATATCCACGAAAAGCCAGATGCACAAAATGGCACATGCATCTAGAGTTTGTTTGCAGCAGCTGGAGGCTCTGGTGTGCCCATTTCCTCTCTCTCTGCCTCACTTTGTTTGCAAATAAGTAAATAAAATATTAATTATTTGAGACAGACAAACAGACAGACAGACAGACACACACACACACACACACACACACACACACACACACACACACACAGGCAGAGAGAGTAAATGTGGGCCCACCAGGCCCTTCTGCCACTACAAATGAACAACAGATACATACGCTACTTTGTGAATCTGGCTTTACATGGGTACTAGCGAATCAAACACTGACCATTAGGCTTTATAAGCAAGAGCCTTTAACTGCTGAGTCATCTCTCCAGCCCAAAACAAATATATTTATATTAGATATATTGATGTACTTTTGGGGCTGGAGAGATGGCTCAGCAGTTAAGGGTGCTTCCTGGACAATCATGAGGCTCTGAGAGATTGCTGAGCTTGATTCTCCAGAAGCCTACATGTAAACAGCTGGGCATGACCATACATATCTATAACCCAAGTCCTACGGGGAGTAGAGACCAGAGAATCACTGTTCAAAAACAGTAAGCTCCAGAATGAATGAAGAGTCTCAAGAAAATAAGCAATGAGAGATGGGGGAGAGAATACTCAACAGTCCCCTCTGGCTTCTGTGAGCACACAGGGTTGCCATCACACCGACTACATACATGAAACACATGCATGCATGTATACACACACACGGACATTAAATACGTTGGTCTAACAACAAATTACTGGTTAGCTCAGGCTGACCTGGAATTCACTCAGTCTCAGGCTGGCCTCAAACTCATGGTGATCCTCCTACCTCTGCCTCCCAAGTGCTGGGATTAAAGGCATACACCACCATGCTCAGCTTTTATATTAAGACTTCTTTCTTTTTTAGAGACAGGGTCTCACTATAGCCCAGGCTGACCTCGAACTCACAGCAGTCTTCTTGCCTCAGTCTCCCCAGTGCTGTGATTAAAGGTGTGTGCCACCATGCCTAAGTAAAACTATTTTAAAAGTAAACATGATACTATGAAAACAGAGAGTAGGGCTAGAGATGCAGTTCAGTTGGTCAAGTGCTTGCCCAGCATGCATGAAGCCCTGGGTTTGATCTCTGGCACCACATTTTAAAAACTGGGAACTGGGAAGATAGCCCAGCAGTAAAGGCACTTGTTAGCAAAGCCTGTGGGCCTGAGTTCAATTCCCAAGCCATCCATGTAATCCAGACGCCAAAAGGGACACAAGCTTCTGATGTTCATGTGCAGCAGCAAGAGGCTCTGGCACAACACACACTAAATAGATCAATATAAGAAATTAAAAATAGGGGCTGGGCTGGAGAGATGGCTTAGCAGTTAAGGCACTTGCCTGCAAAGCCTAAGGATCCAGGTTTGATTCCCCAGGATCCACATAAGCCAGAGGCACAAGGTGATGCATGTGTCTGGAGTTCATTTGCAATGTCTGGTGGCCTTGGAGCACCCATTCTCTCTCCATATCTTCCTCTTCCTTTCTCTCCCTTGCTCAAATAAAATAAATAAATATTTTTTAAAATTAAATAAAAATAGGGCATGGTTATTAGAACTAAGGTCACAGCTAACACCAAACACAGATGTAGTGGTTGACTTCAACACCCCTCTCTCATCAATTAACAGGTCATCCCGGCAAAAAATAAACAGAGATGCATCTGGATTAAATGAGGTCATAGAAGAAATGACCTAACAGATATATACAGGACATTTTATCCAAATGCTGCAGAATACACATTCTTTTCAGCAGCACATGGAACATTCTCTAAAATAGACCATATATTAGGACACAAAGCGTATCTTAACAAATACGGGAAAACTGAAATAATTCCTTGCATTCTATCTGACCACAATGGAATCAAACTACAAATCAATAGCAAGAAAAGCTATAGAGCATACACAAAATCATGGAAACTGAATAATACACTACTAAATGATGAATGGGTCGATGAAGAAATCAAGAAGGAAATAAAAAAATTCATAGTCAAATGATAATGAGAACACAACATACCAAAACCTTTGGAACACAATGAAGGCAGTCCTAAGAGGGAAATTTATAGTTTTAAGTGCCTATATTAAGAAACTGGAAAGGTCTCAAGTAAACGACCTAATGCTTCATCTTAAAGCCTTGGGAAAAGAAGAACAAGGCAAACCGAAAATCAATAGATGGGAAGAAATAATAAAGATTAGGGCAGAAATTAATGAAATAGAAACCAAAAAAAAAAAAAAAATCCAAAGAATCAATGAAACAGAGTTGGTTCTTAGAAAGGATAAACAAGATTGATAAGCCCTTAGCAAATCTGACCAAAATAAAGACAGAAGAGACACAAATTGATAAAATTAGAGATGAAGCCAGGCATGATGGCACATGCCTTTAATCCCAGCACTCGGAGGCAGAGGTAGGATCACCATGAGTTCGAAGCCACTCTGAGACTACATAGTGAATTCCAGGTCAGCCTGGACTAGTGTGAGACCCTACCTCAAAAAACCAAAAAAAAAAAAAAAAGAGATGAAAAAGGCAGCATCACAACAGATACCAGATAAATTCAAAAAATCATAGGGACATACAATAAAAACATATACTGCACTAAGTATGAAAATATGAAAGAAATGGATGATTTCCTTGATTTATATGACCTACCTGAATTAAGTCAAGATGAGATCAATCACTTAAATAGACCTATAACAAGTATGAAGATCCAAGCAGTTATCAAAAATCTCATAACTAAAAAAAGTCCAGGCCCAGATGGATTCACTGGTGAATTTTACCAGACCTTTAGGGAAGAACTAACACCACTGCTTCTTAAGCTTTTCCATAAAATAGAAAAAGAAGGAATCCTACAAAACTCCTTCTACGAAGCCAGCATCACCCTAATACCAAAACCAGGCAAAGATAGAACAAAAAAAGAAAATTACAGACCAATCTCCCTCATGAACCTAGATGCAAAAATTCTCAACAAAATATTGACAAACAGAATACAAGGATATATCAGAAAGATCATTCACCCCGACCAAGTAGGCTTTATCCCAGAGATGCAGGGATGGTTTAACATATGCAAATCGATCAATGTAATACATTATATAAATGGACTGAAGGACAAAAAATCACATGATCATATCATTAGATTCAGAGAAAGCATTTGACAAAATCCAACATCCCTTCATGATAAAAGTCCTACAGAAACTGGGAATTGAAGGAACATATCTCAATATAATAAAGGCTATTTATTATAAGCCTAAAGCCAACATATTACTAAATGGGGAAAAACTGGAAGCTTTCCACTAAATCAGGAACAAGACAAGGGTGTCCACTGTCCCTACTTTTATTTAATATAGTACTGGAAATCTTAGCCATAGCAATAAGGCAAGAGATGCACATAAAAGGTATACAAATTGGAAATGAAGAGATCAAGTTATCATTATTTGCAGATGACATGATTCTATACATAAAGGACCCTAAAGACTCTACCAGCAAACTGTTAGAGTTACAGATACCAGATAAATTCAAAAAATCATAGGGACATACAATAAAAACATATACTGCACTAAGTATGAAAATATGAAAGAAATGGATGATTTCCTTGATTTATATGACCTACCTGAATTAAGTCAAGATGAGATCAATCACTTAAATAGACCTATAACAAGTATGAAGATCCAAGCAGTTATCAAAAATCTCATAACTAAAAAAAGTCCAGGCCCAGATGGATTCACTGGTGAATTTTACCAGACCTTTAGGGAAGAACTAACACCACTGCTTCTTAAGCTTTTCCATAAAATAGAAAAAGAAGGAATCCTACAAAACTCCTTCTACGAAGCCAGCATCACCCTAATACCAAAACCAGGCAAAGATAGAACAAAAAAGAAAATTACAGACCAATCTCCCTCATGAACCTAGATGCAAAAATTCTCAACAAAATATTGACAAACAGAATACAAGGATATATCAGAAAGATCATTCACCCCGACCAAGTAGGCTTTATCCCAGAGATGCAGGGATGGTTTAACATATGCAAATCGATCAATGTAATACATTATATAAATGGACTGAAGGACAAAAAATCACATGATCATATCATTAGATTCAGAGAAAGCATTTGACAAAATCCAACATCCCTTCATGATAAAAGTCCTACAGAAACTGGGAATTGAAGGAACATATCTCAATATAATAAAGGCTATTTATTACAAGCCTAAAGCCAACATATTACTAAATGGGGAAAAACTGGAAGCTTTCCACTAAATCAGGAACAAGACAAGGGTGTCCACTGTCCCTACTTTTATTTAATATAGTACTGGAAATCTTAGCCATAGCAATAAGGCAAGAGATGCACATAAAAGGTATACAAATTGGAAATGAAGAGATCAAGTTATCATTATTTGCAGATGACATGATTCTATACATAAAGGACCCTAAAGACTCTACCAGCAAACTGTTAGAGTTGATAAACACCTATAGCCATGTAACAGGATACAAAATAAATACACAGAAAAATAGGGCATGGTGGCGCATGCCTTTCATCCTAGCACTCAAGGAGTTAGAAGTAGGAGGATCACCATGAGTTCGAGGCCACCCTGAGACTACACAGTGAATTCCAGGTCAGCCTAGGCTAAATCTAGATTGAGACGCTACCTCACTCCTGTCATATTGGCTACCATCATGAAAACAAATGACCATAAATGCTGGCGAGGATGTGGAAAAAGAGGAACCCTTCTACACTGTTGGTGGGAATGCAATCTGGTCCAGCCATTGTGGAAATCAGTGTGGAGGTTCCTAAGACAGCTAAAAATAGATCTAGCATATGACCCAGCTATAGCACTCCTAGGCATATATCCTAAGAACTCATCTCACCACCTTAGAAATATTTGCTCGACCATGTTTATTGCTGCTCAATTCACAATAGCTGGGAAATGGAACCAGCCTAATGTCCCTCAACTGATAAGTGGATAATGTCCCTCAACTGATAAGTGGATAATGAAGATATGGCACATTTATACATTGGAGTTCTACTCAGCAGTAAGGAAAAATGAAGTTATGAAATTTGCAGGAAAATGTATGGATCTGGAAAGGATTATAATAAGTGAGGTAACCCAGGCCCAGAAAGCCAAGCATTGCATGTTCTCTCTCATGTGTGGAACCTAGCTACAGATGATCGGACTTCCGTGTGAGTAGGAAGAAAACTCAGTAGCAAAGGCCAGTAAATTAGGAAAGAAATATAAAGGGAAGACAAAGGAAGGGAGGGGGTACTTAATAGGATGGTATTGTATGCTTATAAGTAGAATAGATTAATGGGGATGAAAAGGCCCAAAGTGAGGTCAGGGGAAGAGATTGAGTAAAGGAAAGGTGGAGGGAGGGCTAATCAAAATCTAAGAGGATATAAATAAATCATATGGAATCCTACTTTTTTGGAAAATGGAACACATAGGAGCCATAGATTACTGCTAGAAAATTTTCAGTGCCAGGGATGGGATACCTTCCAGTGAGTTGTTGGCCAGGGAGGTCCCCGATGCCTGCAAAACATTATAGGCCATTGCCAAGGCCCTTGGTTTCCCACCAGGAATAGATGGTAAGACCCTATTGCTGAAGACTCCACATACTTGGGCTGCAAGGCCACTGAGAAATCCTGCTGGAACTGAGCTGATAACCTCCACCATGTAGACCAGCTAACAAAAAGCTGGAAGAAGCAATTCTGCATGCAGTTCAATAGGAGAAAGAGAAAACACCAGTGAAGATACTCAACAGTGGACACTGCAAGCCTTGTATTTGGCCAGCTAGGCAAAATGAGCCAACAGGTGCAATAGTGGCACGTTTGTCATGGTGGAAACCAACTGCCCTCTAGTTTGACTGGAGGTCTGCTCCATGGGAGGGAATACATCCCTGATACTGAAAATTTAAAACAGGGGTAGTCATGAGCCCTAGGGGTGTCATGTCTGCTGCTGTCTGGCTAAATGTATATACTATGCTTATCAAACTGCCCAGTAAGCACTTCTATTAATGTTCATACCCTTATATTAATGCTACTTTCACTTTTGGTAGAGAATCTTCTCTTTTCAGATAGCAGTGACCTTGGGATGACTCAGAAGGTATCATGGTGCTGGAAAGAAGTGACCAGAGTGCTCAGTACTGTAATATCTCTATCACACCTTCCAAGGCTCAGAGTCTAATGTGGAAGAGGTTGCCGAAAGAATGTAAGAGCCAAAGGAAGGGTAGGACTCCTTACAACGTGCTCCCCCCAGACACAAAATGGCCTGGATATCCAGGACCTCACAGTGCCTGACACTACCTACACAAGACCATCATAATAGGAGGAAAAGATCATGACATCAAAATAAAAGAGACTGATAGAGATGGGGAGAGGATATGATGGAGAATGGAGTTTCAAAGGGGAAAGTGGGGGAAGGGAGGGTATTACCATGGGATATTTTTTATAATCATGGAAGTTGTTAATAAAAATTTGAAAAGAAAAAAAAAAGAGGAAAAAAAAAAAAAACAAATAAGCCGGGCGTGGTGGTGCACGCCTTTAATCCCAGCACTGGAGGCAGAGGTAGGAGGATCGCTGTGTGAGTTCGAGGCCACCCTGAGACTCCATAGTGAATTCCAGGTCAGCCTGGGCTAGAGTGAGACCCTACCTTGAAAAACCAAAAAAAAAAAAAAGTGAAAATAGGGTTGGAGAGAGATGGCTTGGTGGTTAAGGCACTTGCCTGTGAAGGCTGTGGAGGCTAAGGACTCAGGTTCAATTCCCCAGTACCTACATAAGCCAGATGCAAAAGATGGTGCATGCCTCTGAATTTTGTATGCAATGGCTAGCGGCCCTGGAATGCCCATTCCCTCTCTCTCTTTCTCTCTCTCAAATAAATAAATATCTCTTTGAAAAAATAAAAATATGGAGGATAAACTTTCAGATTCAATCCAGTAGTGAAGAAAAGAAAAACGTATGAGAAGTTTTTGACAGCCAAGGTGATATGTGAGAAATACAATTAGGGCAGTCTTTCCTCAGCCAGCTTTAGATCTGATAACATCCACACAGCCAACGTAAGTGTCAAGGTCCACTACTTTATTTTTCAAGGTAGGGTCTCACTGTAACCCAGGTTGACGTGGAATTCACTCTATATTCTCAGGGTGGCCTCAAACTCAAGGCACTCCTCTTATCATTGCCTCCGAGTGATGGGATTAAAGGCATGCACCACCACGTGCAGCCCACTTTTTAAAAAAATTTTTATTTTTATTGATTTATTTATTTGAAAAAGAGATGCAGACAGAGAGAGAGGGAGGAGAGGGGAAGAACAGGCACACTAGGGCCTCCAGCTGCTGCAAACAAACTCCAGATGCATTGCCATCTTGTGCATCTGGCTTATGTGGATCCTGGGGAATCAAATTGTGGCCCTTTGGCTTTGAAAGCAAGCACCTTAACCACTAAGCTATCTGTTCAGCCCATGGTCCACTTAAATGGAATCCTAGACCCTTGTGACTTCTGAAGGGCTAGGTATACCTTTCCCTGAGGCACTTGAGATGAACATGACTGCTTTCTTTGTCATGTAAGCACATGTGTACATTATTACATCATTAGGTCTCAGTAATTTTTTGTTGTTATTGTTTTTGAAGTAGAGTCTCACTCTAGCCCAGGCTGACCTGGAATTCACTATGTAGTCTCAGAGTGGCCTTGAAAGGTCTCAGTAATTTTACTAATATTCCTTAGATATGTTGATGGTGGCTGAACGAAGTGATCTCTAAGCTCCTTCTAGTGTTTAAATGCTCAAAATCAAGGTGTTTTAGGACGAAATGGCTCTAGAAGCCGCTAAGCCCCAAGATTTCTTGGTACTGGACTCTCTTTTCTGACCTGGAAAGGAAACTGAGAAGTGCCTCATCTCTTTTCCAACCTACCTTCACTGGGGTCTGTAGGGACCTCACTCTCCTGTGGCCCAGGCTGGTCTGTATTCTGTTCTCCTGGTTGAATCTGCGATAAAACATCTGGTTGGTTCATGGCGTAATCTAGGAGGGGAGAAATTGATAGTATGGCAGAGATGAATCAGCATGACAATTAGCTGTCATCAAGGCTGAGCTGAATCTTTGAGATCTGCAATCCTAGGGAATTTCCTTTAGATTCTCTTATCACTTTTCCCATCCATCCACTTCCAACTATTGATGATAGCTACTCAGGAAAGCAGATAAGAAAGAGGAAATGCGTGCTGGAGAGATGGCTTAGTGGTTAGGGCACTTGCCTGTGAAGTCTAAGGACCCAGATTCAATTCTCCAGGTCCCATGTAAGCGCATGCATTTGGAGTTTGTTTGCAGTGGCGAGAGGCCCTGACACACCTATCTTTTTTTTTCTCCCCCTCTCTATCTATGATGAATTAAAAAAAAAAAAAGGAAATGTAACATGTGGGAGAAGCACACGTATTAGGTTATCATGTATCTCTGTGACAGTGTAACTCAAGGGGGAGGGGTCAAATGCCTTTCAACAAGGATGCCCAGGAAAACCATGAGGTGGGGTCTCCTAACTCTGAATTCTATTCACTGTTCTAATTTTGCAAAAGAGACTATAATTTCCCACTTAGTAAATAGTAATTGCCCAGACTCTAAAGTGTGTGAAAATAGGGATGCTAAAGAAAAAGAGACTATCTAAACCCTCTTGGAACTGCTGTCACCTTATTCAAAAGGTGCCAACTCAGCCTCACCCAAGGAGATGAGAGACTCATAGTTGCCCTTCATGATATTCTTGTAAAGTTCCTGTTGCCATTCTTCTAATTTTCCCATTCTGGAGTGGAAAAGTAGATGGAGACATCATCAAATGCCACTGGCACCTAAAATCACAATCAAATCGATTAGTCCTTCCCATTGCAATTTAGTCATTTAATTAATCTTTTCAATTATCCACTTTAATTATTATTACCTTTTTTTTTTTTTTTTTTTTTGAGGTACGCTCTCACTCTAGCCCAGGCTGACCTGGAATTCACTATGCAGTCTCAGGGTGGCCTCGAACTCACAGCAATCCTCCTACCTCTGCCTCCCAAATGCTGGGATTAAAGGTGTGGGCCACCATGCCTGGCTTAATCATATTTTTTTACATTTTCTTTTTTTTTTTTTTTTTTGGTTTTTCAAGGTAGGGTCTCACTCTAGCCCAGGCTGACCTGGAATTCACTATGGAGTCTCAGGGTGGCCTCGAACTCACACAGCGATCCTCCTACGTGCCACCACGCCCGGCTTTTACATTTTCTTTTTCTTTCCCTTTTATTTGAAAGAGAGGGAGAGGGAGAGAATGAGGCAGACAGAAAGAGAGAGAGAGAGAATGGGTACATCAGGGCCTTCAGCAGCTGTAAATGAAATCCAGAGGCGTGCATCACTTTATGCATCTGGCTTTAAGTGGGTCCTGGGGAACTGAACTTGAGTCCTTTGGCTTTGCAGGCAAGCACCTTAACTGTAAATCTCAAACAGTTCAAAAGGCTAGGTCTTTTTATTTTTTAAATTTAGGGTGATACTTTATTTATAATACAAGGAAACAAGTGCTGTGCATGGTGGTGCATATACCTTCGATCCTAGCACTCGGGAGGCACAGGTAGGAGGATCACTGTGAGTTCGAGGCCAGCCTGAGACTACATAGTGAATTCTAGGTCAGCGTGGGTTAGAGCAAGACCATTTCAAAAAAAAAAAGTGACATAAAAAACTGAGGTATGGGGCTGGAGGGATGGCTTAAGGGTTAAGGCATTTGCCTGCAAAGCCAAAGGACCCAGGTCCGATTCCCCAGGGCCCACGTAAGCCAGATGCACAAGGGGGCACAGGCATTTGGAGTTCATTTGCAGTGTCTGGAGGCCCTGGCGTGCCCATTCTCTCTCTCCCTCCCTCTGTCTCTCCCTTCCTTCCTCCCTCTTTCTCTGTCAAATAAATAAACATAAAATATTTTTTAAAAAACTGAGATACAGGGCTAGAGAGGTGGCTCAGTGGTTAAGATGCTTGCCTGCAAAGCCTAATGACCTGGGTTTGATTGCCTAATACCCATGTAATCCAGATGCACAAAGTGGCCCATTCATCTCGAGTTCATTTACAGTGGCTAGAGACCCTGACATGCCTATACTCTGTCTCCCTCTCTCCCTCTGTTTGCAAATAAATAAAATGAAAAAATTGAGATATAATTTTATAACTAACCCACTCATTTTTTTTGGTTTATATTTACAGTATTTTTCTTTTTTTTTCAGGTAGGGTCTCCTCTAGCCCAGGCTGACCTGGAATTTACTACGTAGTCTCAGGGTGGCCTTGAACTCACAACTATCCTCCTACCTCAGCCTCCTAAGTGCTGAGATTAAAGGCATGTGCCAGCCACCATTGCCTGGCTTAATCATATTTTTTTACATTTTCTTTTTTTTTTTTTTGAGGTACGCTCTCACTCTAGCCCAGGCTGACCTGGAATTTACTACGTAGTCTCAGGGTGGCCTCGAACTCACAGCAATCCTCCTACCTCTGCCTCCCAAATGCTGGGATTAAAGGTTGTGCCATAATATATAGATTTTAATAATATTTATATCCTCTGACATATCTACCACTTGACATACAACTTTAAGTATCTTTTACACAAATGTTCCACTTGGTCACTTACAAAAGCAAGTTGGTTCTGATGAAATCATACTTGGTGAGTGAAGGAAACCAAGGAAGGATTTCTCATTAGCTTTTTCCCTGTATTTTGATGCACTGGATCTGAAAATGGGAAGGCTTGATGTCAGCACCAGCCCTCCACCCCCAAGGACCAAAGAAATGTTTGTCATTAGTGTTCCGTTTTTCCTTTTAAAGAGCGTATAGAAGAGCTATGAAAGCCCCCTTACTTTTAAATTTTTTCTGCCCCATCTTTCACAATCTTCCCTGAGCCTTGTCAGGGATGATATAGATGCCCCATTTAGGGCTTAGCACACAAATTGTCACTTGTTCTCAGCATTTGCACCAGCAATGCATCTCTCCATCAACCTCTGTGTACTGCAAGAAGAAACTTCTGTGGTTATGACTGATAGTACTCATCTGGAAGTATAAATATAAATACACTCTAAGGCCTAGGATACTCCCACCACAGGCTTCTGACCAGGTTTACAGGACCAGGCAGGAATTCCTCCTATAGAGAGGTTCTCAATCTAATCAGTAAACAGTTGTTTAACTCCATAATGGTCATTTCATTATTGTACCAGAGGGCACATCTTGGATGAAAAAGCCAAACCTTGATTATAATTTCCATCTTTACAGTGTTTTATATGATGACTTTTTTTTTTTTTTGGTTTTTCGAGGTAGGGTCTCACTCTAGCTCAGGCTGACCTGGAATTCACTATGGAGTCTCAGGGTGGCCTCGAACTCACGGCCATCCTCCTACCTCTGCCTCCCGAGTGCTGGGATTAAAGGTGTGCGCCACCACGCCCGGCCTTTTTTTTAAAGATAACACAAACAGTTATCTTTTTTGGTTTGTTTGTTTTAGTTTTTCAAGGTAGGGTCTCACTCTAGCCCAGGCTGACCTGGGATTCACTATGTAGTTTCAGGGTGGTCTTGAACTCATGGTGATCCTTCTACCTCTGCCTCCCAAGTGCTGGGATTAAAGGTGTGTGCCATAATATATAGATTTTAATAATATTTATATCCTCTGACATATCTACCACTTGACAATACAACTTTAAGTATCTTTTACACAAATGTTCCACTTGGTCACTTACAAAAGCAAGTTGGTTCTGATGAAATCATACTTGGTGAGTGAAGGAACCAAGGAAGGATTTCTCATTAGCTTTTTCCCTGTATTTTGATGCACTGGATCTGAAAATGGGAAGGCTTGATGTCAGCACCAGCCCTCCACCCCCAAGGACCAAAGAAATGTTTGTCATTAGTGTTCCGTTTTTCCTTTTAAAGAGCGTATAGAAGGAGCTATGAAAGCCCCCTTACTGATATTGTCTGGGATTATTTTATTTTTGCAACAAGGTCTAGCTACCTAGCCCAGACTAAGGTAGAATTCTACATCTTCATGCCTCAGCATCCCAAGTACTGGGATTACAGGCATGTACCACCAATATGGCTGATTTTGATTGAAAATGTTTGTTTACATTCTTCCTTTAGATTTCTTATGATATTATTTCCTAAGTGTAACTCCCTCTTTGCTTTCAAAAATGTTTCCAGCCCTGGGAGCTTTGATTGATGGGGGAGAGGAGGTCCAGGGTGTGCTATAGACAAGCCTTATATAATCTTTTTTTTTTTTTTTTTTTTCTGAGGTAGGGTCTCACTCTTGCCCCCGGCTGATCTGGAATTCACTGCCTAGTCTCAGAATGACCTCAAACTCACGGTGATCCTCCTACCTCTGCCTCCTGAATGCTGGGATTAAAGGCATGCGCCATCACGCCCGTCTCTTATAGAACATTTTCTCTATTTAATGCCTGAGAGCTGGGCGTGGTGGCGCACGCCTTTAATCCCAGCACTCGTGAGGCAGAGGTAGGAGGATCGCTGAGAGTTCGAGGCCACCCTGAGACTACAGAGTGAATTCCAGGTCAGCCTGAGCTAGAGTGAGACCCTACCTCGAAAAAAAAAAAACAAAAAAAATAAAAAAATAAAAAATAAATGCCTGAGTTTGTTTCCAATTCTTTTTATTTATTTATTTATTTATTTTCAAGCAGAGATGGAGAGAGAGCAAGAATGGCCATGCCAGGCTGCAAGTGAACTCCAGATGCATGTGCCACCCTTAAGCTTACATGGGTACTGGGACATTGAACCTGGGTCCTTAGGCTTTGCAGGCAAGCACCTTAGCCACTAAGCCATCTTTCCAGCCCTCCAATTCTTTTTATATGTTTATATTTATTTGTGAGAAAGAGAAGAGAGTGAGTGGGCATGGGCATGCCAAGGCCTATTCCCAATGCAAATGAACTCTAGATGCATGGGTCACTTTGTGCATCTGGCTTAAGTAGGTACTGGGGAATCAAACCCAGGGTGGTAGGCCTTGCAAGCAAGTGCCTTTAACTAGTGATGGTTTGATTCAGGTGTCCCCTATAAACTTAGGTGTTCTGAATGCTAGGCTCCCAGCTGATGGAGATTTGGGAATTGATGCCTCCTGGAGGCAGTGTATTGCTGGGGATGGGCTTATGGGTATTATAGCAAGTTTCCCCTTGCCAGAGTTAGGCACACTCTCCTGTTATTACTGTCCACCTTATGTTGGCCAGGGGGTGATGTCCAGTCTCTGTTCATGCCATCATTTTCCCTTGCCATCATGGAACTTCCCCTTGAGCCTATAAACCAAAATAAACACTGTTTTCCCAAAAATTGCTCTTGGTCGGGTGATTTCTGCCAGCGATGCGAACCTGATTGCAACTACTAAGCCATTTTCCCAGACCCTTATTTTTTTTTAATATTTTTTTAAACTTTTAAAAAAAATTTTTTGTTTATTTTTATTTATTTATTTGAGAGCTACAGACAGGGAGAGAAAGAGGCAGATAGAGAGAGGAGAGTGGGTGCGCCAGGGCTTCTAGCCACAGCAAACAAACTCCAGACGCATGCGCCCCTTGTGCATCTGGCTAACGTGGGTCCTGGGGAATCGAGCCTAGAACCAGGGTCCTTAGGCTTTGCAGGAAATTGCCTTAACCGCTAAGCCATCTCTCCAGCCCTTTTAAAAAATATTTTTATTTACTTACTAGCAGGGATAGACAGACAATGGGCACGCCAGGACCTCTTGCTGCTGCAAATGAACTTCATATGTACCTAACTGTATATTGAACCTAGGTTGGCGGCCTTTTTGAGGTAGGGTCTCATTCTAGTCAAGAATGACCTGGAATTCACTATATAGTCTCAGGGTGCCCTTGAAGTCATGGTAATTCTCCTACCTCTGCCTCCCAAGTGCTGGGATTAAAGGTGTGCACCACCATGCTCAGCTCGAGTTCTTTTTCTTTAAAAAAAAAAATTTATTTGTGCTGGAGAAGTGGCTTAGTGGTTAAGGCAATTTCCTGCAAAGCCTAAGGACCCAGGTTCAATTCCCCAGTACTCACGTAAGCCAGCTGCAGAAGGTGGCGTATGGGTCTGGAGTTCGTTTACAGTAGCTAGAGGCCTTGGCATGCCCATTCTCTCCCTCTCTCTCCCCCTCCTTCTCTGTCTCTCTTTCAAATAAACATGTTTTTAAAATTAAAATTTTTAAATATTTATTTATGAGAAAAAAGTAGGCAAATTGAGAAAGAAGCCAGGAAGGAGAGAGAAAGAGAGAGAATGGGTGTATCATGGCCTCTAGCCACTGCAAACAAACTCCAAATACATGTACCACCTTGTGCATCTGGCTTTAGGTGGGCACTGGGAAATCAAAGTGGGTCCCTAGGCTTTGCAGACAAGGTCCTTAACTGCTGAGCCACCTTTCCAGACCAGAAACAAGAGTTCTAATAGAGCTAAGATGACCTTAAAAAGAGAGAAATTTGGCTAGTTTTAATGAGAATGGGGAAAACATTTACATAAGGAAAACTGAACTGAAGAGTATAAAGGACAATTATAAATTCTGTATTAATTGAGGTTAAAGTTTCATGTAGCAAATACTACTACAGAAAACCCTATTTCCCAGCATAGGTTGATCTAAAGATAGGCACTTATCCCTCAGCAAAAACTAGAAGGTTCTTTTGTAGTGGCACTTGTCTTTAGTCCCAGCACTTGAGAGGCTGAAGTAGTAGGATCCCTGTGAGTTCAGGCCAGCCTGGGGCTACTGAGTGAATTCCAGGGCTAGAGTGAGACACTGCCTGGGGGTAAGGGGAGAAATATAAGAATTGTCTGGGGGCGGGGGGGAGCTGAAGAGATAGCTTAGTGCTTGCCTATGAAGCCTAAGGACCCAGGTTTGTTCCCCAATACCCATGTAAGCCAGATGCACAAGGTGGCATATGCATCTGGAGTTTGTTTGCAGTGGGTGAAGGCCATGGCACATCCAGCCTCTCTATCTGCCTCTCTCTCTCCCCAGTAAATAAATAATTTTTTTAAATTTTTTTTTGTTTTTATTTATTTATTTGAGAGTGACAGACAGAGAGAGGAAGAGGCAGAGAGAGAGAATGGGTGCGCCAGGGCTTCCAGCCACTGCAAACGAACACCAGACGCGTGCGCCCCCTTGTGCATCTGGCTAACGTGGGTCCTGGGGAATCGAGCCTCGAACCAGGGTCCTTAGGCATCACAGGCAAGCGCTTAACCGCTAAGCCATCTCTCCAGTCCCAAGTGGAATTTTTTTTTTTAAAGAGTTATCTGGGGAAACTTAGATACCTAGTGAGGACACTATCCCTTGATGTAAAGCTTTCCTTACCCTGGCATTTGGTTATGCACCATGTCTGGCTATTCCTCCCCTACCAGTACTATAGTTCTTTTTTTTTTTTTTTTTTTTGAGGTAGGGTCTTACTCTAGCCCAGGATGACCTGAAATTCACTATGTAGTCCCAGGGTGGCCTTGCACTCGGCAATTCTTCTACCTCTGCCTCCTAAGTACTGGGATTAAAGGCATGTGCCAACACACCCAGCATATTTTCTTTTAAAAAAAATTTTTTTTTTTTTTGGTTTTATGAGGTAGGGTCTCACTCTAGCCCAGTTTGTCCTGGAATTCACTATGTAGTCTCAGGCTAGCCTCCAACTCACAGTGATCCTCCTACCCTGTGTCTCTCCACTCCCTGCAAAATATTTTTATTTGAGAGAGAGAAAATGAATGAATATGTTTCAGGGTGTCTTACCACTGCAAACTCCAGACACATGTGTGTCTGTCTTTACATGGGTACTGGGGAATTCAACCCAGGCCTCATTATCAGACTTTGCACGTAGGTGCCATTAACTGCTCAGCCACCTCCTCAGTCCTGTATATATTTTCTTTCCTAGGAAAATAAAAGTGCCAGAAAAGCTTCAGTGAACTGCTATACCCTAGGGGTGCAGATTAAGCAAATACCAAATGTTCCAGAAATATTAGTTGAATCTAGGCATGGTATCATATACTTGTGATCCCAGTACTTGAGAGGTTGGGCAGAAAGATATCTGAGTTCAAAGATTATCTATACCTATGTATGAAGAAAAAGAGACACTTTCCAAATAGATAATCACAAAACACCTTCATAGTTCCTTCAACTAAGTTTATTTTTATTTTTATTTATTTATTTTTTGTTTTGTTTTTTTTTCAAGGTAGGGTCTCACTCTAGCTCAGGCTGACCTGGGATTCACTATGTAGTCTCAGGGTGGCCTTGAACTCCCGGTGATCCTCCTACCTCTGCCTCCCAAGTGCTGGGATTAAAGGTGTGTAGCCATAATATATAGATTTTAATAATATTTATATCCTCTGACATATCTACCACTTGACAATACAACTTTAAGTATCTTTTACACAAATGTTCCACTTGGTCACTTACAAAAGCAAGTTGGTTCTGATGAAATCATACTTGGTGAGTGAAGGAAACCAAGGAAGGATTTCTCATTAGCTTTTTCCCTGTATTTTGATGCACTGGATCTGAAAATGGGAAGGCTTGATGTCAGCACCAGCCCTCCACCCCCAAGGACCAAAGAAATGTTTGTCATTAGTGTTCCGTTTTTCCTTTTAAAGAGCGTATAGAAGGAGCTATGAAAGCCCCCTTACTGATATTGTCTGGGATTATTTTATTTTTGCAACAAGGTCTAGCTACCTAGCCCAGACTAAGGTAGAATTCTACATCTTCATGCCTCAGCATCCCAAGTACTGGGATTACAGGCATGTACCACCAATATGGCTGATTTTGATTGAAAATGTTTGTTTACATTCTTCCTTTAGATTTCTTATGATATTATTTCCTAAGTGTAACTCCCTCTTTGCTTTCAAAAATGTTTCCAGCCCTGGGAGCTTTGATTGATGGGGGAGAGGAGGTCCAGGGTGTGCTATAGACAAGCCTTATATAATCTTTTTTTTTTTTTTTCTGAGGTAGGGTCTCACTCTTGCCCCCGGCTGATCTGGAATTCACTGCCTAGTCTCAGAATGACCTCAAACTCACGGTGATCCTCCTACCTCTGCCTCCTGAATGCTGGGATTAAAGGCGTGCGCCATCACGCCCGTCTCTTATAGAACATTTTCTCTATTTAATGCCTGAGAGCTGGGCGTGGTGGCGCACGCCTTTAATCCCAGCACTCGTGAGGCAGAGGTAGGAGGATCGCTGAGAGTTCGAGGCCACCCTGAGACTACAGAGTGAATTCCAGGTCAGCCTGAGCTAGAGTGAGACCCTACCTCGAAAAAAAAAAACAAAAAAAATAAAAAAATAAAAAATAAATGCCTGAGTTTGTTTCCAATTCTTTTTATTTATTTATTTATTTATTTTCAAGCAGAGATGGAGAGAGAGCAAGAATGGCCATGCCAGGCTGCAAGTGAACTCCAGATGCATGTGCCACCCTTAAGCTTACATGGGTACTGGGACATTGAACCTGGGTCCTTAGGCTTTGCAGGCAAGCACCTTAGCCACTAAGCCATCTTTCCAGCCCTCCAATTCTTTTTATATGTTTATATTTATTTGTGAGAAAGAGAAGAGAGTGAGTGGGCATGGGCATGCCAAGGCCTATTCCCAATGCAAATGAACTCTAGATGCATGGGTCACTTTGTGCATCTGGCTTAAGTAGGTACTGGGGAATCAAACCCAGGGTGGTAGGCCTTGCAAGCAAGTGCCTTTAACTAGTGATGGTTTGATTCAGGTGTCCCCTATAAACTTAGGTGTTCTGAATGCTAGGCTCCCAGCTGATGGAGATTTGGGAATTGATGCCTCCTGGAGGCAGTGTATTGCTGGGGATGGGCTTATGGGTATTATAGCAAGTTTCCCCTTGCCAGAGTTAGGCACACTCTCCTGTTATTACTGTCCACCTTATGTTGGCCAGGGGGTGATGTCCAGTCTCTGTTCATGCCATCATTTTCCCTTGCCATCATGGAACTTCCCCTTGAGCCTATAAACCAAAATAAACACTGTTTTCCCAAAAATTGCTCTTGGTCGGGTGATTTCTGCCAGCGATGCGAACCTGATTGCAACTACTAAGCCATTTTCCCAGACCCTTATTTTTTTTTAATATTTTTTTAAACTTTTAAAAAAAATTTTTTGTTTATTTTTATTTATTTATTTGAGAGCTACAGACAGGGAGAGAAAGAGGCAGATAGAGAGAGGAGAGTGGGTGCGCCAGGGCTTCTAGCCACAGCAAACAAACTCCAGACGCATGCGCCCCTTGTGCATCTGGCTAACGTGGGTCCTGGGGAATCGAGCCTAGAACCAGGGTCCTTAGGCTTTGCAGGAAATTGCCTTAACCGCTAAGCCATCTCTCCAGCCCTTTTAAAAAATATTTTTATTTACTTACTAGCAGGGATAGACAGACAATGGGCACGCCAGGACCTCTTGCTGCTGCAAATGAACTTCATATGTACCTAACTGTATATTGAACCTAGGTTGGCGGCCTTTTTGAGGTAGGGTCTCATTCTAGTCAAGAATGACCTGGAATTCACTATATAGTCTCAGGGTGCCCTTGAAGTCATGGTAATTCTCCTACCTCTGCCTCCCAAGTGCTGGGATTAAAGGTGTGCACCACCATGCTCAGCTCGAGTTCTTTTTCTTTAAAAAAAAAATTTATTTGTGCTGGAGAAGTGGCTTAGTGGTTAAGGCAATTTCCTGCAAAGCCTAAGGACCCAGGTTCAATTCCCCAGTACTCACGTAAGCCAGCTGCAGAAGGTGGCGTATGGGTCTGGAGTTCGTTTACAGTAGCTAGAGGCCTTGGCATGCCCATTCTCTCCCTCTCTCTCCCCCTCCTTCTCTGTCTCTCTTTCAAATAAACATGTTTTTAAAATTAAAATTTTTAAATATTTATTTATGAGAAAAAAGTAGGCAAATTGAGAAAGAAGCCAGGAAGGAGAGAGAAAGAGAGAGAATGGGTGTATCATGGCCTCTAGCCACTGCAAACAAACTCCAAATACATGTACCACCTTGTGCATCTGGCTTTAGGTGGGCACTGGGAAATCAAAGTGGGTCCCTAGGCTTTGCAGACAAGGTCCTTAACTGCTGAGCCACCTTTCCAGACCAGAAACAAGAGTTCTAATAGAGCTAAGATGACCTTAAAAAGAGAGAAATTTGGCTAGTTTTAATGAGAATGGGGAAAACATTTACATAAGGAAAACTGAACTGAAGAGTATAAAGGACAATTATAAATTCTGTATTAATTGAGGTTAAAGTTTCATGTAGCAAATACTACTACAGAAAACCCTATTTCCCAGCATAGGTTGATCTAAAGATAGGCACTTATCCCTCAGCAAAAACTAGAAGGTTCTTTTGTAGTGGCACTTGTCTTTAGTCCCAGCACTTGAGAGGCTGAAGTAGTAGGATCCCTGTGAGTTCAGGCCAGCCTGGGGCTACTGAGTGAATTCCAGGGCTAGAGTGAGACACTGCCTGGGGGTAAGGGGAGAAATATAAGAATTGTCTGGGGGCGGGGGGGAGCTGAAGAGATAGCTTAGTGCTTGCCTATGAAGCCTAAGGACCCAGGTTTGTTCCCCAATACCCATGTAAGCCAGATGCACAAGGTGGCATATGCATCTGGAGTTTGTTTGCAGTGGGTGAAGGCCATGGCACATCCAGCCTCTCTATCTGCCTCTCTCTCTCCCCAGTAAATAAATAATTTTTTTAAATTTTTTTTTGTTTTTATTTATTTATTTGAGAGTGACAGACAGAGAGAGGAAGAGGCAGAGAGAGAGAATGGGTGCGCCAGGGCTTCCAGCCACTGCAAACGAACACCAGACGCGTGCGCCCCCTTGTGCATCTGGCTAACGTGGGTCCTGGGGAATCGAGCCTCGAACCAGGGTCCTTAGGCATCACAGGCAAGCGCTTAACCGCTAAGCCATCTCTCCAGTCCCAAGTGGAATTTTTTTTTTTAAAGAGTTATCTGGGGAAACTTAGATACCTAGTGAGGACACTATCCCTTGATGTAAAGCTTTCCTTACCCTGGCATTTGGTTATGCACCATGTCTGGCTATTCCTCCCCTACCAGTACTATAGTTCTTTTTTTTTTTTTTTTTTTTGAGGTAGGGTCTTACTCTAGCCCAGGATGACCTGAAATTCACTATGTAGTCCCAGGGTGGCCTTGCACTCGGCAATTCTTCTACCTCTGCCTCCTAAGTACTGGGATTAAAGGCATGTGCCAACACACCCAGCATATTTTCTTTTAAAAAAAATTTTTTTTTTTTTTGGTTTTATGAGGTAGGGTCTCACTCTAGCCCAGTTTGTCCTGGAATTCACTATGTAGTCTCAGGCTAGCCTCCAACTCACAGTGATCCTCCTACCCTGTGTCTCTCCACTCCCTGCAAAATATTTTTATTTGAGAGAGAGAAAATGAATGAATATGTTTCAGGGTGTCTTACCACTGCAAACTCCAGACACATGTGTGTCTGTCTTTACATGGGTACTGGGGAATTCAACCCAGGCCTCATTATCAGACTTTGCACGTAGGTGCCATTAACTGCTCAGCCACCTCCTCAGTCCTGTATATATTTTCTTTCCTAGGAAAATAAAAGTGCCAGAAAAGCTTCAGTGAACTGCTATACCCTAGGGGTGCAGATTAAGCAAATACCAAATGTTCCAGAAATATTAGTTGAATCTAGGCATGGTATCATATACTTGTGATCCCAGTACTTGAGAGGTTGGGCAGAAAGATATCTGAGTTCAAAGATTATCTATACTATGTATGAAGAAAAAGAGACACTTTCCAAATAGATAATCACAAAACACCTTCATAGTTCCTTCAACCTAAGTTTATTTTTATTTTTATTTATTTATTTTTTGTTTTGTTTTTTTTCAAGGTAGGGTCTCACTCTAGCTCAGGCTGACCTGGAATTCACTATAGAGTCTCAGGGTGGCCTTGAACTCACCACAGACCACAGGTGACCCACAGACCTCTGCCTCCCCAGTGTTGAGATTAAAGGCATGCACCACAATGCCCAGCTAACGTAAAATATTTCAAGAAGCAATTAAAATATCAAAGTAACCAACTGACCAAGATTAACTTTACTGCTAGTGTACGATGTCATAGTACTGTCAATACCTATAAGTGAGGAATTACCTTTGGTATATCTCCGTACTGCTAGTGTAAGATGTTGGAGTACCGTCGTATACCTAGAAGTGTGGAATTACCTTTGGTTTATCTCCTTACTGCTGGTGTAAGATGTTGGAGTACTGTCGTATACCTAGAAGTGTGGAATTACCTTTGGTTTATCTCCTTACTGCTAGTGTAAGATGTCAGAGTACCGTCGTATACCTGGAAATGAGGAGTTACCTTTGGTATATCTCCTTACTGCTAGTGTAAGATGTTGGAGTACCGTCGTATACCTAGAAGTGTGTAATTACCTTTGGTTTATCTCCTTACTGCTAGTGTAAGATGTCGGAGTACCGTCGTATACCTGGAAGTGAGGAGTTACCTTTGGTATATCTCCTCACTGCTAGTGTAAGATGTCGAGTACCGTCGTATATCTGGAAGTGAGGAGTTACCTTTGGTATATCTCCTCACTGCTTGTGTAAGATGTCTGAGTACCGTCGCATACCTGGAAGTGAGGAATTACCTTTGGTATATCTCCTTACTGCTAGTGTAAGATGTCTGAGTACCGTCGCATACCTGCAAGTGAGGAATTACCTTTGGTATATCTCCTTACTGCTAGTGTAAGATGTCTGAGTACCGTCGCATACCTGGAAGTGAGGAATTACCTTTGGTATATCTCCTTACTGCTGGAGTAAGATGTCTGAGTACCGTCGCATACCTGGAAGTGAGGAATTACCTTTGGTATATCTCCTTACTGCTGGAGTAAGATGTCTGAGTACCGTCGCATACCTGCAAGTGAGGAATTACCTTTGGTATATCTCCTTACTGCTAGTGTAAGATGTCTGAGTACCGTCGCATACCTGGAAGTGAGGAATTACCTTTGGTATATCTCCTTACTGCTGGAGTAAGATGTCTGAGTACCATCGCATACCTGGAAGTGAGGAATTACCTTTGGTATAGCTCCTCACTGCTAGTGTAAGATGTTGGAGTACCGTCGTATACCCGGAAGTGAGGAGTTACCTTTGGTATATCTCCTTACTGCTGGAGTAAGATGTTGGAGTACCGTCGCATACCTGGAAGTGAGGAATTACCTTTGGTATAGCTCCTCACTGCTAGTGTAAGATGTCGGAGTACCGTTGTATACCTGGAAGTGAGGAATTACCTTTGGTATATCTCCTTACTGCTAGTGTAAGATGTCAGAGTACCATCGCATACCTGCAAGTGAGGAATTACCTTTGGTATATCTCCTTACTGCTAGTGTAAGATGTCAGAGTACCATCGCATACCTGCAAGTGAGGAATTACCTTTGGTATATCTCCTTTGACACCTGGGGGCAGCCGCAGGATCCAGAAGTTCCTGTTTCTCAACAAGTTCTCCAAGTTCTCCAGCCGCTGCTGCAGCAGCCCATACTCCTGCAACAGAGTCCCCAGCACTGCCCACTTGCTGTCCAGCTGGTTCCCAAGCTCAGTCACTGTCTTTTCACAGCTGGCTATCTTCTTCTCTGCTGTCCCTGTCCTGCCTTCCAGGTGCAGCAGTCGCCGGCTGTGGACCTCCACCTTCCTCTCTATGGCCTGTACAGCAGCAACTACTGTCCACAGGGAGATGGCTGCGGTCTGCAGGTGTGCGTCATTTGCTGCTGGGGGTGTAGGAAGAGGAAGTGGCTGGAGGGATGTAAGGCACTCGGAGTCCCATTCAGAAGTCTGTGTGCAATGGAGAGAAGGGACAAGACATTGGCTGTTAGGAAGAACCTTGACTCAGAACCACAATCAGTTAAGCAGATAAGAACTGCTAACTATCTAGTGAGATTTCTCTCAATGGTTTTGGGGCAGTTTTGGAGGCCTGAATAAGCCTCTTTGCTCTGGATCTTGTTGGCATCTTGAGAACTGGTCTGGTGATTCAGGGATAGACTTGGAAAGATAGTGAGTAAATGAAAGTAGCTATTTATTTATTTATTTATTTATTTTTGTTTTTTCACGGTAGGGTCTCAGTCTAGTCCAGGCTAACCTGGAATTCACTCCTACCTCTGCCTCCTGAGTGCTGGGATTAAAGGCGTACTCCACCACACCTGGCTAAACTAGCTTTTTAAAAACCACTCTGCCACATTTCCTCTAACATAAGGCTCAGAGGCCCAGGCTGATGCTGCTTCCTTGATCTCTAGAAAAGGAAAGCACACACAGGAATCTTCTTCAGGTTTCACTTACCTCAGTTCCTTTGACACATCCCTTATAAACGTATACTCCAGCCCAGCCCATCACCCAATTTATACAACACAACCATACCATTCAGTAATAAGAGAACAGGCTGAAGATGCAAGGTCTGGAGAAAACATGACTTGTTTTCAATATTTGAGTATTATAAAACAGAAGACAGAACAAACTTGTTTAATCTTATACTCTTGTAACTCCCAAGGACAGACTGGAATCAACATATGGAAATTTTCAGACAAACAAACTTTGGCCTAAATAATTTTTTAATTAGACTTTTTTCCAAGAAAATTAACAGGTTGCTCATTATTGAAACGAAGAGTGTTATAAAAGCAAGAATTTTCCATAAGTAAGAAGTTGGACCAGGATGACCACTCTATGAACAGGTCTTCCTCTCTGAACCTGATAAGCCGCTCTGCCCATAGCCTTCCCTCTTTCTACTTCAGGCACTACTTGATTCTCATTTCACCCAGTCTGCAAACCCTTAATACTGACTCTAGCCCTATAATGATTTGACTTGCTCCTAGTTTAACACCCGTTTCTGGTTTTGCTTTCTTCCAGGCTTTACCATTTTGGCCACTTTTAACCCTATTTCACTCATGTCTCTAAGCCTCATCTGCTCAGCTAACCAACCTTGAATCAGTCTAACCATACTTAGTCTCTGTTTCCACAAGCAGGCTCATAAGATACTCAAGGAACTCACACAACCAGGTGAGCTGCTGTCAGCCCACCAGCCCACATTAATGGTTCCTAGTTCAGTAGGGCCCTCTACACTGCCTCCAGGCTCCTACAAACCATCAACTAGTGTGTAAAAGAATCAACTGCGAAAAGTTGAACATGGTTGTGCGTGGCTATAATCTCAGCACTTTGAAAACTGAGACAGGAGTATCGCCATAAGTTTGAGTCTAGACTGGACTACACAGTATCAGGCCAGCCAGGGCTAAAACCACGACCCCTCCAGCACCACATACACTTAGACAAGCTGATTTGGTAAGTCTAGGAGTAAAATGAAGACTGTGTACTTTCAACAAGCCCTCAAGTGATGTTATTTCTGCTGATTTAGGGAACACACATCTTTCCACACAGTACCCTCACTCTCCATAGATGACATGGCCTTTTACTTTAAGAAGAAAATTAAGCCAGGTGCATGCCTTTAATGCCAGCACCTGGGAGGCAGAGGTAGGATTAGGACTGCCCTGACTTCAAGGCCACCCTGAGACTGCAGAGGGAACTCCAGGTCAGCCTGGAGTAGAGCAAAACCCTACCTCAAAAACCTAAAAAAAAAAAAAAAAGAAGAAGAAGAAGAAGAAAATTAGACCTAAATTCTTTTTTTTTTTTTTTTTTTTTTTTTGAGGTAGGGTCTCACTCTGGCCCAGGCTAACCTGGAATTAACTATGTAGTCTCAGGGTGGCCTTGAACTCCCGGTGATCCTCCTACCTCTGCCTCCCAAGTGCTGGGATTAAAGGCGTGCGCCACCACGCCTGGCAAGACCTAAATTCTTTTTATTCATACTTCTCACTTCAAAAAAATTTTTTTTCTTTTTCTTTCTTTTTTTGTTTGGTTTTTCGAGGTAGGGTCTCGCTCTGGCCCAGGCTGACCTGGAATTCACTATGGAGTCTCAGGGTGGCCTCGAATTTGTGGCGATCCTCCTACCTCTGCCTCCCGAATGCTGGGACTAAAGACGTGCACCACCATACCCAGCTCCTCTCACTTCAAATTTTCTCAGTAACCTAACACATGCTTTGTTTTCTTTCCAAGTGAAAAAGTTTCAACTTATTTCAAGACAACCTCTCCACTTGTACAATGAATATTAACCCTTTCTACCTTCGAAGGTACATTTAAAAAAATTATCATCTGGGCATGGTGGCTCATGCCTTTAATCCCAGCACTCGGGAGGCAGAGGTAGGAGGATCAGCCTGGGCTAGAGCAAGACCTCACCTTGAAAAAACCAGAGAGAGAGAGAGAGAGAGAGGAAGGGAGGGGAAGAGGGAGAGGGGGAGGGAGGGAGAGGGGGAGAGAGAGAGAGAGAGAGAGAGAGAGAGAGAGAGAGGTGTCCATTTCAGTGCCATATCCACTGGTTCTATGTGGCCACTGAACACTTGGAATGTGGTTGATTTGACTGATATGGGCTATGAGATGTGGAAGACGGTATAAGAAGGACTGGAGATATGGCTTAGCAGTTAAGGTGCTCGCCTGCAAAGCCTAAGAACTCATGTTCAAATCTCCAGGTCCCATGTAGCCAGGTGCACAGTGACACAAGCACAGAATGCTGCACATGCACACAAGGGGGCACACACATCTGGACTTCGCTTGCAGCAAGCTGAAGGTCCTGCTCCACCCATTCTTTCTCTCTCTCAAAAAAAGTGTAACATCTCAATAATGTTGAAATGTCAATTACTATTGAAATCATACTTTGCATGCATTGGGCTAAATAAAACAACATCAAAATTCATTTCCTCCACTTTTTAAAAAATTCTTTTTGAGATGCTTTATCTGACTTTTTGGCTCAGGCTGGCCTCAAACTCCTGATCTCACTGCCTCAACACCCCAAATGCTGGTATTACAGGTGTCAAAATGGTCAGCATGTCCAGCTCTTTTTTTAAACATGAATATTAAAGAAACTTCCAATATTTCTACAGAAGTCTCTACTATATCTATATTTAACATATATTTATGTGTATATATATATGTGTATATACATGTATGTGTGTGTGTGTGTGTGTGTATATATATATATATATATATATATATATATATATATATACACACACACACACATTTTTTTTTGGGAAAAAAAGGGGTCAAAAAAAAAAGCTCAACAGTAAAGACAGCATTCCCTCCTGCTCTATTCCCCAGCCCAGTGCTGTTGCTCCCTCTCTTTTCCTTCTTCCTTTTCTTATTTTCTCAGCAGACCGGTCTGGCACTTGACCTAAAAAATGCCTCTCTCGAAGGGACCAAAGGCTTCTCAGGTGGCGATTCCAAGCAATACTGTCCAGTCATTCTGTGGCTGACCATTCCCTCTTCCTCCATGGCTGTGTGTAAGGGACTGTCTGGGTTGCCTTGGTGGGCCCTGGGCACTGGTGTCACTGCTGGGCACACTGAAGGCCTGCAGGACGTAAGCCCACGCGCGGCTAACCCCATGCTCGGCTCGGTGCCAGCCCTTCCTTCCGCGAGGGTTCGTCCCCGCAGGGGACCTCGGCGCGCCCAGGCGTGGGACGGCGTCGTCACGTCACGTCACGCAGTCTGTGGGGGGGGGGCGTACATGGCTTTCATCCTTCGCAGGTGACTGCGCCCCGAGGGGAACCTGGTGACGAACAGCTCTCACGGCTGTACGAATGGCCCACAATGGAAGACAAAATAAATAAATAAAAATTAAAAAAAAAATCTCGAGTCCACTTCCCTATTCTGCAGCCTGACGAGAAGCGGGACCCGGGTGTCGGCTCGAAACCTCCAACAGGCGCAGAATGTGGGGGGCCGCGGGCTGGGCCGAGCGGTCTGCGGTCGCGAGACAGCCGCAGCCCCGGCGTCGGCCGCCCCGACCTTCGTCCCCTTTGCCACCCCGAGCCCCGGGTCGCCGGGACCCTCGGTCCTCGCAGCGCGCTCGCGTCACCCTTACCGGAGCCGCGGCCGCCTCTGCCATGGCTCTACGTTGCCCGGCCCGGTTCTGGGAGTCGTCGCTGCCGCTGTACTTCGACGATGGTCCGGGGCAACTCGGATCTAGTCCGCGGGCGGCGCAGCTCAGCTCGGCCCGGCCCGGCCCGGCCCGGCCCTTCCTCGCACTGACTGGACTCGCGCGGGCAAGCCGGCTTCCGGGGACGCGCTGGAGCCGAGGGGCGAGGAGCCTCTGCAGCACCGGCTGCAGCGCTACCGCAGCTGGCACTCTGTGGGCAGCGAGTTCCTCGGGCGCTGCGCGCGGCCTAGACTCGCCGCCCTGCAGTCGGGCCAGCGCGCCCCCTTGCGGCTCCAGCGCCCAGTGCGCCCCCTTGCGGCTCCAGTGACCAACGCGCCCCCTTGCGGCTCCAGCTCTCAGAGCGCGGAGGTGAGAATTATGCAAACCGCATGTACAGTTTTCTGTCCCGCCATAAAGCCCCAACAGATGGTAGTTTAAGGGCCAATCTCAAAATGCACAAACCAAGACTTATTCTGGAGAGTGTTTTTCTTTTTTTTTTCTTCCAAATTTTTATTAACAACTTCCATGATTATAAAAAATACCCCATGGTAATACCCTCAGGACAGTGTTTTTCTTGATAACTTCTGCCAAGCGCTGAGTTGGGAGACAGGAAGCTGTGGGTAGGAATTTTGAAGCCGGGTCCCTGGCAGAAATTATAAATGGGTGAAGTGGATCACATCCCACGTGGCTCGTGTCGACACCAAATATTACTCTTGGATTGTTGCCTCTGGGACTTGGTCTACAAGTGGATTTTTTTTAAAACTTTTTTTTGCTTATTTTTATTTATTTATTTGAAAGTGACAACAGAGAAAGAAGGAGAGAGAGAGAGAATGGGTGCTCCAGGGCCTCCAGCCACTGCAAACGAACTCCAGACGCATGCACCCCCTTGTGCATCTGGCTAACGTGGGTCCTGGGGAATAGAGCCTTGAACCGGGGTCCTTAGGCTTCACAGGCAAGCGCTCAACCGCTAAGCCATCTCTCCAGTCCCAAGTGGAATTTTTAAAAAAAATTTTTGTTCAATTTTATTTGAGTGTGACAGAGAAAGACACACGGGGGAGGGGGGGTGAATGGGCGCGCCAGGGCTTCCAGCCACTGCTAAAGAACTCCAGACGCTTGCGCCCCCTTGTGCATCTGGCTATCGTTGGTCCTGGGGAATCGAGCCTTGAACCGGGGTCCTTAGGCTTCACAGGCAAGCGCTTAACCGCTAAGCCATCTCTCCAGCCCCAAGTGGAATTTTTGAGGTCAACCAATAAAGCTTGCGGTTAGGGTCTGTTCGATCTATCTAAGCTATGGGACAAGTGAGAGAACAAGGGTGTTAACGATAGAGACTGTTTTGTTGTTGTTGTTTTGATTTTCAAGGTAGAGTCTAGTGTCTCACTCTAGCCCAGGCTGACCTGGAATTCACTCTGTATTCTCTGGGTGGCCTCAAACTCACGTGCTGAGATTAAAGGTTTATGCCACCATGCCCAGCCCCGAGACTGTGTGTTTTTAAACAGTGTGTGTCATAGAAAAATAACCACAAATCTTCGATTTTCCTTCCTTTCAAAGGCATAAAATCAAGATCCTTTCAAACCTGTATCTCGGTAAGTGAATCAAGTCAATGCCCATAACAGAAAAAGGGTATAAAAATCACCAAAATATGAGCACCATCCTGTTGGGCCACTTACATTTGAGCTACTATTGCTACTTTTAGAGTATAGCTACTATGCAGTACGTGGGTTTTTTTTGTTTTGGTTTTTCGAGGTAGGGTTTAACTCCAGTCCAGGCTGACCTGGAATTCATTATGTAGTCTCAGGGTGGCCTCAAACTCATGGTGATACTCCTACCTCTTGCCTCCCAAGTGTTGGGATTAAAGACGTGCACCACCATGTCTGGCCAGTACGTGTTTTGAGGTCTGCCTGAGCATAAACTGTGGTCAAATGGTCAATAGTTGATAGTAAAAATCACCATTCTATGAATCAGAATCAAATAATTGAATGAATTTCTAGGATGCAAGAAAAAAATCTGAACTGCCTGTCTATGTAGTGAGGAATAACCATGAATTCCTGATCCTCTTTTTTTTTTTTTTTTTTTTTTTTGGTTTTTCGAGGTAGAGTCTCACCCTAGCCCAGGCTGACCTAGAATTCACTATGTAGTCTCAGGGTGGCCTTGAACTCATGGTGATCCTCCTACCTCTGCCTCCCAAGTGCTGGGATTAAAGGCGTGCGCCACCACGCCTGGCTGAATTCCTGATCCTCATGCCTCCACCTTCCCAGTAAATAAGATACTAGAACCCAGCTCCACTAAAGTAGAACAAATCAGCAAAACTAGCTCTGTCTATAAAATATGATGACATAATACAATTAGCAAATTATTAGGGTTGTGAATGTAGCAAAGATGATAGAGTGTTTACCTAGCATGCATAAAGATCTGGGTTCCATCCCCAACACCACCTAAAACCAGACATGAGCTGGGCATGGTGGTGCACACCTTTAATTCCAGCACTTGGGAGGCAGAGGTAGGAGGACTGCCATGACTTCCAGGCTACCCTGAGACTGCAGAGTGAATTCCAGGTCAGCCTGGGCTAGAGTAACACCCTACCTTGAGAAACAAAAAAGCCAGATATGATGGTACGTACCTGTAACCCCAACAATTGGGAAATGGGGAAAGGGGGATCAGGAGTTCAAGGTCATCCTAGGCGAAGTAAGTTTAAGGCTTAAAAAAAAAAACTCAGAAAAGTAGGAATATTAAGAAATTACTTCAACGTGAAGAAAGGTAGCTGCAAAAACCTACAGCTGAGGCTGGAGAGATGGCTCAATGACTAAAGGCACTTGCTTCCGAAGTCTACTGGGTTCGATTCTCCAGTACCCACATAAAAGCCAGTTGCACCAAGTGATGTATGTGCCTAGAGTTTCTTTGCAGCAACAGGAGGCCCTGTTGTGCCCATATATATTCCCTCTCTCTCTCAAATAAATAAATAAAAAATTTAAAAACGTACAACTAGCCAGGTATAGTAGCACATGCCTTTAATCCCAGCACTAGGGAGGCAGAGGTAGCAGGATCACTGTGAGTTCGAGGCCACCTTGAGACAACATAGTGAATTCCAGGTCAGCCTGGGCAAGAGTGAGACACTACCATGAAAAACCAAAAAAAAAAAAAAGCACGAAGAAGGGATATTTTCAGCATATTGTGTTTTGACTATTTGCCTTATCACACATGTAAGACACAAAAATCCTGAACACACTTCACACAAAAGTAAAAAATAATCATGTTAAAATAAACATTTGAAACATAAAACTATAAAACTCCTAGAGGAAAGCAAACAAAACTCTTAATGACCTAGGATTAGGCAAAGATGTCTCAGATATGACCCCAAAATATCAATAAAAAAATACTTTGTACATCACCAAAACTATTTAGCTACAAAAGATAAATGTTACAAGAATGAAATCAAAAGCTACAGAACTGGGGATGGAGAGATGGCTTAACAGTTGAGGTGCTTGCCTGCAAAGCCAAAGGACCTCGGTTCAATTCCCCAGGACCCACGTAAGCCGGATGCACGGTGGCACTGTGTCTGGAGTTTGTTTGCAGTGGCTGGAAGCCCTAGTGTGCCCTTTCTCTCTCTCCCTCTTTCCCTCAAATAAATAAATAAAAATAAAATGTTTTTTTAATACTTTTTTGTTTATTTTTTTATTTACTTATTTGAGAGCGACAGACAGAGAGAAAGGGGCAGAGAGAGAGAAAGAGAGAGAGGGAGAGAGAATGGGGTCTGCAAACGAACTTCAGACGTGTGCGCCCCTTTGTGCATCTGGCTAACGTGGGTCCTGGGGAATTGAACCTTGAACCCGGGTCCTTAGGCTTCACAGGCAAGCGCTTAACCGCTAAGCCATCTCTCTAGTCCAAATCTTTTTTTTTTTTTTAAAGCCTCAGACACACTCTTGTCCTGTTGTCCACCTGATGTTGGCCAGGGGGTAATATCCACCCTCTGCTCATGCCATCGTTTTCCCCTGCCATTGTGGAGCTTCCCCTCAAGCCTGTAAGCCAAAATAAACCTCTTTTTCCCACCAAAAAAAAAGAAGGCCTCAGAACTGTATGTGGGACAATCACAAAGGCAGTTATAACCCTTTTTGGAGTGAGGAATTGAAACAAGACTATGTAATCTGGGCTAGTCTTGAACTGATGATCCTCTTGTATCAGTATTTCCGTGCTGGAACTCAAATTACATCTCCATGTCTGGCCCAAAATTATACTTTTCTTTTTGAAGGTAGGGTCTCGCTCTAGCTCAGGCTGACCTGGAATTCACTATGTAGTCTCAGAGTGGCCTCGAACTCACAGCGATCCTCCTACCTCAGCCTCCCAAGTGCTGGGATTAAAGGCGTGCGCCACCAGGCCCGGCTGTATTAGTAACTTTTCTTGTTGCTGTGACAAAATACCAGACAAAAGTAAATTAGGGAAGGAAGGATTTATTTTGGCTCACAGTTCGAGGATACAGTCCATCCATCATGTTGCGGAAGACACAGCGGCTGGCAGTACAAGGCAGCAGGTCACATTTGCATCCACAGTCAGGAAGCAGAGAAAGATAAATAAATACTGGTGGATCAGCTCACGTTCTTCTGTTTATTGCATCTCAGTCTCCAGCCCATGGAATGGTGGCCACCTTTGGAATGGGTCTTCTCCAACTTCAACTGAAGCAAGCAATCCAGAAATTATTTCACAAACATGCTCAGAGGTTTGTCTCTTATACGGCTGTAACGTGAACCATTACAGTCTTCATGTTTCTCGTCCTCTGGGGTCTGGCCTCCAACTTCCCCGGGAGGTTCAGGGGGGTGGGTGGGGGGCAAGGAACCTAGGTTCCCTAGCGCCCTCTGGGGGCGGCTCAGCCTGTGTCTCCCAGTCTCTCTTTCCCCCTGTCATCGCAATTCTTTCAACCTATCTCCGACTGTTTATCTCCCTTGAAAATGTCAGAGCACCGATCCTAGTCAGAGGCTGCTCCGCCCGGTCCTGCGGAACTCTCCGGCGTGACCCCCGAAGCGCCGCCTCTTCCCGCCCGCAGGGGACGCGGTGGGGAGGGGGGGCGACCGCAGAGTCCCGGCATGCACCGCGTGGAGTGCGCGCTGGGCTCGGGCGACGCCGGGGCCTTGCGTGCGTGTTCTGCCTAACACGGCCCGAGCGGCTACGGTGCGAGGGCGGTTTCGGCGGTTCCCTCCTGCTGGTGCCTGTGGCGGCTGGAGACACGCGAGTCTGGAGTCGATCCTGGATCCAGCGGGAGAGTCGTGATGGAGGCCGGGGCTGCGGCCGCCGTGGTGGGCATGGCGCCATCCTGCCCCTCAGCCCAGGCGTGCCCGCGCGCACGGTTGGATCGAAGGAGAATCTGGGCGGGAGAAAATGAACCGAGACACTACACTGCACAGTTTCCTCTAGGCAATGGCGGGAAACTTGACAGCTGTTTGGGTGGTTAACCCTGAATCATATTATTTGCACTTTTTTGTGGTGGTGTTTTTTTCTTCTTCCCTTCTGCACCCTATCCACGTTGCCCAGTCTCCTTGGGTGTTGGCCTCTGAAAGGCCCAGGTGTGAGGCCTAGTGGAACTTCCTGAGCCTAGCTAAAGTTTGGTGATCTGCCTCTGGCCAGACGTGACTCAGCAAGACGCCTAACGGCTTCTTGCCTACTACTTCCGCATGGGATTTAGGATTATCATCTCAATAGTCACATTTTACTATTGGCCCTTACCTTTCCCCACCGTCCTAAAATCCCCGCCTTCTTCCCAACATTATATAGGCAACTGTTCATAGCAATAAATCGAGTTCCTGCTTCGACAAGACTCCCGACTCAGTGTGGTTTTTCTCCGGTGGCCAGGAGAGGTCTGAGTCGTCGGACGCTCATCTCCTCCTCAGCCCCTCGGGAGGAACCAGCGGGCCTGGTCCTTCCCTCGGCACTACCTGCCCCCGCCGGCGGAGCCCGGCACTTGGGAAGTACAGATTGCTGTCTTGTCTTCAACTGCTGTGTAGCCCAGGCTGGCCGGAAACCTGTCATCCTCTTGCTTCAGTCTCATAGGTACACCCATACACTATAATTGGTTGGGGACCTCCTGGGATACTGTTTGGCTAAAGTTGATGGTTTCTGGTAGTTCTTTGGCACATGAATGAAGTGCAAGAAAACTACAGGAACTTCTTTCAGATCCTAGCCTAAAAAAAAATAACAGCAAGTTTGGACTTGTTTGTTATAACAACTGATATTTAAATTTTTAGAACTCATAACAGGTTGTTTTTTTGTTCTTAACATTTATTTGAGAGACAGAAGCAGAGAGAAAGAGAGAGTAGAGTGAGAATGGGCACTCCAGGGCCTCCAGCCACTGCAAACAAACTCCAGACACATGCATCCCCTTGTGTAACTGGCTTACATGGGTCCTTTTGCTTTGCAGACAAGCACCTTAACTGCTAAGCCATCTCTCCAGCCCATAACAGTTTTGTTTTTATTTTATTTTATTTATTTTTTTGAGGCAAGCCAAACAAACTGGCCTTTAAAAAAAATAATCTGGCTTCCACTTACTTATCTTCTTTTTTTTCTTTTCTCAATTTTTATTAACATTTTCCATGATTATAAAAATATCCCATAGGGCTGGAGAGATGGCTTAGCGGTTAAGCGCTTGCCTGTGAAGCCTAAGGACCCCGGTTGGAGGCTCAATTCCCCAGGACCCACGTTAGCCAGATGCACAAGGGGGCGCATGCATCTGGAGTTCGTTTACAGAGGCTGGAAGCTCTGGCGCGCCCATTCTCTCTCTCTCTCTCTCTCTCTCTCTCTCTCTCTGCCTCCTCTCCGTCGCTCTCAAATAAATAAATAAACAAAAAAAAATTAAAAATATCCCATGGTGCTACCCTCCCGCCCCCCACTTTCCCCTTTGAAATTCCATTCTCCATCATATCCCCTCCCCAACTCAATCAGTCTCTCTTTCATTTTGATGTCATGATCTTTTCCTACTCTTATGATGGTCTTGTGCAGGTAGTGTCAGGCACTATGAGGTCATGGATATCCAGGCCATTTTATGTCTGGAGGGAGCACGTTGTAAGGAGTCCTACCCTTCCTTTGGCTCTTACATTCTTTCCACCACCTCTTCCGCATTAGGCCCTGAGCCTTGGAAGGTGTGATCGAGATGTTACTCAGTACTCCAGTCACTTCTTTCCAGCACTATGATACCTTCTGAGTCATCCCAAGGTCACTGCCATCTGAAAAGAAGATTCTCTACCCAAAGTGAGAGTATAAGGGTATAAATATTAAGAAAAGTCCTTACTGGGCAGTTTGATAAGCATAGTATATACATTTTTCCAGACATCAGCAGATGTTACACCCCTAGGGCTCATGACTACCCCTGTTTTAAGTTTTCAGTATCAGGGATGTATTCCCCCCCATGGAGCAGGCCTCCAGTCCAATTGGAGGGCAGTTGGTTTCCACCATGACAGACATGCCACTATTGCACCCATTGGCTCATTTGGCCTGGCTGGCCAATTATAAGGCTTGCAGTGTCCACTGTTGAGTATCTTCACTGGTGGTATCTCTTTCTCCCATTGAACTACATGCAGAATTGCTTCTTCCAGCTTTCTCTCAGCTGGTCTACACGGAGGAGGTTATCAGCTCAGTTCCAGCAGAATTTCTCAGTGGCCCTGCCGCCCTGGCCTTTTTTTTTAATAAGAGGGAAAGAATTGGTGCGACAGGACCTCCAGCCACTGAATTGAAATCCAGACATGAGCGCAATCTTGTGCATATGTGTGACCTTGTGCACTTGCGTCACCTTGTGCATCTGGTTTACATGGGATTTGGAGAGTAGAACATAAGTCCTTAGGCTTCCCAGTCAGTGCCTTAACTGCTAAGCCATCTCTCCAGCCCTATTTTTTTTAATGTTATTTATTTATTTATTTGGGAGAGATAGACACAGAGAGAGAAAGAGACAGATAGAGAGAATGGGCACATCAGGGCCTCCAGCCACTGCAAACGAACTCCAGGCGCGTGTGCCCCCTTGTGCATCTGGCTAACATGGGTCCTGGGGAATCGAGCCTCCAACCAGGGTCCATAGGCTTCAAAAGCAAGCGCTTAGCACTATTTTTATTTTTGTTTTTGTTTTTTCGAGGTATGGTCTCACTCTAGTGGAGGCTGACCTGGAATTCACTCTGTTTTCTCAGGGTGGCCTCAAACTCAACGGTGATCCTCCTACCTCTGTCTCTCAAGTGCTGGGATTAAAGGTGTGTGTCACCACACCCAGCTTCGTAACGTTTTTCAAAAAAATATTTATTGGGCTGGAGAGATGGCTTAGTGGTTAAGGCACTGGCCTGCAAATAGGGTTAGACCACTGGTTTGAATCTCCATGTCCCACGTATAGCCAGATGCAAAAGTGACACAAGCATGCAATGTCGCACATGAACACAAGGGGGCACACACAAATGAAGTTCTTTAACAGTGGCTAAAAGGCTCTGGCACGCCCATTTTCTTTCTCTCTGTCTTTCTCCCTCTCTCTCTCTCTCAAAAATAAAATTAGGCCCCCAGACACAAAATGGCCTGGATATCCATGATCTCACAGTGCCTGACACTACCTACACAAGACCATCATAATAGGAGGAAAAGATCATGACATCAAAATAAGAGACTGATTGAGATGGGGAGGGGATATGATAGACAATGGAGTTTAAAAGGGGAAAGTGGGCGGAGAGAGGGTATTACCATGGGATATTTTTTTATAGTCATGGAAGTTGTTAATAAAAATTTGAAAAAAAAATAAAATTAGGGGGCTGGAGAGATGGCTTAGCGGTTAAGGTATTTGCCTGCAAAGCCAAAGGAACAAGTTTCAATTCCCCAGGACCCACATAAGCCAGATGCACAAGGGGCACATGTGTCTGGAGTTCATTTGCAGGGGCTAGAGGCCCTGGCATGCCCATTCTCTATCTGTCTGTCTTCTATCTCTCTCTGCTTGCAAATAAATAAAGTTAAGTAATAAAAATATTTTAAAAATAAAAAAGTAAAATTAGGGTCGGGCGTGGTGGTGTACACCATTAATCCCAGCACTTGGGAGGCAGAGGTAGGAGGATCGCCGTGAGTTCGAGGCCACCCTGAGACTACGTAGTGAATTCCAGGTCAGCCTGAGCTAGAGCGAGACCCTACCTCATAAAACCCAATAATAATAATAATAATAATAATAATAATAATAATAATAAAATTCAATTAAAAGCTGGGCATGATGGTGCATGCCTTTAATCCCAGCACTCGGGAGGCAGAGGTAAGAGGATCACTGAGTTCAAGGCCACCCTGAGAATACATGGTGAATTCCAGGTTAGCCTGGACTAGAGTGAAACCCTACTTTGAAAAACCAATAAAATAAAATAAATAATTTAATTAAATTAAAATTTAAAAATAGAACATTAAGCCAGGCATGATGGTGCATGCCTTTAATCCTAGCACTCAGAAGGCAGACATTGGAGGATTGTGTGAGTTCAAGGTCACCCTGAGATTGCATAGGGAATTCCAGGTCATCCTAGGCTAGAGTGAGAACCTACCTCGAAACCCTGCCCCCCAAAAAATTGAACATTAAAAAAAATTTAGTTCCAGGCATGGTGGTGCATGCCTTGAATCCCAGCACTTGGGAAGCAGAGGTAGGAGGATCACTGTGAGTTCAAGTCCACCTTGAGACTACATAGAGAATTCTAGGTCGGGCTGAGCTAGAGTGAGACCCTGTCTTGAAAAAATAAAAATTATTTATTTGCAAGGAGAGAGAATGGTGTACCTCTAGCCACTGCAAACTCCAGGTGCATGCACTGCTTTGTGCATCTGGCTTTATGTGAGTACTGGGGAATTGAACTCTAGTCACTAGGCATTGCAGGCAAGCACCTTTACTGCTGAGCCATCTCTCCAGCTTTCATTGCAGGTTTTTTTGTTTGTTTGTTTGTTTGTTGGTTGTTTTTTTGTTTTTGTTTTTGTTTTAGGAGGTAGGGTCTCTAGCTCAGGCTGACCTGGAATTCATTATGTAGTTTCAGGGTGACCTCGAGCTCACAACAGTCCTCTTACAGAAACAAAAATACAGAAAGAGGGCTGGAGAGATGGCTTAGCGGTTAAAGCACTTGCCCACAAAATCAAAGGACCCAGGGTCAATTTCCCAGGACCCAATGTAAGCTGGATGCAGAAGGTGATGCATGCATTTGGAGTTTGTTTGCACTGGCTGGAGGCCCTGGTGCACCCGTTATCTCTGTCTGTCTGTCTGTCTGTCTGTCTCTCTCTCTCTCTCTCTTTAAAGAGCCCAGCATGGTGGTGCATGCATGTAGAGCACAACAGTAGTGAGGCTGAGGCAAGAGGACTGATTTTAGTCTCAGAGTTGTTTTGAACTTATGGCGATCCTCCTACTTCTGCCTCCTCCCCCCCCCCCCCCGCCAGCCTGGGCTACATAGTAAGCCCTTGTTTCAAAAGAAAGAAAGAAAGCTGGGCATGGTAGCACATGCCTTTAGTCCCAGCACTCAGAAAGCAGAGGTAGGAGGATCATCATGAGTTCAAAGCCACCCTGAGACTACATAGGGAATTCAAGGTCATCTTGGGCTAGAGTGAGACCCTACCTCAATCCCCCCCCCCAAAAAAAGTATGCCTTTCATAAAGGGAACATGGTTTAAATTAGGAAAGCTGGAATTTAATATTGCAGTGTGAATACAAAGGAAAGAAAGGAGGCCTGGGTACAGAAAGTAGACAGTAGTGAGATGGGCCACTTAGGTGTCTCCAGGGAAATAATCAATGAGTAGCTTAAAGAGAAATTTGAGGAAATTACACCTTACTGTTTCTTTAAGTCACTGCCTCATACTGGTATCATTAAGACCATTTCTCCTTCCTTCCTTTCTTTTTTTATATTTTTTTCCTTCCTTCCTTCCTTCCTTCCTTCCTTCCTTCCTTCCTTCCTTTCGTGTGTATGTGTGTGTGTTTGCATGCACGCGCACACATGCACATGGTATCAAGGTCTCCTCCTGCTGTACATACACACCTGTCAAGCTTTATGTGAGTGGCTGAAGAACTGAACCCAGGTTAGCTGGCCTTCCATGCAAGGTCTTTCACTGCTGAACCATCTCTCACCCCTCCCGCCCATTAAGACCATTTCTACTGGTATCAATTTAATAACTATTCTCAGTCTAGCTGGATTCATTCCACTTGGGGATTTATAGTTTATTTTCTCTGAAATATGATAGGAGATGGCTTAGCGGTTAAAGCACTTGCCTTCAAGGCCAAAGTACCCAGGTGCAATCCACCAGGACCCACGTAAGCCAGATGCACGAGGTGACATATATATCTGAAGTTTGTTTGCTGTGACTGAAGGCCCTGGTGCACCCATTCTTTCTCTCTCTCTCTCTCTCTCTCTCTCTCTCTCCCCCTCCCTCTTTCTCTCTCTCAGCTAAATAAATAAAAATGATAGGTCAGCCATATAAAATCAGGAGCAACAGAGGGACAAGCTAGTGCAAAGTCAACTGTGCAAATGATTTTGAGTCATACTCTGTAAACCAGGCTGAGTCTGTGTGGACTGTTGGCAGGCCATGCTTCTTCCAAGCTCTGTTGCTCACCTGGGTGGATAAGAGAGAACACTATTAGTCAGAGATCAGGGGTAGCTCATTAAAGCAAAAGTGGCACTTAGACCTTCTGGTGAGCTGTTGTATTTGAAGAATACTGGTCAGTCGTCATGTTTGGGTGAGTCAGATGGCCTTAAGGTCATGAGTTACTGAGTTTTCCTAACATCGTTTCCTAGATCTTTCTTTCTGGACAGTTGCTTAGAATATCAGTTAGAAGCATTGTTTTGATAAAGAAGTTGGGCTGGAGAGATGGCTTAGTGGTTAAGACACTTGCCTGCGAAGCCTAAGGACCCAAGTTTGACTGCCCGGAACCCATGTAAGCCAGATGCACGTGATGGCACATGTGTCTGGTGTTTGTTTGCAGTGGCTAAAGGCCCTGGCACACCCATTCTCCGTCCCTCTCTCTCTCTCTCTCTCTAGTAAAGAAAAAAATAATTGGTAGTTTTGGCCTGGAGAGATGGCTTAGCAGTTAAGGCATTTGCCTACAAAGCCAAAGGGCCTAGGTTCTATTCCCCAGAACCCATGTAAGCCAGATGCAGATGGTGGCACATGCATCTGGAGTTTGTTTGCAGTGGCTGGAGGCCCTAGCATTCCCCCCTTCTCTTATAAATAAAAAAATAAAAAAATAAAAAAATAAATAAATAAATAAAGTCCTTGTTGCAGCCAGGTTTGCATTGCTGGTAGAAATCACACAACCAAGAGCAGCTTGTGGGGGAAAAAATGGTTTATTTTGGCTTACAGGCTCGAGGGGGAAGCTCCATGATGGCAGGAAGAAATGACAACATGAACAGAGGGTGGACATCACCCCCTGACCAACATAAGGTGGACCATAGCAACAGGACAGTGTGCCAAACACTGGCAAGGGGAAACTGGCTATAACACCCACAAGCCCTCCCCCAACAATACACTCCCACCAGGAGGCATTAATTCCCAAATCTCCATCAGCCCGGAACCTAGCATTCAGAACACCTAAGTTTATGGGGGACACCTGAATCAAACCACCACAGTCCTTAAAAAGTAAAGACTTTAATCCCAGTACTTGGGAGGCAGAGGTAGGAGGATTGCTAGGAGTTTGAGGCCACTCTGAGACTACATAGTGAATTCCAGGTCAGCCTGGGCTACAGCGAGACCCTACCCCAAAACAAACAAACAAACAAACAAAAACAAAAACAAAAAAAACAAGAAAACAAAACAAAATAAAATAAAAATAAACAAATGCTATTTGGGGGCTGGAGATATGGCTCAGTAGTTAAGGTGCTTGGCTGCAAAGCCTAAGGACCCAGATTCAATCCCCCAGTACCCATGTAAAGCCAGATGCACAATGTGGTGGCACATGCATTTGGAGTTCATTTGCAGCATCTGGAGGCTATGGATTTCCCATCTATTTTCTCTTTCTCCCTCTCTTTCTCTCTCTCTCTGCTTGAAACTAAATAAAACTTTTTTTAAAAGAAGGCTAATTTTTCATATTTAAGTGGATAGCAAAAGTGAGAATGTATTATTTTTGTAAAGAGAAATATGTATACACACACATTTCACATAAATATAAACTTTTAAAAAGTCCTGAAATAAATAAATAGGGGCTGGAGATAAAGCTTAGTGATTAAGGTGCATGCCTGTGAAGCCTAAGGATCCAGGTTCAATTCTCCAGGTCCCATGTAAGCCAGATGCACATGGTGGCACAGCTTCTGGAGTTTGTTTGCAGTGGCTAGAGGCCCTGGTGCGCCCATTCTCATTCTCTCTCTCTCTGTCCCTCTCTGTCTCAAATAAATAAATAAAAGTAAATCTTAAAAATAAATAAATATTTTTAAAGGGCTGGAGAGATGCCTTAGGGGTTAAGACTCTTGCCACAAAGCCAAAGGACCTAGGTTCAATTCCCCAGGACCCATGTAAGCCAGATGCACAAGGTAGCACATGTGGCACTGGCTGGGGACCAAACATTCAAAACACACGAGTCTATGGGGGACCTCCCCTTCAAATGAACGCACAAGCTTACACCCTTCCTGTGTTTCTATTTCTCCCCCACATTTTGTTTCTGTCACATTCTTTCTGCTTCTTCCACTTCGTTCTTCAGTCTCCCTGTAGATGCTTTGGGTGCCCTGCCCTTATCCCTTGTGCCCACCTGTCAACACATGCAGTATCTGTCTGAGGCATGGGTGGCTAAACCTCATTTCCCAGGGCTTCTCTGGCCAAGGGACCAGTGCCTGCGTCACTAAAAGTGCTCCCAACCAGAAAGGACAGAACTTGTGGACAAACATCCATCCTGGCCTGAGTCAGATCCGAAGGGTAAGGATTGGTGTCCAACCAGCATCCCGGCTTTTGCCCTTTCCCTTTGCCCACAGTGGCAACCTGTTTTAAGGGGAGGCCCATTTGCGGGCCATCTTCTTGCATGTCCAGGCTCCTGGGTTTGATTCCTTCGTAAATGAATCAACCAACTGTCTCCCACTCCCTCCCTCCCTCTCTCTCTCTCTCTCTCTCTCTCTCTCTCTCTTTCTCTCTCTCTTTTTTGTTTTTTGTTTTCCGAGGCAAGGTCTCACTCTAGCCCAGGCTGACCTGGAATTCACTATGGAGTCTCAGGGTGGCCTCGAACTAACGGTGATCCTCCTACCTCTGCCTCCCGAGTGTGCCACCACACCTGGCTTCTCCCTCTCTCTCTTTATTCTCTCTCTCTCCATCCTTCTCTTTATTTCTTTTTCTCTTTATTTTTTATTTTTATTTTTTGGTTTTTCGAGGTAGGGTCTCCCTCTAGCCCAGGTAGTCTCAGGCTGGCCTCGAACTCACAGTGATCCTCCTACCTCTGCCTCCCGAGTCCTGGGATTAAAGGCGTGCGCCACCACGCCCGGCTTCATCCCTCTGTTTCTCTCCTCTTCCTCCTCTCAGTGCCACCGTCTTTGCAATTCAGCTCATATGCCACAGTTTCCTTCCCTTGGAAATGTGGAAAATGTAGACAATCCCCTTAATTGCTTTGCCTAGGCCAATGCGAAGAACAATCTCTCGCCCGTGCTCCGGCTCCTCCCGCCCGCAGGGGCCGCTGTGGGGCAGAGCGGCCGCCCGGGCCCTGGCCGGCGCTGGCCCGGCGGTGTTGACCTTGGGGAATTGGCTGGGCATCAGGGCAGAGCAGGTGGCTGCTGCGTGTGGAGAACCGGGCACCGCTGTACTGCGGAGGACGGTGGACGCCGCCGGGGCCACGACCTGCAACGGGCCATGGTCGAGTCCGCTAGGGTAAGGGGCCCCCCGGCTGGCTGCTGAGTCCTGGGGCCGGCGTGGGTGTGGGGTGTGTGGGGGTCCGGCCCCGGGGGGCGCCGGGGCGGGCGAGGGCGCGGAGGGCGCTCCCGAGGTCAGCCGCTGAATGCAGAACGCGAGCTCGGAACGAGGAGCTCCCCGACGCTTCGGAATTGACGTTTGGCGCCGTTCCCATGTCAGAATTTAGCCGCCAGCTTGACGGTGCTTATGTTGAGTGTATGAGGGAAGGACAGTATGTTCCGAGGGTCCAAGAGGATAGGAAAATCCAAAAAGAATACGGACTTGCTTGATTATTTAGTGTTTTTTTGAAATCAGGGTATGGGGGGTAGCTAGTTTTAGTAAGGGTTGGTTTTTTTTTAACTTTTCTATTTAAAATTCTTGAAAAATAACTTGAGCTCATTAACTTTAAGATCCTTGTACAATCTCAACAAAATACCATTTTTCTAAGGCTAAGCATATGAAAGATTCACAGCACTTTTTGGTTTTTCGAGGTAGGGTCTCCTTTTAGCCCAGGCTGACCTGGAATTCACTATGTAGTCTCAGGATGTCCTCGAACTCACAGTGATCTTCCTACCTCTGCCACCCAAGTGCTGGGATTATAGGCGTGTGCCACCACGACCGGGGTTGATAGCACATTTAAAATTTTTTATGTATATATATATATATAGAGAGAGAGAGAGAAATATGCAGGTAGAGAGAGAGAATGGCCGCCCCAGGACCCCCAGCCGCTGCAAACGAACTCCAGCCACGTGCACCCCCTTGTGCATCTGCCTTACGTGGGTCCTGGGAAATCAAACCTAGGTCCTTTGGCTTTGCAGGCAAACACCTTAACCACTAAGCCATCTCTCCAGCCTCACAGCATATTAATAGAGTAAATGGAAGTTATGTCATTCCTGTGGATGGAAAAATGGACATAAGAAAATATTCTTCCAAATTAATATATCAATTTATTTCACTTTCATGGAATGGCAGGTATTTGTAAATTTATCCACTACAGAAATACAACTGTAACCTGTAATCCAAAGATTATGTTGCCCCACCAAGCAGTGGAAACCTGAAATGGAGTGGAGTAGAAACTTTATTGTTTAAGGCCTTTGTCTTTTGTTTTGTTTTTATTTGTTTGTTTTGAGGTAGGGTCTCACTCTAGGCCAGCCTGACCTGGAATTCCCTATGCAGTCTCAGGGTGACCTTGAACCCGGGCAATCCACGTACCTCTGCCTCCTGAGTGCTGAGCTTAAAGGCGTGCCCCAGCACAACTGGCTACCTTTGTCATTTAAAAAACTATTTTTTTTTGCTCATTTTATTCATTTGATAGAGGAGAGGATGGGTATGATGGAGCCTTCAGCTACTGCAAACGAACTCCAGATGCATGAGCCACCTTGTGCATCTGGCTTAGGTGGGTCCTGGGGAATTGAATCTGGGTCCTTTGGCTTCGCAAGCAAGTGCCTTAACCACTAAGCCATCCCTGCAGCCCACCTTTGCCATTTTTTTAAAAAAAGAAAATATTTGAGAGAGGAGCTAGAGGGATGGCTTAGTGATTAAGTGCTTGCCTGTGAAGTCTAAGGAGCCCGGTTCGATGCACAATTCCCTAGGACCCACCAAAGCCAGATGCACAAGGTGGTGCATGTATCTGGAGTTTGTTTTCAGTGGCTGGAGGCCCTGGTGTACCCATTTTCTCTCTCTCTCTCTCTCGCTCTGTCGCTCTCAAATAAAAATAAACAAAAAAATCTTTTAAAAAATTATTTGAGGGCTGGAGAGATGGCTTAGCAGTTAAGGTGCTTGCCTGCAAAGCCAAAGAACCCAGGTTTGATTCCCCAGGACCCACGTTAGCCAGATGTACAATGGGGCACACATGTCTGGAGTTTGTTTGCAGTGGCTAGAGGCCCTGGCGTGCCCATATTCTCTCTCTCTCTCTCTCCCCCTCTTTCTCTGTCAAATAAATAAATAAAAATAAAATATTTTTAAAAATTATTTGAGAAAGTGGGGAGAGAGAGGTGTAGGCAGGTAGAGATAATGGTCATGCCAGGGCCTCCAGACACTGAAAATGAACTCCAGAAACATGTGCTACCTTGTGCATTTGGATGATGTGATAACTGGGGAATTGAACCTGGGTCCTTAGACTTCACAGCAAGCACCTTAACCACTAAGCCATCTTTCCAGCCCTGGCCCCCTTTGTCATCTTAACTGAGCAATTATTGTACACTGTGACTGGAGTGTATTTTTTTGATCTTCACAATTTCATGAATTGAAGTTTTTTTTTCCTTCTTTCTCTTGTTCTTTCTTTCTCTCTTTCTCTCTCTCTCTCTCTCTCTCTTTTTTTTTTTTTAAGAGAGGGTCTCATGTGTCCCTGCCTAATCCTGAAATTGCCAAGTAGCCAAAGATGACCTTGAGCTTTGGATCCTTTGGCCTCTACCTCCCTAGAGTTGGAATTATAGGTGTGCCACAAATTTGAGGCCAGCCTGTTATACATAGTGAGTTTCAAGTCTGAAAAGTAAGACTCGCAGTCCTTTGGATAGTAGAATGGTTCTTGCATGACTGATAGGCAGGTAGGATGCACGTCCTGAACATATAGTTCATCACACTATGCAGAAAAGCGTACGGTTTAAAACTTACGCCAGAAGCTGGGTGTGGTGGTGCACGCCTTTAATCCCAGCACTGGGGAGGCAGAGGTGAGTTTGAGGCCACCCTGAGACTCCACAGTGAATTCCAGGGCAGCCTGGGCTAGAGTGAGACCCTACCTAGAAAAACCAAAAGAAAAGAAAAGAAAAAATAAAAAAAAAACACAAATAAAAAAGCTTACAAGTGGGCTCCTGGAGGCTGGAGAGATGGCTTAGCATTAGTTTATCATGGCAGGAATAAGTCACATTGCATCTGCAGACCTGGAAGCAGAGAGAGGTGAATGCTGGTAACTTGCTTTCTCCTTTTTGTGCAGTCTGGGTCCCCAGGCCATGTGATGGTGCTGCCCACATTTAGGGGGGGTCTTCCCACTCCCATTAACCTAATCTAAACAATCTTTTACTGACATACCCAAAGGCTTGTTTCCATGGTGATTCCAAATTCTATCAAATGAGATGGCTTAGTGGTTAAGCGCTTGCCTGTGAAGCCTAAGGACTGCGGTTCGAGGCTCATTTCCCAGGACCCACGTTAACCAGATGCACAAGGGGGCGCATGCATCTGGAGTTCATTTGCAGTGGCTGGAGGCCCTGGCGCGCCCATTCTCTCTATCTGCCTCTTTCTCTTTATGTTGTTGTCAAATAAATAAATAAAAACAACAACAACAAAAATTATCTAAAGTAATCCCAGTACTCAGGAGGCAGAGGTAGGAGGATCACTTGTGACACCCTGAGACTACATAGTAAATTCCAGGTCAGCCTGGACTAGAGTGAAACCCTACCTTGAAAAACCAAAAAAAAAAAAAAAAAAAAAAAAAAAGTATTTAAAGCTGGATGTGTTGGCGTATGCCTTTAATCCTAGCACTTGGGAGGCAGAGGTAGGAGGATTGTTGTGAGTTTGAGGTCACCCTGAAACTGCAAAGTGAATTCCAGGTCAGCCTGGGCTAGAGAGAGACCCTACCTTAAAAATTTTCTTTTTAAAAAAGGAATAGACACAATGAGTAGGAAACAGAACAGCAAACCCAGAAACTATGCACTGTGTTGAATAGAGCCTCCCACTCATGCCTTTCCTGGAACTTCAAATTGTAGCTTGCTTAAAAAGCCTGCCCACCTGTGTTCACTTCCCCAGCCACCCACGTAAACCTGGCTTGGCATTTGTTTGCAGTGGCAAGAGACCCTGGTATGCCCATACACATACACACTCACATGCAAATAAGTAAATAACATTTTGAAAAGAACTTTTTAGGGCTGGAGGGATGGCTTAGCAGTTAAGGCTTTGCCTGCAAAGCCAAAGGATTCCCCAGGACCCACGTTAGCCAGATGCACAAGGGGGCGCACACATCTGGAGTTCGTTTGCAGTAGCTGGAGGCCTTGCTGCGCCCATTCTCTCTCTCTCTTCTTCTTCCTCTGTCAAATAAACAAATAATAAATAAATAAATAATAAAAAGAACAAAACTGATATTCAAGGGCTGGAGAGATGGCTTAGCAGGTTTGATTCCCCAATACCCACATGAGCCAGATGCACAAGGGGGTGCATGCATCTGGTGTTCGTTTGCAGTGGCTAGAGGCCCTGGCATGCCCATATTCTCTCTATCTGTCTCTCTCTCTCCCTCCCTCTCTCTACTTGTAAATAAATAAACACAAAACCACCCTGATATTCAAGGCAGGTGTGGTGGGAGGCAGAGGTAGGATTGCCATCAGTTCGAGGCCACGTTGAAACTACACAGTGAATTCATGAATTCCAGGTCAGACTGGGCTAGAGTGAGACCCTACCTTGAACCCCTCCAACAAAAAAATCCCACAAAACAAATTAAAAAAAAAAAACACCCTGTGACATTCAAACAATGGAATACTATAGAAAAGATCTCAGAATGTGGAGTGAAAAATGTATTTCACTTGGTAGAGCACTTCCCCAGCATGCATGAAGCCCTGGGTTTTATCCTGAGCATGGTGGCAGACCCCTGGAATCCCAGCACTCAAGAGGTGGGGGCAGGAGGATCAGAAGGTTATACCTCAGTTATGTAATGAAATGAGTTCAAGCCGGGCGTGGTGGCGCACGCCTTTAATCCCAGCACTTGGGAGGCAGAGGGAGGAGGATCGCTGTGAGTTTGAGGCCACCCTGAGACCACATAGTGAATTCCAGGTCATTTTGAGCTAGAGTGAGACCCCACCTCCAAAAAACCAAAAAAAAGAAATAAGTTCAAGGTCAGCCAGGGCTACGTGAAACCCTGTCTCCAAAAAGGAAGGAAGGAAGGGAGAGAGGGAGGGAAACAAGCCATCTCTAGCATACATACTTGAGTTTATACCCTCTTATAGTTCTCCATTTTATTATTTATTTATTTATTTATTTTTTGAGGTAGGGGGTCTCACTCTAGCTCAGGCTGACCTGGAACTCACTATGTAGTCTCATAGTCTCATAGGGGTGGCCTTGAACTCACAGCAATCCTCCTACCTCTGCCTCCCAAATGCTTGGATTAAAGGTGTGCCCACCAGGCACCACACCCGGCCTTTATAAATTTGTTTTTAAAGATATTTTTTCTCTTTTATTGTAAGGAGAGAGAGAGAATGGGCACACCAGGGCCTCTAGCCAATGCAAACTCCAGACACATGCTCCACCTTGTGCATCTGGCTTACGTGGGTCCTGAAGAATCTACCTGGGTCTTTATGCTTTGCCAACAAGTGCCGTACTTCTAAGCCACCTCTCCAACCCAGTTCTCCATTTTAGGCTTGAATCCTACAAAGGTAAAAGTACTGATACATAAGGAAACGCAGCAGAGCGTTATCTTTTTTTTTTTTTTTTTTTTTTTTTTTTGAGGTAGGGTTTTGCTGTATCCCAGGCTGACCTAGAACTCACTCGGTAGTTCCAGGTTGGCCTTGAACTCACAGTGATCCTCCTACCTCTGCCTTCTGAGTGCTGAGACGAAAGGTGTGCATCACTATACCCAGCTTCTTAAATTTTTTTTGTTTTGTTTTGTTTTGTTTTGTTTTTTCAAGGTAGAGTCTCGCTTTAGCTCAGGCTGACCTGGGATTCACTCTGTAGTTCCAGGCTGGCCTCAACATCATGGCAATCCTCCTACCTCTGCCTCCCAAGTGCTGGGATTAAAGGCTTGCGCCACCACACCTGGCTTCTTAAGTTTTTTTATGAGAATGATCTGGAGTCATTTTGCAGTAATCATGACTGTCTATTATGTCTGTCAATTCAGAGCCCTTTGACTTTTGAGGATGTGGCAGTTCATTTCTCGGAGCAAGAATGGCAGAATCTAGAGGCATGGCAGAAGGAGCTTTACAAGCATGTCATGAGAACCAATTATGAAACGCTTCTTTCTCTAGGTAAGGAGTGTTCACGTTCTGGGGTATGTCATGGAACTGCATCTTCTGAGGGCTCAGGCACTTGGTGCTCCTAATTGTCAGGTAGCAAGACTTCTTGGAAATTTACTCAGAAAGGCTTTTTACCCTTTTTTCTTTCTTTTTTTGTTTTTTTTTTCCGAGGTAGGGTCTTGCCCTAGATTGGGCTGACCTGGAATTCACTATGTAGTCTCAAGGTGTCCAACTCAGAGCAGTCCTCCTACCTCTGCCTCCTGAGTGCTGGGATTAAAGGTGTGCGCTAGGGCTGGAGAGATGGCTGAGCGGTTAAATGCTTGCCTGTGAAACCTAAGGACCCGGATTCGAAGCTTGATTCCTCAGGACTCACGTTAGCCAGATGCACAAGGGGGCGCATAAGTCTGGAGTTTGTTTGCAGTGGCTGGAGGCCCTGGCATGCCCATTATCTGCCTCTTTCTCTCTCTGTCTGTCGCTCTTAAATAAATAAATAATAATAATAATAAAAAGTGTGCACTACCATGCCTGTCTCATATTCTTTTTTAAAATAATATTTTTAAATGTTTTTTAATAAAATAATATTTTTATTAACCTATGCTCAGTTAACTCCTTAAAGGCAACCACTTTTTTTTATTTGATTTTTTTGAGGTAGGATCTCACTCTAGTTCAGGCTGACCTGGAATTCACTATGTAGTCTCAGGGTGGCCTCGAACTCAGGGTGATCCTCCTACCTCTACTTCCCGAGTGCTGGGATTAAAGGCGTGCGCCACCATGCTTAGCTGCAACCACTTTATTTTTTCCTTTTCCTAACCCCCCTCCTTTTAACTATATCCATTATAATTGCTAGTTGCCTCTACTTATCATGGTAACACCTATTTCTTGATTTATTGATATTAATAGCATTAATTCATTTGAAAAAAGAGAGATTGGGGGCTGGAGAGAGGGCTCAGCATTTAAGGTGCTTGTCTGCAAAGCCTAACAACCCCGATTCAATTCCCCAGTACCCATGTAAAGCCAGATGCACAAAGTGGTGCATGCATCTGGAGTTCATTTATAGTGGCTGGAGGCCCTGATGTGTCCATTCCCTCTGTCTCTCTTCTCTCTATCTCTGTCTGTTTGCAAATAAATAAAAATATTGTGCCGGGTGTGGTGGCGCATGCCTTTAATCCCAGAACTCGGGAGGCAAAGGTAGGAGGATTGCCGTGAGTTCAAGGCCACCCTGAGACTACCAAGTGAATTCCGGGTCAGCCTGGGCTAGAGTGAGACCCCACCTCGAAAAACCAAAAAATATATATATTATTAAAAAAAGATTAGCTTATTTATTTCCATTCCTTTTCCGTTTTTCTTCTCTGATTTTGTCTTTTTTTTTTGCATGACTTTATTGGTTTGTTTTATAATTTAAAATAATCTATTTAAGGGCTGGAGAGATGCTTAGTGGTTAAGGCACTTGCCTGCAAAGCCAAAGGACCTAGGTTTGATTCCCCAGGACCCATGTAAGCCAGGCATACAAGGGGGTACATTTGCCTGGAGTTTGTTTGCAGGGCTAGAGGCCCTGGTGTGCCCATTCTCTCTCCCTCTCCGTTTCTCTCTCTCTCTCTTTCTCAAATAAGTAAATAAAAATAATCTACTGAAATCTTTAAATCATGATCCATCAACTTCATATGTCTTGACTCCTTCAATATATAAATATATATTAATTACCTCCTGTACTCCCATCTTTCCTGCCAACTCATGGCAGCTCTATCTACTTCTTTTATATGTCAAGGTTTCTAAACTTATATTCTTTTTTAAATTTATTTTTGTTTATTTATTTGAGAAAGAGAGAGAGAATGGGTGCACCAGGGCTTCCAGCCACTGCAAACAAACTCCAGACATGTGCACCCACTTGTGCATCGGGCTAACGTGGGTCCTGGAGAATCGAGCCTCGAACCGGGGTCCTTAGGCTTCACAGGCAAGCGCTTAACCGCTAAGCCATCTCTCCATCCCTAAGCTTACATTCTTTGCCATAGTTTAGTTTTGCAGATTCTAGCTATGAATTGTTCCTAAAACATGTAACTCAAGACATTTATTAAATTATTTTATTGTTACAGAAGAACCACTTAAAGAAATTGAATTTACAGAGAAATATACTTCTAGATTACCAAGCCTGGGCTACTCTCAAAATGTGTCCCAAGCATTGAGCTCAGAGGATTGTTTTTATCATAGTCATCAGTTCAAAGTCATGTTGTGTTAACAATCATGAATGAACTGTTTAGATTTGTGTTTCAATAACTTTCTCCTTTATTCATACTTTCATTCATATGCTTCTGATTATGCATGCTCTTAATGATATTGTCAGTTCTTTTCAAATCCACGTATATACTTAAAGCAGTGCAATCTCAAAGCTGAGGATTACTCTAAGCTGATCCTAGAGAATAGAGGACAGGGCTGGAGGAATGGCTTAATGGTTAAGGTGTTTGCCTGCAAAGCCAAAAGGACCCATGTTCAATTCCCCAGAACCCACATTAGCCAGATGCACAAGGGGGTGCACATGTCTGGAGTTCCTTAGCAGTGGCTGGAGGCCCTGTATGCCCATTCTCTCTCTCTCTCCCTCTCTCAATTAAATAAAATATTTTTAAAAATTAAAAAGAACATAGAACAGCCAAGGCGAGGTTTTTTGTTTTTGTTTTCAAACACAATGGAAGGTGATTGATTGTTCTACCATAGAGCAAGACTTACTGTGTAGTACTATGTTAGAGATAGGAAAATGTCATGTCACCCATATTTTGAAGACATGAAACAACTGAAGTGGTAATTCACCACAGCCACCTTGCAAAACAAAACAATTTGGGGCCATATAGTAAAGCTGATGGCACATACCCCCTGTGATACAGCAGCTCACGGGAATGGCAATGTCTGTGGTGTGCCTAGAGCTTGCTGGCGAGCAAATGGACAAGAGGGATTGAGATTTACTCCTGTAAATAAAAGTAGCATCAAATGCATGAGCCCAAGCTTATTGTTTCAAATTAGCAAAATTTTGAAAATAAAATTTAAGCAAGTACCAGAATTATCCATGGTGTGGTGATTTGAATCAGGTGTATTCCATAAACTTAGGTGTTCTGAATGCTAGCTTCCCAGCTGATGGAAATTTGGTAATTAAAGCCTCTTGGAGGTAGTGTATTGTTGGGAGCGGGCTTACGGTTGTTATAGCCAATTTCTTCTTGCCAGTGTTTGCCACATTCTCCTGTTCCTGTTGTCCACCTGATGTTGGCCAGGAGGTGATGTCCACCCTCTGCTCATGCCATCATTCTCCCTTGCCATCATGGAGCTTCCTCTGGAGTCTGTAAGCCAAAATAACCCTTTTTTTCCCCCACAAACTACTCATGGTCTAGTGTTTTCTGCCAGCAGTGTGAACCTGAATGCAGCACATGGCTTATGCAAAAATTTTAAGCCGGGTGTGATGGCACATGCCTTTAATCCCAGCACTTGGGAGACAGAGGTAGGAGGATAGCCGTGGGTTCAAGGCCAGCCTGAGAGTACATAGTGAATTCCAGGTCGACCTGTGCTAGAGTGAGACTCTTCCTCAAAAAACCAAAAAAAAAAAAAAAAAAAAAAAAAAAAAAAGAACTAAGCAGGCCGATAATATTTATTTATATGTATATATTTTTAAAATGAAAATGGGAGCTGGCCATGGTGGCACACTCCTTTAATCCCAACACTTTGGGAGGCAGAGGTAGGAGGATATCTGTGAGTTCAATACCATCCTGGAACTAAAGAGTGAGTTCCAGGTCAGCCTTGTGCAAGAGCAAGACCCTACCTAGGAAAAAACAAAAATAAAAATAAATAAATAAACAGGGCTGAAGTGATGGCTCAGTGGCTAAATGCTTGCCTGCAAAGCCTAATGACCTGTGTTCGATTCCTCAGTACCCATGTAAAACCAGATGTACAAAGAGGCGCATGCATCTGGAGTCCGTTTGCTGGAGGTCCTGGTATGCCCATTCTGTCTGTCTCTACTTGCAAATAAATAAATTAAAATACTTTAGAAATAAACAACATAGGGGCTGGAGAGATGGCTTAGCAGTTAAGGCATTTGCCTGCAAAGCCAAAGGATCCCAGTTCGATTCACCAGGACCCACATAAACCAGATGCACAAGGGGGTGCATGCATCTGGAATTCACTTGCAGTGGCTGGAGGCCCTGGTGTACCCACTCTCTTTCTCTCTCTCTCTCTCTCAAATAAATAAATATTTTTTAAAAATAAATAAATAGGGGCTGGAGAGATGGCTTAGTGGTTAAGCGCTTGCCTGTGAAGCCTAAGGTTCTGGGTTTGAGGCTCGATTCCCCAGGACCCACGTTAGCCAGATGCACAAGGGGGCGCATGCATCTGGAGTTCGTTTGCAGTGGCTGGAGGCCCTGGCGTGCCCATTCCCTCTCTGTCTCTCTCTGCCTCTTTCTCCCTCTGTCACTCTCAAATAAATAAAAAAAATTTTAAAATAAATAAATAACATAACATAACAAAACATTAGGCTATAAATGTAGTTTATTGGAAGAGCACTTACCTAGCATGTGTGAGGCACTGGTTCAATCCTTACTAACAAACAAATATAAAGTTAACACATTGGACTAGGGGTGTAGCTCAGTGATAGACTACTTGTTTAATATGTCAGAGGCCCTGTGTTCCATCCTCAACCACACAATATATAAATAAGTAAATAAGTATACATGGAAATTATGAGCACTAAGAGATTTAGCAGGGGAGTGCTTACCTCTGAAGATAAACACCGAATTCAGGGGCTTTAATCGTGTGAATATAAAGTAAGTGTGTCAACATGGTAAGATCTGACAGCATCCAGGTTTTTAAAAACTTTTTAAAATATTTACTTATTCATTTATTTGCATATGTGTGTGTGGGTTTGCCAGGGTCTCTTGTCACTGCAAATAAACAGCAGACATCTGTGCCAGGTTTTGTCACTTTTTGTTTTTGTGTTTAACTTTACATGGTGCTAGGGAGTTAAACCTGGGTTAATAAGCTTTGCAAGCTAGTGCCTCTAACTTCTGGGTCATCTCCCCAGCTGTAGATTTTATATAATTCTCATTTTTCCACAGGCTCAAAATACTTTTTGCATTTTTTTAGTAATTTTTTTAATTTGTTTATTTGCAAAGAGAGAGAAATACAGAGAAGCGAGACAGAGAATGGGCATGCCAGGTCCACTAGCCACTGCAAACTAACTCCAGAAGCATGTGCCACTTTGTGCATCTGGCTTACCTGGGTACTGGGGAATCAAACCCGAATCCTTAGGCTTCACAGGCAAGCACCTTAACCACTAAGCCATCTCAACAGCCCCTGAAATGCTTTTTGCTTATGTGTACATGTTCAAATGTGTGCTAGTAGGTGTGTGTGCATGTGCAAGTGCAGACTAGAGGACAACTTCAGGTGTTCTCAGGTAACCATTCACCTTTTGTGAGACAGGGTCTCTCACTGTGCTGGGACTCACCAAGTAAGCTAAACTGGCTGCCAGTGAGCCTCATGGATCTGCCTGTATCTGTGTTCCATCTCTGGGATTATAAACCCATGCCACTACATGGGTTCTTAAGAACATTGAAAAGAGGCTGGGTGTGGTGGTGCATGCCTCTAATCTCAGCATTCTGGAGGTAGAAGTAGGAGGATCACTGTCAGTGCGAGGCCAGCCTGAGTCTACATAGTGAATACCAGATCAGCCTGGGCTAGAGTGAGATTCTACCTCAAAAAAAAAAAAAAAAAAAAAATATATATATATATATATATATATATACACACACATATATATATATGGAAACATTTGCTATTTTGTTTCGCTTGCAAGCAATGGTAGATAGGTGGACAGTTTGCTTCTCTTCAAATAAACCTAGAACTTGTTGACATGTCATGCATTATTCCATAAATGTATTTGGATAAATTTAGAAACAATGTGCTTTATAGTGCTCAAGGAAGGCAAATTACCCTGTCTGACTTCTTTGTGCAGATGGTGGACTTCCCAAACCAGAACTGATTTCCTGGATTGAACAGGGTACAGAATCCTTCTGCGGCTGGGTAGAGGCACAGAAACTAGAAAACGTGATTTGCCCCTCTGTTGATGTGCATTTTGATCCAGTTATTGGGAAACAGCTATTTGGAGGTGAGTATTACGAAATCAGGGTCTGGAAGCTGAAGAGATGGCTCAGCAGTTAAGGGCACTTGCTTGCAAAGGCTTGACAGGCTGGGGCTGGAGGGATGGCTTAGCAGTTAAGGCATTTTTCTATTTTATGGAAAAGTTTGAGAAGCATTGGTGTTAGTTCTTCCCTGAAGGTCTGGTAAAATTCGCCAGTGAATCCATCTGGGCCTGGACCTTTTTTAGTTGGGAGATTTTTTTATAACTGCTTGGATCTCCATACTTGTTATAGGTTTATTTAAGTGGTTAATCTCATCTTGATTTAATTTTGTTAGGTTATATAAATCAAGGAAATCATCCATTTCTTTCATAATATATGTTCTTATAATATGTCCCTATGATTTTTTTCAATTTCTCTGTTATCTCTTGTGATGGTGCCTTTTTCATCGCTAATTTTGTTAATTTGTGTCTCTTCTCTCTTTCTTTTGGTCAGATTTGCTAGGGGTTTATCCATCTTGCTTGTCCTTTTGAAGAACCAACTCTTTGCTTCATTGATTCTTTGGATTATTATTATTTTTTTGGTTTCTATTTTATTAATTTCTGCCCTAATCTTCATTATTTTTTCATGTCTACTGATTTTTTGTTTGCCTTGTTCTTCTTTTGCCAAGGCCTTAAGGTGAAGCATTAAGTTGTTTACTTCCGACCTTTCTAATTTTTTTTTTTTTTGTTTGTTTGTTTGTTTGAGGTAGGGTCTCACTCTGGTCCAGGCTGACCTGGAATTGTAGTCTCAGGGTGGCCTTGAACTCTTGACAATCCTCCTACCTCTGCCTCCCGAGTACTGGGATTAAAGGCATGCGCCACCACGCCCAGCTCTAATTTCTTTTTTTTTTTTTAATTTTTTGTTCAATTTTATTTATTTGAGTGTGACAGAGAGAGAGAGAGAGAGAGAGAGAGAGAGAATGGGCGCGCCAGGGCTTCCAGCCACTGCTAATGAACTCCAGACACTTGCGCCCCCTTGTGCATCTGGCTAACGTGGGTCCTGGGGAATTGAGCCTCGAACCGGGGTCCTTAGGCTTCACAGGCAAGCGCTTAACCGCTAAGCCACCTCTCCAGCCCGCAGCTCTAATTTCTTAATATGGCACTTAAACCTATAAATTTCCCTCTTAGGACTGCCTTCATTGGGTCCCAAAGGTTTTGATATGTTGTGTTCTCATTATCATTTGATTCTATGAATTTTTTGATTTCCTTCTTGATTTTTTCATTGACCCATTCATCATTTAGTAGTATATTGTTTAGTTTCCCTGATTTTATGTATGCTGTATAACTTTTCTTGCTATTGATTTGTAGTTTCATCCCACTGTGATCAGATAGAGTGCAAGGAATTATTTCAGTTTTCCTGTATTTGTTAAGATGTGCTTTGTGGGCTGGAGAGATGGCTTAGCGGTTAAGCACTTGCCTGTGAAGCCTAAGGACCCTGGTTCAAGGCTTGTTTCCCCAGGACCCACGTTAGGCAGATGCACAAGAGGGTGCACACATCTGTAGTTCGTTTGCAGTGACTGGGGGCCCTGGCGCACCCATTTTCTCTATTTCTCTCTATCTGCCTCTTTCTCTGTCGCTGTCAAATAAATAAATTTTTTTTAGAAGGTAAAAAAAAAAAAAAAAGCCGGCCTAGCACTTGGGAGGCAGAGGAAGGAGGATTGCTGAGAGTTCGAGGCTACCCTGAGAAATACAGAGTGAATTCCAGGTCAGCCTGGGCTAGAGCGAGACCCTACCTCGAAAATCCAAAAAAAAAAAAAAAAAGATTTGCTTTGTGTCCTAATATATGGTCTATTTTAGAGAATGTTCCATGTGCTGCTGAAAAGAATGTGTATTCTGCAGCATTTGGATGAAATGTAGATATTTATTAGGTCCATTTGTTCTATGACCTCATTTAATCCTGATGCCTCTCTGTTTATTTCTTTGCTGGGATGACCTATCAATTATGAGAGTGGGGTGTTGAAGTCACCCACTACAACTGTGTTTTGTGTTATCTGTGACCTTAGTTCTAATAGCATTTGTTTGATGAAATTGGGAGCCCCCATGTTAGGTGAATATATGTTTAGGATTATAATGTCTTTCTGTTGGAATGTGCCTTTAATCAATATAAAGTGACCTTCCTCATCTGAAGTCTACCCTATCAGATAGGAACCCTGCTTGTTTTCTAGGCCCATTTGCTTGAAACACTGGTTATCCATTGCAAACAAACTTTAGATGCATGCGCCCCCTTGTACATCAGGCTTACATGGGTCCTGGGGAATCGAACCGTGGTCCTTTGGCTTTGCAGGCAAGCGCCTTAAGGGCTAAACCATTTCTCCAGCCCCTCTTCTCAGTTGAATCATGTCATAGATCCGCTCGTTTCAGTTTAGCAGACAGTTACAGACTCACTTTGGACAGGACACGGTGGGTTTGGAGGGTTTAGCAGGGTGCTCTGAGCATCACAAGTCCTAGTTATGAGTGGTTTTATTGTGATGATCTTTAGTCATGCCATAGACAGGAAGAACGACTGAGGTTTGTGTTCAGTTTCAGGAAGTCAGCAAGCTATGAACTCAGGAGAAATGAAATGTCATTTATTTCCTCCTAAATCCTCTTGACAAGTCAGCATTCCTTGGGTCTCTTTTCAGGAGAAAAGGAAGCTATTTCCTTTGGGCCTGACCGATGCATGGATCTCATGAACGCACAGAGGCACAACCCTGAGGCTCTAACTGCAGTGGTTAACAGTTCCAGCCAGTCAGCTCAAAGAGAAGGGATCTCAAGTTACAAAGCTCTGGGTTTCCCTAGCTTTCTGGAAGTCCCTGTCCGGCAGCGTACCCACCACTCTTTGCCTGTCCACGGGGAAAACTCCTGGAAGAACCACTTTGTGAAGCAATGGAAGGGTCAATCCAAGGACCCACCACGCAGGGTCTGGAAGAAGCTCAACAAACGGGCTGGTGCCCAGCAGCAATGGGACACGGCAGGGGCACAGAGGCATTTCCCATGTCCTGAGTGCGGGGAGAGCTTCCGCCTGAAGATCATGTTGCGAGCCCACCAGCAGCGACATGGCAGAGAGAGGCCTTTCTCCTGCAGCGAATGTGGCCAAGCCTTTGTCTACCAGTGCAGTCTCCGAGACCACCTCAGAGTGCACAGTGGGGAAAGGCCCTTCCAGTGCCCAGACTGCCTTAGGAGCTTCCGCCTGAAGGGCATCCTGAAGGTCCACCAGCTTACCCACAGCAAGGAGATGCCATTCTCCTGTGCGGAGTGTGGCAAGGGTTTTACCAAGCAGTGCAGCCTCACTGGGCACTTGCGTGTGCACAGTGGTGAGAGGCCCTTCCAGTGCCCAGAGTGCGACAGGAGCTTCTGCCTGAAGGGGCATCTGCTTAGCCATCAGTGCCTGCATACAGGTGAGAGACCCTTCCAGTGCCCAGAGTGTGGCAAGAGCTATCGTGTGAAGTCTGACATGAAGACACACCAGTTGCTGCACAGCGGGCAGATGCCATTCTCCTGTGACTGTGGGAAGGGCTTTGCCAAGCAGTCTAAGCTTGTGGAACACATCAGGATACACACAGGAGAGAAGCCTTTCCAGTGTCCCAAGTGTGACAAGAGTTTCCGCTTGAAGGTGCAACTGCTTAGCCACCAAGACCTGCACACGGGGGAGAGACCTTTCCACTGCCCCGAGTGTGATAAAAACTTCTGGGAAAGGAGCCACATGCTCAGACACCAGCGCATCCACAGGCCTGAGAAGCCCTTTGCCTGTGGTGACTATGGGAAGGGTTTCATTTATAAATCCAGACTGGTTGAGCACATCAGGGTGCACCCCAAATCCTGTCAGGCCCCAAGGAAGCCTGACATTAAGACAAGGCTTAGCCAACTGTTGGCAATGATAGAGGCTGACTGGAGTTGAGGCAGGTGGGACATCAAAGCAGTGGGCACAACTAAGTTACCAGGGAATCCTTGGGGTTGGTAGCCAAACTCACTGGAAGACAGATGTTAGGAACTGGGGTCTGGCTTTGAGCGAGAATGTAACACAAATTGGGAATACAGGAAACCATAAAGGACTTTCTGTTTGGAAACTTCACCAATTATATTTCCTATCCATTGGCTAAAAGAAGATATTTGTTCTTCCTGTTATCTTAGGTAACAATTTTCACCCAAATGCACAGTTGCATCTTAAAGTCCCACCTTGGGCATTTGCTTGCAAAGCCTGCAGGTCCAGGTTCAGTTCCCCAGTACTCACATAAAGGCAGAGCACAAATTGGCACATGAGTCTGGAGTTCATTTGCAAGGGCAAGAGGCCCTTGTGCACCTATACTTACTCTTTTTAGCTGGCTGTCACTTTCTCTTTCCCTCCCCTCTCTCAAATGAATAAACAAATAAAAATACTTGAACTCCCATCCTGAATTTAATAAGGAGATCCTATCATTCTGTGTCTCTCTCTTTTTTCAAAGTAGGGTCTCACTCTAGTCATAGGCTGGCCTCACACTCATAGCGATGATCCTCCTACCTCTCTGCCTCCTGAGTGCTGGGATTAAAGGCATGCACCTTCTTGTCATTCTCAAAGCTGAAAGGGTGTGGATGCCATGAAATGTCAATTCTACCTTTTTTCTTTTCAGAGTGTGGCTCTAAAATGTGAGTCAAATACACTGATTTTGCCTGACATGAAATGCTCTTGGATTTGGTTTTGGTTCATTTTTTTAATTTATTTTTTATTTATTTTATTTTATTGGTTTTTCGAGGTAGGGTCTCACTCTAGTTCAGGCTGACCTGGAATTCACTATGTAGTCTTAGGGTGTCCTTGAACTCATGGTTTTCCTCCTACCTCTGCCTCCCACGTGCTGGGATTAAAGGCATGCGCCACCATGCCCAGCTTCATTTTTTTTTTTAAAATAACAATAAGATGAATTCATGTGAATGCCAAAGTTCTTCAACAGTGTATATAGTGATTGATGCATTGTGCATCTTGAGGAAATGCTTATGGTCCCAGAAAAACCTGACTGATCTGAGTTGAAGCAACAAAAACACTAGTTGCTGAGAGGCTTGGATTCAGACCAGAAGTTGATGAGATAGGGTTGGAGAGATGACTCAGTGGGTAAGTGTATTTCCTGTGCAAGCATAAGGACCTGACAGGGGCACAATAGTGGTCAAATTCAAATATATAGAACCCATGTTAAACAGCTGGGTGAGGCCACATGTACCTGGAACCCAAGTCCTGAAGGAGAGCAGAGACTCAAGAATTACCAGAGCTTGTGGGGAAAAAAAGAAGAAAAAAATAAATAAAAAGCAAGCTCCAGATCAGTAAGAGACTGACTATAGCCAGACGTGATGGCTCACACCTTTAATCCCAGCACTCAGGAAGCAGAAGTAGGACTGCTGTGAATTTGAGGCCACCCTGAGACTACATAGTGAATTCCATGTCAGCCTGGGCTACAGCAAGACCCTACCTTGAACCCACCCCCCCCCCAAAAAAAAAAAACTGGCTACAAGAATGGACAGAAGAGCGGTGTTGCACGCCTTTAATCCCAGTACTTTGGAGACCGACGTAGGAGGATTGCTGTGCGTTTGAGGACAGCCTGAGACAACATAGTGAATTCCAGGTCAGCCTGGGCTAAAGCAAGAACCATTAGCGGAAGCCCCCCCCCCAAAAAAAAATTGACAGAAGCTTGATGAGTGGGACATCCAATTTTCTGCCTTGGCCACCACAGGCGAGTGTACCCTGCTACAGGCAAGCACATGAAGTGCTGCAAGGGAACATACACGTGTATACTACACAGACGAGATTACAAGTGTTTTGTCACTTGGCCTTGCCAATGCCTTGTGGGTTTTTTTTTTTTTTTTTTGGTTTTGTTGTAGTAAACAAGGGGAGAACTAAAAGATCGTAATCTAAGATGATAGTCAAGAATGAAAAGCCTTAAACCAGGCGTGGATGGATCAGTGGTTAAAGAGGCTTTTTTTTTTTTTTTTTTTTTTTAGTTTTTCGAGGTAGGGTCTCACTCTAGTTCAGGCTGACCTGGAATTCACTATGTAGCCTCAGGGTGGCCTCGAACTCACAGCGATCCTCCTACCTCTGCCTCCTGAGTGCTGGGATTAAAGGTGTGCGCCACCTTGCCCAGCAAGTTTTTAATTTTTGAACCATGTAAGATGACTGATGATGGACTCATGTGCCAAGACAGTCACAGCTCCACCTGTAGACAGATGTTCTAGATGGGAAGGACTCTTTCCCCAGGGGTCATTTTTCTAGGGAGTGCTCTGCAGGAGTAGAGGAAAACACATGCTCAAATTGGCGGGCAAGCCTAGACTACAAGTGTTATGTGGTGGCCCAGGGGAGGACCCTGATATATATGAATTTCTCCTCACAGTGGTCTCCCAGCCTGCTTGTGTCTATAATGAATTGTATGAAATTTAGGTATGGGTAGGTTCCAACTTGATAGTCATGTCTGGCATACTTGGGTCCTCACTCTTGGCAAGTGCTTTATCCACTGAGCCAACTCCCCTATCCTTCCAAATTGTTTTGAAAGAATGTTATTACTTTTTAAAGATATAGATATGTGTAGACAGATTGCATTTGGACAGGATTCCTTCCATACCTGTATCAACAAGGTGCCTCCATAAAACTGGTTGTATTTGTCTCACATCGGTGCAAATGGTGACTTCATTCCTCTCAATTTAGTAAAAACTCATAGGAAATTATGAAGACAAATATTTGACTGGGATCCTACTTTTTTTTAAGACTTCTTTAAGATAATACTGAACTGTTTGATAGTCTACATTCTATATTCAAAGACATCACTGGTATAGATGCTTGCATGCTTTTTCTACTCTACATAACTGATGGGGAACCATGAGATTCATAGACAGTAAAAAAATATTAAGGGCTGGAGGGATGGCATTTGCCTGCAAAGCCAAAGGACCCTGGTTCAATTCCCCAGGACCCATATAAGAGGCAGGAAGATTGCTGAAAGCTGGAGGCCAGCCAGAGCTACACAGGGAGACCCTGTCTCAGGAAGTAAAACAAAACCAAACAAAATTTCCTAATTACTAACATCTTTGGGTGGCCCACTTTCTTCTCCCGCATACACAAGAAAACACTGCTGAACTGTTGAGATTTATTTATCTTTGCCTTGTATAGTTTTTCAGACATATTAATCCCCAGGTATTAAAAAAAAACTAAAGCCCTAATGCTAATAAGGTTCTTTTTGACCTACAAACCAAATTTATTCTCCAAAACATTTAAGAAGGAAAACCCGAAGACTATAAAAACTACTAGATTGCCTATCTCCTTTAAAAAAAAAAAAAAAAAAAAAAATATATATATATATATATATATACACACACACACACACACACACACATATATATATAATTTTTATTTATTTGACAGAGAAAGATGGGGGGAGAGAATGGGTGCGCCAGGGCATCCAGCCACTGCAAACGAACTCCAGACACATACGCCCCCTTGTACATCTGGCTGTCGTGGGTCAGCCATCTCTCCAGCTCTTTGTTTTCTGTAAGATTGAATAAATAACATAAAGCGATGTTGAGACCACAATCTGATGATTTGTTTACAGACCATGGAATCCTAGTTGGGAATGACGGTGATTATTACTACTAAGACAGGGTCTTACTCTGCAGTCCAGACTGACCCCAAAGCGTGGCAGTCTTCCTGCCTCTCAGCCTGAGTGCTGGAATTGCAGACGTGCACCATCACTCCCTGCTCTGGATTAGTTTTACTTCATTCTCTTCCTGGTTACTCACTCAACTTAATAGCCATCCAGGAAAAAGCAAACTTTTATAGGCCCAAGCAGAATAAAGAAAACTAGGGCTGGAGAGAGGGCTTAGCGGTTAACACACTTGCCCGCAAAGCCAAAGGGCCCAGATTCATTTCCCCAGGACCCGCGTAAGCCACATGCACAAGGTGGTCCATGCGTTTGGAGTTCGTTTGCAGTGGCTGGAGGCCCTGGCTCGCCCATTCTCTCTGAAATAAATAAATAAAACATTTAAGAAAAAAATAGCAAATGAACATGAAACAGGAGTCAGAATCCTTGTTTCTTTCCTTTTTCCAACAGACTAGTTCGTGCTCCTCAATGCACTCTGGTTTCCAGGTTTCAGGGGTGGGGTGGGAATGATCAACAGACACACAACGCCATTCCCCACACCTCCACTAAATTACACGTGTTCTTCCTGCCAAGCTGGGCCCCAAGGAAGAAGCTGAGCCCCGCCCCATCACGCCCCACCCACTATGGAACCAACCAATCGCTTCCCTAGTCGTACACAGGCTCCGCCCCTCAGGTCCGGCCCGGCCTCCTTTGTTCTCGCCTGCTCTCTTTCTCCGCCTGTGCGCTCCCGACAAACCGAGTGGCAGCCGCTGATTGGTGGTCGCGGCGCAGCCAATCAGAAGGGGGCACCTCACATTAGGGCTCCGAGTTTTAAACGCTGGGCTGAGGGGCGCGCCGACGCGGAGGGCTTGGGAGGCTCGGTGGTATTGCCTTGGGCGGGGCCCAGAGCTTCGGCCGGGCGTCGTGCGGGGATTGGCTAGTCCCCGCGGGCTTCCTCCGCCCCTAGCCAATCGCCGGGGAGGACTTCCTGGAGGGTTTTTCTTGCGCTCGAGTGTCGCCCGGAGGGTCCGCGAGTGCTCCGCGGGACCGAGTTGGGCACCTCCCGCCATGAGGCTCCGGAAAGCTTACCTGCTGGTGTTGCTCTTGGCGCTGACGCAGCTGCTGGCCGCGGCGAGCGCCGAGGGAGCGGACGAAGGTGAGCGGCCCCGGGGAAGATCGCCGCGCGCTTTGCGTGGGTTGAATACCTTGCAGGCCTGGGAGGCTGGGAAGCCTCCGCGCTCACGCCTGCGGATGACCAACTTGCTGGAGTTTCAGGGGCCGGTTACCGGGAAGCAGGGTCGCTGTAGACATCTCGGGAGAGGTGATGGCCGGGAGCCGGGTGAGCTCCCGCTCGAAGCTGGGACGTGGAGACGGCTTGCCGTGGTTGCTTTGCAACTGGCGTCTTCGCCCTCATTTGTTGAGATTTGCCCTTCTCTCCCTTGCTGGTGGTTAATACACCCAGGGAGTGTGAATGGGAGGGTCATAATTTGCCTTTACAGACGAAGCCGTCGCAGGCATCAGGAATAAGGTTTTGTTTTGTTTTAATTGAGATTTTTTAACACAATCGTTTTGATTTGAGAGAGAAAGGTCGGCTTGTTTTGCGTCTTTCATGGAAATTGGAGCAATCATTCCTTCTAATCAGCATTTATTCAGTGCCCTTTACCTGCCAAGTGGCTGCAGTGGGTTTTGAGAGGCACACAGTCTAGTAGGAACAGTGTATAATTTCCATCCATCCATCATTGTGGTTTCTTTTTCTTCGAAATCAGCTCAGCTACAAACACGAGAACTTTGGTAGTTACGAATTACTAGTTAAAATTGCTATTCCTAGAGAACAGAGCATCCACTAGACTCTTAACCTTCCCCTACTCTGAACTTTCTTTTAACCTCTAGCTTTTACCTGAGTTCCTTTTCTGAGATTAGTGTATAAGGGGAATGTGAACTTTAAGATCTTTCAACATATTGACTAACTAACTTTCATGTGGATCATTGAGGAGTCTGCTCAAGTAAAAAAGGTAGCACTCCATTTGGAAAGATACCTGCTGAAAGGAACCCGGTATCAGTACTAGTGTATCATCTGAGTGCTCATTTAAATACAGAGACCCCAAATCATGTGTGAAGCAGTTATACAGAGGTTGGTCCCTAAAAATCTGCATTTGAAACTGTCTTTCACTTTCAAATAGGTAGAATAAACTTTGAGAGGCACCTGAAAGTTTGAGGACTGTTGTGATTGGTTGGGTACTTTTGGAGAATACAGTGGTCTGTTTGGGGTTGAGTTCTTGAGAGGGTTTAGAAGAGGGCATTTCAAGGGCTGTTGACACCAGCCATTTTGTACAGCAGGTCACTAGTGCAGTAGAGTCTCTGGAACACTGTTTCCTTGGGGGGGGGGGGGGCCCAGGAATCTCTGGTGTGCCCTGGCCAAGGGCAGCACTCCCATGGAAGGTCCTCATGACGTTGGCAGGGCTGGGGATGTGGCTCGGGGATAGATCGCTTACCTAACATGGTCACTGTCTTAGGTTCCATCCCCAACACTGTATAAGAGTTGGGGGGGGCACAAGGTCAACCATGTTTGGCCTGTAGTACATACCATCTATAATTGATCTTTAGTTAGATAATAAACTTTGTTCTTCTCTGTTCACTATTTACTCTTCTGGGTTGGCCTAATGGTAGTTTGTCCAGCTATTTCAGGCTCCTGCCCCGGAGGGAGTGGAGTGTGACCACCTGAAGAGATTGTGAGGAGGGCACTCTCACAGTGAGGAGGAGCTGACTATGAGTGGCCTGGGCAGGGATGCAGTGTTGTTAGCAGGTTTGTTCAGTAAGAGCAGACAGGGATTGCAACAACTTTGTTTTATCCCCATGTTTCAGGAGTGGTCTTATGATGTAGACTAAACCATGTGAACACGAATGTGGGATGCTTCGTGTGCTTTGTGCCAAGGAAAGCTGCACGCTTTCTGAAGGTGCTAGGAAGTTTGGGGTATGTTTTTTCGATGCTGGAATGGCAAGCTTTAAAAGTGAAGCCGTGGGGCGCTACCTCCTCCTGCCTTCTCATGGTCAGGGGCTGTCTGTACTTTGTCCTCTTTCCTTCTCTTAATCTAATAAAGTCTCTCTAACCCTTAAAAAAAAAAGTGGAGCCAAGTGAAAAGAAGTCTCCCCAATAAGATGTGAGGTGTTCAGTGTGCAGGGATGTGTGGGTTTCTGGTAGATAGGAGTAGAGAGCTAGGGACTGAGGATAGAGCACTTGCCAGCCCCTTCTCAGTTTCCAGAGTAATCAGCACCAGGTCTGTCTGAGTTGAAAGGAATGGAAAGGTAGGTCCATGCCTTAGAATTCACTTTTTTTTTTTTTTTTTTTGGTTTTGTTTTGTTTTTCGAGGTAGGGTCTCACTCTAGCTCAGGCTGACCTGGCTCAGAGTGGCCTCGAACTCATGGCGATCCTCCTACCTCTGCCTCCCGAGTGCTGGGATTAAAGGCCTGTGCCACCACACCCGGCTTAGAATTCATCTTTTTAAAAATATGTGTGCGGGGGGGGGGGGGGGGCAGGGTGGGTATGTTTTTGTGTGGGTGTATATGCACGTTTTTGTATATGGAGGCCAGAGATTGATGTAGGGTGTTTTGCTCAGTAATATTTTAATGTTTTTTCACTCTTATGAGGTATGCCTCTGAATCTAGAAGATGTATTTGGCTTTTTTAAAACCATGAAATTTTCTGGAATTTAAGGTGTTGCATTATTTCACTAATCATTTGTTTACAAAAAATAATAATGTGAACCCTTCAGGTGTCAACACCTGTTAAAACAAAATTAGGTGCTAAGCTGAGCATAGTGGTGCCCATCTTTAATCCCAACACTGGGAGGCAGAGGTAGGAGGATTGCCCTGAGTTTGAGGCCACTCTGAGACTACATAATGAATTCCATGTTAGCCTAGGCTAGAGCAAGACTACCTCAGAAAAACCAAAAGGGGGGGGGGGAATTAGATGCTGGATATAGAGTGACTTTCAGGTTAGCCTAGACTAGAGTGAGACCCTGCCTCAAAAAACAGAGAATAAGACTGCCTCTTGGGAATGCGCTGACCCATTTGATCAGGAGTACCATTGCTAGTAGTGTTGAGAATCTACTTCATGCTGTGGAATCTGCAGTAGCCCTTGCAGTATACAGTTGCTGAACAGTTGCCAGGGTCAGTCCTCATTACTCCTTTTTTTTTTTTTTTTTCCATTACTCCTTTTGAGGCTTTGGGAAAGTTCTAAAGAGGAGAGTTTCTAGTTTCTAACCAGTGTCAGTATTTTCTGCTTGGATTCTTTTGAAACAGAAAATGCCATTGAGGGTGAAGATGAGGAGGAGGAAGATGAGGAGGAGGAGGAAGACGACTTGGAAGTTAAGGAAGAAAATGGTGTCTTGGTCCTGAATGATGCAAATTTTGATAACTTTGTGGCTGACAAAGACACAGTACTACTGGAGTTCTATGCACCCTGGTAAGGACCAACATTTTAGTTCTTGCAACTGGACACCTCTATATAGTGTACTTGACCCCTCAGTGTCATCCAGGCCCCAGTAGGATGACTGTGGGAGTCTGGCTGCATGAACTTGAACTCTTTTTTAATATTTTATTCTTATTTTATTTATTTGAGAGAGAGAATGGGCATGCCAGGACCTCTATCCACTGCAGACTAACTCCAGATGCATGTGCCACCTTATGCATTTGGCTTACATGGGTCCTGGGGAATCAAACTTGGGTCCTTAGGCTTCACAGACCAGCACCTTAACTGCTAAGCCATCTCTCCATCTTCTTCATCCCCACCTCCACCCCGAAGGGCCTCACTCTAGTCCAGATTGTCTTGGAACTCACTCTGTATGCCCAAGCTGGCCTCAAACTCATGGCAGTCCTCTTACCTCAGCCTTCTTGGTGCTGAAACTAAAGGTGTGCACTACCATGCTGGACAAGAACTTGAACTCTTGATGTAGGAGTACTGGGAGCTAGGGGTTCAGTTGTTTCTCCAGCTGGCATTGGACAGCCTTGAGCCAGCCCTCACTCTAGAAAGGCAGTTTTGGTTTCTGAGCAGAGCTGCCCCAGGTGCAGGCTGTTGGCCTTGGGTTTTGGTGTTATTTCTACACACAGGCCCTCAGAGAAACAAGTACTCCACTTCTTTTCCGTTTCACCTCTTCCAGTGTAGTACATGGCAATTCTTATATCCTGCCCCCACCTCTCTTGTGCTGTTTGTATCATAAGCTTTTCTTTCCCTTCCCCCTTGCCTCCCTGTTTCACTCCTGAGACAGAATAAGATAGTCTCATATTATTTGTTCAGTATGTGATGCATGAACATACTGCAAGCATTTTTTATAAAACATTTAGTGTTGGAGAAATGGCTTAGCGGTTAAAGCACTTGCCTGCGAAGCCTAAGGACCTAGGTTCAACTCCCCAGAACACACGTTAAGCAGATGCGCATGGTGGCTCATGCATCTGGAGTTCATTTGCAGTAGCAAGAGGCCTTGGCGTGCCCATTCTCTCCTCACCCCCATCTCTGATAAGTAAATGAATAAAAGTAAAATACTTTAGGGCTGGAGGGATAGCTTAGCAGTTAAAGCATTTGCCTGCAAAGCCAAAGGACCCAGGTTCGATTTCCCAGCACCCATGTTAGCCAGGTGCACAAGGTTCATTTGCAGTGGCTAGAGGCCCTGGTGTGGCCATTCTCTCTCTCTCTGTCTCCCTCTAATCTTTGCCAAATAAATAAATAATAAAATATTTTTAAAATGAAGTAATATATGTGTGTGTGTGTATGTTTATTTTTTGGTTTTTTGAAGTAGGGTTTCCCTCTAGTCTAGGCTGACCTGGAATTCATTATGTAGTCTCAGGGTGGCCTCGAACTCATGATGATCCTCCTACCTCTGCCTTCCCAATGCTGGGATTAAAGGCTTGTGCCACCATGCCCGGCTTAGTAATATACGTTAAGACATCTAAACATTCCTCCTTTTTTTGGTGGGCATGGTGGCACACACCTTTATGAGAGAGAGAACATGCATGAGAGAGAATTGGCACGTTAGGGCCTCGGCCACTGTAATCAGACCCAGGAAAACACTCTGCCACATCCCTCAACCTTTTTTAAAGAATTTTTTTTTGGTGTGCGTACATGTATGTATGCCTCTGTGTGTGTGCGTACACACCTACGTGTTGGTGCACATACGTGTGTGTGCGTGAATATGGGGACAAGAGATCAATGTCAAGTGTCTTCCTCATCTGCTTCCACCTTATTTTTAAAAAAAGAATACATATATATATATATATATATATATATATTTTTGGCTTGGTGTGGTGGCACACACCTTTAATCCCAGCACTCGGGAGGCAGAGGTGGGAGGATCGCTGTGAGTTCAAGGCCACCCTGAGATTATATAGTGAATTCCAGGTCAGCCTGGGCTAGAGGGAGACCCTACCTCGAAAAACCAAAAATAATTTTTTTAAAATAAAAGTAAAAAAATTTAACTTATTGCAGAAAGGGAGAGAGAGAATGGGCACACTAGGGCCTCTAGCTACTGCAGGCAAACTGCAGCTGCCTGTGTCACCATGTGCATCTGGCTTATGTGGGTACTGAGGAATCCAACCTGGGTCTGCAGGCTTTGCAGGCAGGCACCTTAACCGCTAAGCCATCTGTCCAATCCTCTATCTTATTTTGCCCATTTTCTCTCTCTTTCTCTCTAATAAATAAGTGAGCAAATAACATATATGGGCTGCAGACATGGTTTAGTGATTAAAGAACTTGCCTGCGAAGCCTAAGGACCCAGCTTCAATTCTCGAGTACCCACGTAAGCCAGATGCACAAGGTGGCACATGTGTCGAGTTGGTTTGCAGTGGCTGGAGGCCCTGTCGTGCCCATTCTCTCTCTCTCTCTCTCTCTTGGGAAACAGAGGTAGGAGGATCACCATGAGCTTGAAATGACATAGTGAATTCCAGATCAGCTTGGGCTAGAGAAAGACCCTACATTTAAGAAAAAAAAAAAAAAGGTCGTATCTAGTGGTGTATGCCTTTAATCCCAGCACTTAGGAGGCAGAGGTAGAAGAATCGCAGTGTGTTTGAGGCCACCCTGAGATTACATAGTGAATTCCAGGTCAGCCTGAGCTAGACCTCAAAAAAATTTTTTTTTCATCCACAGTTGGCTGAATCAGTGAATATAGAAATAGTGGCTGGGGGGCTGGAGAGATGGCTTAGCGGTTAAGCACTTGCCTGTGAAGCCTAAGGACCCCGGTTCGAGGCTTGATTCCCCAGGACCCACGTTAGCCAGATGCACAAGGGGGCGCACACATCTGGAGTTCGTTTGCAGTGGCTGGAAGCCCTGGCGTGCCCATTCTGTCTCTCTTTCTCTCTCTGCCTCTTTCTCTGTCTGTGTCACTCTCAAATAAATAAATAAAAATGAACAAAAAATTAAAAAAAAAAAAAAAGAAATAGTGGCTGGGGTGCGGGGGAGAAGGACTGTAAATAGAAGTAATCATTTAGGCTTAGAGTTGAAAATATTTGCCCAAGGCAGTGGTCTTCTGTATTATTTATTTATTTATTTATTTATTTTATTGACAACTTCCATGATTGTAAACAATATCCCATGGTAATTCCCTCTCTTCCCCCACTTTCCCCTTTGAAACTCCACTGTCCTTCATATCCCATCAGACACTTCTGTATTTCTTAATGGCAAAACTTTCCTAAAAATCCTTTTTTGAGAATCTTGGATTTTAGCTTCCATGGATGCAGGTAATCTGTTTCTCCTTTAAATTTAATTCATAGGTGTGGACATTGCAAGCAGTTTGCTCCAGAATACGAAAAAATTGCCAGTACCCTGAAGGATAATGATCCTCCCATTGCTGTTGCTAAGATTGATGCAACCTCAGCCTCCATGCTGGCCAACAGGTTTGATGTGAGTGGCTACCCCACCATCAAGATCCTGAAGAAGGGACAAGCTGTTGATTATGAGGGCTCCCGGACCCAGGAAGGTGAGTAGAGACAGGAGTGAGCAGTTGGGAAATAAGAAATGTAAGTAAACAGTTCCCTTAGTGCTTGTGAAACTAAGATTGCAGGGCGGCGGGGGGGGGGGGATTACCATGGTTTAATGTCTATAATTATGAAAGTTGTCAATTAAAAAACAAAAGGTAGAAATGAAACTCGTTTTTTGTTTTTTTTTTTTTTGTTGTTGTTGTTTTTTTTTTTCGTTTTTCGTGGGAGGGTTTCACTCTAGCCCAGCCCAGGCTGACCTGGAATTTACTCTGTAGTCTCAGGGTGGCCTCGAACTCACTATGATCCTCCTACCTCTGCCTCCCGAGTGCTGGGATTAAAGGCATGCGCCACCGTGCCCGGCTCTTTTTTTTTTTTTTTTTTAAATTAATGAGAGAAAGAGAGTTGGTGCACCAGGTCCTCTAGCCACTGTAATCAAACTCCAGATGCATGCATGTGTCAATTTGTGCGTCTGGCTTATGTGGGTTCTGGAGAGTCAGACCTAGGTCCTTAGGCTTTGCATGCAAGTGCCTTAACCCCTAAGCCATCTCTCCAGCCCTGAAACTAATTCTTGGTGGTGAAGTGCCTTTAGCATTCTAGATCTTGACACCCAAGATCTAGTGCAGAAATGTTAAGAAGTGACTTTAGCAAGGCGTGGTGGCATACACCTTTAATACCAGGACTCCTGGGAGGCTGAGGTGGGAGGATCACCGTGAGTTGAGGCCAGCCTGAAACTACATAGTGAATTCTAGGTCAGTCTGGGCTAGAGAGGGAGACTCTACCTTGAAAAAGGCACCCCTGGCCACTTAGTTCTTGTTGTTTTGTTGTTGTTTGTTTGTTTTTACTTATTTATTTATTTTTCAAGGCAGGGTTTTACTCTAACCCAGGCTGGCCTAGAACTCACTCTGTAACCCCAGACTGGCCTCAGACTCACAGCAGTTCTCCTACCTCATCCTCCTGAGTACTGGGATTAAAGGCATGCACCACCACATCTGTCTTAAGAAGTGCCTTTAGAAGCCACCATTCTTAGTGTTATTCTAGGACAGTGGTTCTTGGTGGTTGGCATGTGTCTGGAAGATTTACTCAGACACATTGCTGGGACCCAGTCAGCCTCATGCATGCTAGACAAGCACTGTACTTACTGAGTTGCATTGCCAACTGAGTGAGGATTTTTTTGTTGTTTTGTTTTGGTTTTGGTTTTTTTGGCAACAGGGGGAGAGAGAATGGGCACACCAAGGGCTTCTAGCCTCTTGCAAACGAACTCCAGATGCATGCGTCACTTTGTGCATGTGGCTTTGCATGGGTACCGAGGAATCTAACCAGGGTCATTAGGCTCTGCAGGCAAGCGTCTTAACCACTCACTGAGTGAGTTTGAATAAGTGGGCCTCCACTTGATGAACTGGCTCAGGGCTTCTTGGTATGTATGAGAGCCGGTGTGAGTAGTATGCACTGAATGCATATGGAGGTGGCATCTGCAGCCCTTCAGTTTGAATCTGCTCTTCTGCAGTAGTAGTTCTCCTTGGCCCGCAGTACCTGTTAAGTGTAAAGAGTTTGCAGCTGATTCCAAAAACCATTTGAAAAGTTTGCTTTGTTTTGCTTTTTGTTCTGGGGATCACACCAGGAGCCATGTGCATCTGTGGTAGGCAAGTGTTCTGCCAGTGGGCTACCTGTGCAGCTAGCTGGCTCTGTTTCGTGGAAATAAAGCCACAAACAGGCATTTATTTGGGGGAAAAAAAAATCTGGCCTGAGTAGATACCTCAGTGGTTAATGGTGCTTGCTTGCAAATCCTGCCAATCTGGGTTCAATTCCTAGACTCAGAAAGTGACACATGCATTTAGAGTTGGTTTGTGGTGCCAAGATAACCCTGGCATACCCATTCTTTTGCACACACGCTCACTCTCAAACATTTAAAAAACAAACCCTTCTGAAGTAATTCCACTACAGCCTGAGTTAGTTTTCCTCTTGTGCATTTTTCTCATTTTTTGCACACATTTTATGATATCATCTGTTTAACACACTGGCTACAGGTATGTGTTGTTTGTATTGGGCGTCTGTGATGAAACTGGGTGGGAGGTGTCTGCTGAGAGTTCTCATGAAGGTGGCACACAAGTCTGAATAGAGAAATCATTCATTGGTCATATACCATCAAGAGAAGGCTGTAGGTCATGTAGATGACAGTGAAAATGCCATAGACAGTTTTGGGAAGTGGGACCCTCTGACTTAACTGTGTTCCCCACATCCAAAGGAGCCTTGGTTAGAAATGCAGTCCAAGCTAGGCGTGGTGATGTGCAGCTTTAATCCCAGCACTCAGGAAGCAGAGGTAGGAGGATCATTGTGAGTTTGGGGCCACTTTGAGACTACATAGTGAATTCCAGGTCAGCCTGAGCTAGAGTGAGACCCTACCTTGGGGGAAAACAATGAAAAATACAGAAAAGAAATACGTCCAAGTTCAAGAACAAGAAGTCACAGATTTCCTGCTCTCCTTGTCCCTGCCAGCCACTCTATGTGTTTTCTCTCTCTACCTGCTTTTTTTTTGTTTGTTTGTTTGGTTTTTTGAGGTAGGCTCTAGCTAGCTCTAGCCTAAGCTGATCTGAAATTCACTATGTAGTCTCAGGCTGCCCTTGAACTCACAGTGATCCTCCTATCTCAGCCCCCCCATCCCCCCTCAGTGCTGGGACCAAAAGCATATGCCACCACTCCTGGTTTTCAGGGTTTTTTTTTGTTTTGTTTTTAATTTTTTTGTTTTATTTTTATTTATTTATTTGAGAGTGACAGGCATCCAAGGAGGAAGAGAGAAAGAGAGAGAGAGGGGGAGAGAGAGAATGAATGGATGCATCCTAGAGAGAATGGGCACACTAGGGCCTCTTGTCACTGTAAAACTCCAGACTCATGGCTACTTTGTGCATCTGTCTTTATTGGATACTGGGGAATTGAACCTGGGCCAGCAGGTTTTGCAAGCAAGCACGTTTAACCACTGAACCATCTCTCAGCCCTCTTCTACCTGCTGCTGCTTCTCTCTTCTCTCTTTCTTTCTTTCTTTTGTTTTTTGTTGTTTTTTGGAGGTAGGGTCCAGGCTGATCTGGAATTCACTCTATCATCTCAGGCTGCCCTCAAACTCACGGCAATCCTCCTACCACCATGACTGCTTCTACCGACTTTCTGAGTGAGCTGAAGAACCTACTAACTCCATGTTTGTTTCTGTTTTGTTGTTGTTGTTGTTTGTTTGTTTGTTTGTTTTTCAGAAATTGTTGCCAAAGTCAGAGAAGTCTCCCAGCCCAACTGGATACCTCCACCTGAAGTCACACTTGTATTGACCAAAGATAACTTTGATGAAGTTGTGAATGATGCAGACATCATTCTGGTGGAGTTCTATGCCCCATGGTAAGATGGGAGTCAGGTTCATGTTATTAAGAAACTGATTTCAAAACCGGGCGTGGTGGCACATGCCTTTAATCCCAGCACTTGGGAGGCAGAGGTAGGAGAATCACAATGAGTTCGAGGCAACCCTGAGACTACATAGTGAATTCCAGGTCAGCCTGAGCAAGAGTGAGATCCTGTCTCGAAAAATTAAAAAAAAAAATAGAAAAAAAAAGAAAGAAAGAAACTGATTTCTCAACACTCTGCTAAGCTTAGCTGGAAGGCTGCAGACACACAGAGTATAGGTAGACACAGGGCAAGGTTGAGGCGCCAAGTGTTTTGGGAAAGGGATGGTTCTAAGAGACCATAATGTAGTGTGTGGGAGGGGGGATGAAAGGAAGGAAATTCTCATTCTCTTTTCTTCGGGTGTTGGGAAATGGACCCAAAGGAAAGAAGATTCCAGAAGAGGGGAGAGACCATATACATGGCTGATCTGTAGGGTTCTCAAAAGCTTAGGGACCAAAGAAACTGGTGTTATGGAGAGGACATGACAGTTAGCTGCATGGATGATCTGGGTATGGGAGCAGTCAAAGTGGTCAGACCACATTGTTTTGTTTTTAAGATAGCATCTTCTTGGGGAGAGGGTGGCTGGAGGGATGCCTTAGCAGTTAAGGTGTTTGCCTGCAAAGCCAAAGGACCCTGGTTCTATTCCCCAGGATCCACGTAAGCCAGATGCACATGGGGGCGCATGCATCTGGAGTTTGTTTGCAGTGGCTGGAGGCCCTGGCGCGCCCATTTTCTCTGTGTGTGTGTCTCTTTCTCACTCTCAAATAAATAAAACTTAAAAAAAAAAAAAGTTAGCATCTTGGGCTGGAGAAATGGCTTAGAGGTTAAGGCACTTGCCTATAAAGCCAAAGGACCTAGGTTTGATTCCCCAGTACCCATGTAAAGGCAGATATACAAGGTGGTTCATATCATTTGTAGTGACCAGAGGCCCTAGCATGCCCATATTCATTCTCTCCTCCCCCCACCCCGTCTAATAAATAAAATATGTTTTTTTATAAAAAGATAATTTTATTGTTGTTGTTGTTCTATCTTTGCCTGGTTTTGCTATCAGGGTGATGCTGGCTTCATAGGAGTTTGGTAGGATTCTTTCTTTTTCTATTTTATGGAAAAGTTTAAGAAGCAGTGGTGTTAGTTTTTCCATAACAGTGTGGTAAAATTCACCAGTAAATCTATCTGGGCCTGGACTTTTTTTAGTTGGGAGATTTTTTGATAACTGCTTGGATCTCCATACTTGTATAGGTCTGTTTAAGTGGTTAATCTCATCTTGATTTAATTTAGGTAGGTATATAAATCAAGGAAATCATCCATTTCTTTCAGATTTTCATACTTTGTGGACTATATGTTCTTATAGTATGTCCCTATGATTTTTTGAATTTCTCTGTTATCTGTTGTGGTGGTGCCTTTTTCATATCTAGTTTGATTAATTTGTGTCTCTTCTCTTTCTTTTGGTCAGATTTGCTAAAGGTTTATCAGTCCTGTTTATCCTTTCAAAGAACCAACTCTTTGTTTCATTGATTCTTTGGATTTTCTTTTTGCATTCTTATTTCATTAATCTCTGCCCTAATCTTTTTTATTTCTCTGCATCTTACTGATTTTTGGTTTGCCTTGTTCTTCTTTTTCCAAGGCTTTAAGGTGAAGCATTAAGTTGTTTACTTGCGACCTTTCTAATTTCTTAATATAGGCACCTAAAGCTATAAATTTCCCTCTTAGGACTGCCTTCATTGTGTCCCAAAGGTTTTGGTATGTTATGTTCTCATTATCATTTGACTCTATGGATTTTTTGGTTTCCTTCTTCACTGACCCATTCATCATTTAGTAGTGTATTGTTTAGTTTCCATGAGTTCATCATCCCTCAGCCGGTGGTTCTAGAGCAGGCTTGATATTTGTTAGGACGGGCCATCTGGACTAGAAGTGCATCAAAAATAGGAGCATCAGGCCAATAAGAGTGCCGTCAAGTAGCTGCATTCTGTGGATAAGCCTCCAGGTCATCCTTCCAGTCAGTAGAGAAACGGAAGGCTGTGGGCCTGGAATCTGCAGGCACATGAGCCCACACGTACGACTTTGTGGATTCTGCAGCAAGTATACCTGTTTGTTTTGGGGTAAAATGACAGTTGAATGGTGGAAAGGAAAATGAACTGGGGGAGAAGAAAGGAAATGCCCTGGTGTGTCAGGGGATTAGCTAGACCTGTGGCATACTCTTAACCCGCCTTCAGTGGTGGACAGATTGCAGCTCTTGCATTGCTGTAGAAGGGGCCCTTGCATGGTGGGTGGGAACAGTGGGAGGAGGAAGGACAGCATGACTGTACTGGTGACTTACTTCGCAGATTCTAGCTTATGACCATTCAAGAGCCAGGTAAGAGGAGAGAGCCTAGGCTGTGTTAGGCTATGGTCAGGTGTGAGCTGTTGGGGTTAGTAGTATAGACTGGCTATATTAATTGTATTTTTAAAATTTCCGGGTGTGTGTACATGCTGCTAGAGTATTGGAGGTTATACTCTGCGTGTCAGGTATGCCAGGCACATGCTGTACCACTGAGGTACTCCTCAGCCCCTATACACTCTATGCTGTTAAATGCAGTAGTTTTAATTCCGAGTACGTCTACTCATGCTCATCTCCTGCCCTGGCTGGTTTGTGGGGTAAGAGCTGGTCATGCTTTGCTGTTCTCTGTGCTGGCAATCACATTGTTGCCTGGCGCCACCCTCCTGGGCTCCTGTGTGATTGCTTCCTGCCCCTCACATCCCAGCTCAGATGTCACTTTGCCTGTGAAGTGATCCCAGATTGTGTATCCTTGCAGACCCTCAGCTCCCATTTCCCTTCTTGGGGCATTGGTTTTCTTGCCTTTTTCCACATTTCCCTTTGTGCGAGTTTGTGATACTCTTGTCCACACAAGCACGTGCCCACAGTATGTGTACACCATGGCAAGAAGTTCATTTCTTAGGCCTTTTGGCTTATCCCAAAGGGCCTGGCTTGATGCTGTCACCTAAGAGACATTCCAAGATTTGGTGGCTATAACCATGATGTGTGGGGCCTCAGGATTGGTCTCTATACCTCATTTAGTTGGGAAATGTGTCTACAATGGGCCAGGCCCCTCACAGATCTGGCTTCCTTTTGGCAGGTGTGGGCATTGCAAAAAACTCGCCCCTGAGTATGAGAAGGCAGCCAAGGAGCTCAGCAAGCGCTCTCCCCCAATTCCCCTGGCCAAAGTCGATGCCACTGCAGAGACAGACCTGGCCAAGAGGTTCGATGTCTCTGGCTACCCCACGTTGAAAATTTTCCGCAAGGGACGGCCTTTTGACTACAATGGACCCCGAGAGAAATATGGTATGGCTGCTTCTTTCCTCCCACCATGTGGAGAGGGAGCTGCCCTTGTATGGCTGGGAGCTTAAGGGTGTGGTCAGCTGCAAGGACCTTCCTCAGGCTTGTGCTTTGCTCCTAGGAATTGTTGACTACATGATTGAGCAGTCCGGGCCCCCTTCAAAGGAGATTCTGACCCTGAAGCAGGTCCAGGAGTTCCTAAAGGATGGAGATGATGTCATCATCATTGGGGTCTTTCAGGGGGACAGTGACTCTGCCTACCAGCAGTATCAGAATGCTGGTAAGTACTGGCCTTTGAGCTGAACCAAATACACATGCCCTGCCAACATTCCCGAGGCAGCTGGGAAGCCTGCTGTTCTGCATTAAATTACCTTAGAGGAAGGGTGCTTGCTTAGCAAACATCTGTCAGAGTCATGTTCTACTAAGGTGGGGCAGGTGGCAACAAGAAATCCATTATAAGGGCTGGAGGGATGGCTTAGCAGTTAAGATGCTTGCCTGCAAAGCCAAAGGACCCAGATTATATTCCCCAGGACCCTCATAAACCAGATGCACAAAGGTGGTGGCGCGTGTGTCTGGAATTCGTTTGCAGTGGCTGGAGGCCCTGGTGCAGTCATTCTCTCTTTCTCTGTGTGTGTCTCAAATAAATAAATAATACTTTTAAAAGAAGGCTAGAATGAGACCCTACCTCAAAAGAAAAGAAAAGAGACTGTGGCTCAAACAGGAATAGTTGGAAGAGCAGAGGAGCGGGACACCTCATATTCTGCTTCTGGCCACCTTGGCAGGCACCCCTTTTTACCACTACCGCACGCATGAGGTGTTGAAAGGGCACATATGTGTACATATATAGCACACACAACACCACATGTCATACACTGAAGGGGAAAAAAACAGAAAAGAAGAAAGAAAAAATTCCCTTAAGCCAGGTATAGTAAGTTCACTCCATTATTAACACTGAGGAGGCTGAGTAAAGGAATTACCAAGAGTTCTGAAATAGCCTGGGCTACATTGTGAGTTCCAGGCCAGCCTGGGTTTAGTCAGTGAGACTTTGTCTTAAAAAAAAAAATTGAAACATGAATGTACTATCTGTTCAAATGTGGTTTTGATTCCTGGGGTCGGGGTGCTGGCCATCCTGAGAGACCCCAAGACTGAAAATGAAAATGGGTTTGTATGACCCTCAGAATCTTGTCCATCCTGAATGCCCCCTCACACACCAAAGATAAATTACCAGGTTACAGGTATGCTTTCAGTGTATTGCTTGCCACTGTAGGCTAATTGTGGCACAATAATACTTCACATACACATGGGTGTTGTATTAAAATGTATAGTAGAGCTCAGTTTGATTTATGTTGTCGTAGTCTTCATTGGTTAGCTGTCATCCATTCTTGACTAGTCAGGAAGAAACTTGCCCAGGAAAAGCCCACCCTCGCTAGGGCTTTGGCTGAATGCAGAACATACAGGCAGCCCCCAACTGAGGCAGAGACTGGTACCCTCATGAAAGACTGAATGTTCAACTTCAGTAAAGGCACTTAGGAGCATGTGGTACTAGCATGTCCTCCGTGAGGCACTTTGGCCTGAGTGAGTACTGCTTGTTATGGGTGTGAGATGACAGTTGCTCCTGACAGTTTTCTGTGAACAAGTTTTCAGCATTTCTGACAAACTCTAAGATGCAAAACTTAAGATAGTATATCTGAGCCGAATTAATTTTTATTTATTTACTTGAGAGAGAGAGAGAGATGGAGCACGCCAGGGCTTTCAGCCACTGCAAACAAACTCCAGATGTGTGTGCCACCTTGTGCATCTGGCTTACTTGGGTCCTGGGGAATTGCACCTGGGTCCTTTGGCTTTGCAGGCAAACATCTTAACAACTAAGCCATCTCTCCAGCCCTGAGCTGAGTTTTAAGAACAGTCTCCTTCATGTGGTTAAGCTCTGTGTGTTGTCATCCACTCAGGATTTATAGTAGTACTCACACTGTCTTTGGGACATTTAGTTTGACCAGTGTGGGTAATAAATGACAGTCATGTAAGCAATTTAATATATTTTTCTGTTACTTTGTCAGCTAATAACCTGAGAGAAGATTACAAATTTCACCACACTTTCAACACGGACATAGCTAAGTTCTTGAAAGTCTCCCCAGGGAAGTTGGTGGTGATGCAGCCTGAGAAATTCCAGTCAAGGTATGAGCCCAAGAGTCACATGATGAACATCCAGGTGAGTAATGGCTCCAGGGGTATAAAGTGCCCTTGGCCATGCCAGCCCAGTGGTACCCTGCAGACATAAGGATTTTGAGTTTGAAACGTAGAGGTTTTGCTGTGTGCAGGGAGTGAGTGCCTTTCCCAGCCCCAGCCCTTCACCCCACTGGAACCTTGAAGGCATGGGGTGTGAGCTGAACTAACAGGAGGCTTGTAGGCCAGTGTAGCAGTTACTTTGTGACAAAATGCCTGGCCAAAAGCAGTGTGTGGGAAAACAGGGCTTTTGGCCAGTTCTGATAGAAAGTCTCATTATGGCAGGGAAAGCATGAGAGGCCTGAGCAGGAAGCCTGGGTCACATCTCCACATCAACAGAGGATGTTGTCTGAGCCAGCCATGAATACTCAGTTGGGCTAGACTAATAAGTCTCAAGGTCCACCCCCAGTGACACCTCCTGCAAGTTCCACCTTCCAAAGGCTCCCCAACTTGACACCAGCTATGGACCAAGTACTCAGAACTCATGAGGTTGTGGGGGACATTTTCCATTCAAATCACCACAGCAAGCTTTGCAGGAGGGTGTGATTGGGAGACACACACATCTGCTAAGTCAGGGGCCTGAAGCCTTGCCAAAACTACTTGGTTTTGTCATAATAGCCACTGTGCCTTCATAGCTCTGCCAAACATGATCCAGTTTCCCTCAGTGTTCATCACACTTTGCATTTGGCCTGGGTGTAGCCAGAAGTGCTGCTGGATCTGAGCTGAGTTTCATCTGCTGGCAGGTAGCTTGGCTGCCAAGGTTGTGATGCAGTCGCAAACCCTGGTCCTTAGGTGGAACTACTGAGTATGACATGTGGATTTGGCTTTTGTTTCTACTCTTCTTTACCAGCCTCTCAAGTCCCAGTCTTATCTAATCACAGGGTTTGACATACTCAAGTCTAGAAGAGTAGCCTGGGGGCTAGAGGGATGGCTTAGGGGTTAAGGTGCTTTCCTGCAAAGCCAGAGGACTCAGGTTTAATTCCCCAGAACCCATGTAAGCCAGGTGCACAAAATGGTGCATGCATCTGGAATTCATTTGCAGTCGCTGGGCGGGGGTGCCTGGCATACCCATTATCTCTGTCTCCCTGTCTCTCTCTCTCTCAATTAATTAATTATTAAAATTATTAAAAAAAAAAAAGATTAGGCTGGGTTTCCAGACTGGAGGAGCCTTGGTCCAGCCCAGTGTTCATATCCTTCACTGGGTAGTTCTCAGATAGAACCCTAGATGTCAACTCTGAAGCTGTATTGGCAGGAAGCTTGTACAGAGAGCACACCCTTGCACTGGGGCCTCCTAATGGCTAGGATGAAAGAGTAGCATCAGTCTGGCATGGTGGCACACGCCTTTAATCCCAGCACTTGGGAGGCAGAAGTAGGAAGTAGCACCATGAGTTGAGACTACATAGTAAATTCCTGGTCAGCCTGGGCTAGAGTGAGACCCTGCCTGGGGGGTGGGGGGAACAGCGTCCTTCCTGGACCCTGGTAGCCCATGAGCACCTGGTGTTTGAGCTATGGGCTCTCGTGGAACTTGAGGAGGAGAGAATGAGAGATGGAGGAGAAAATGAGAGATGGGATATAAGCATCAAGGAAGCAGCCTAGCACACCCCCCAGAGAGAGAGTCCTGTGTTTCTGGCATTTGTCTTCCTCTTTAGTTTGTCTCACAGTCTGAGTTTCTCTACCATGCGAGGCTCAGGGCCCTCTTCATGGATGTGGAGAAATCCCTCTTCTTGTAGGCATCTGTGCTCTGGTGAAGGCCTCTGAAGCCAGTATTTTTGGTTTTTGAAGCAGAGTTGAAGTTTCTTAAGAAAAGGTTTTAGGGGCTGGAGAGATGCCTTAGTGGTTATGGTATTTGCCTGCGAAGCTAAAGGATCCCAGTTCGACTCTCCAGTCCCCACATAAGCCAGATGCACAAGGGGTCTCATGCTTCTGGAGTTTGTTTGTTTGCAGTGGCTGGAGGCCTGCCACACCCATTCTCTCTCTCTCTCTCTCTCTCTCTCTCTCTCTTTCTCTCTCTCCCTCTGTCTCTTTCTCTCAAATAAATACATAAAATATTTTTTTAAAAGAAAGGTTTTAGGACTGGAGAGGTGGCTTAGTGGTTAAGGTGGTTATCTGCAAAGCCAAAGGACCCAGGTAATGAGCCAGGCGTGGTAACATGCCTTTAATCCCACCACTTGGGAGGCAGAGGTAGGATCGCCATGAGTTCGAGGCTACCCTAAGACAAACAAAGATTATGATCCACTCAGTCAAGTCTGTGGAGTCCATCTCTGCTGCTCTGCTCGTGAGTTTGCTCACCTCAGGGCATCAATTTAGTGATAAACTGTAAATTACACGCTGCAGTACAGCCCCTAAGGAATTCCTTACCTGTGTTTCTTCCGCATTCCACATACAGTGACATCAGACCAGCTCCTCTGAGCATCGTGCCATGCCTCTGCTCTGTTGCTTCCTCTTCTGTGTGACTTCTCCCTTCCCACCTAGCAAGGTTCCTGTGTCTCAGTGCCAAGTGGAGTCACCTCCCTGACTGTCTGCCCTATGCAGACAGGGTTACTCAACGTTGTATAACCTTGGGCAAGCAGTTACGCTTCACCTGTAAAGTAGAGATGACAGTGCCCATGTTCAGTTGTTGACGAGATGATGTCCTCACCAAATGAGAGCCCTAGAGACTCCCAGGCTCCCTGAGCTTTGTGTCCCTGTAGTAGCTGCCTCTGTGCCCACTAGTCATAGGTGCCATCTAAATTGTAGTTGGGTTCACTTAATTCTGAGACATTGTGAGCCAACATTAAAGGACCATATTATTGAGTCTGTTCAATAATAGCTGGGCATAGGGGCTTTAATCCCAGTACTTAAGAGGCTGAGGTAGGAGGATCAATAATGAATTTAAGGCCAGTCTGGGGCTACAGAGTCAGCCAGGCTAGAGTGAGACCCTGCCTCAAAAACCAAAACAAGGTAGGGTATGGTGGCACACTCCTTTAACCCCAGTACTCGGGAGGCTGAGAGGTAGGAGGATAGCTGTGAGTTCTAGGCCACCCTGAGACTACATAGGGAATTCTAGGTCAGCCTGGGTTAGAGCAAGACCCTACCTCAGAGGAAAAAAAGAAAAAGAAAAAAAGACCTACTACCTGTGCCCTGGTATGCCCCGCTTCCAGGGAAGAGGAATTGAGTAACTCACCAGACATGTAGCTTTGTCTGACTCCAAACTCTAACTTGAAGCTACAATGTTCTCTGCAACAACCCGAAGATTAAAGGTGCAGACAGTACAGCTTCACTGGGCCACTTGCGAGGTTGGGCCTGGCCTTACCTTGTGGCCTATAAAATGTACCTCATAGAAGGATGGCCTAGCGGTTAAGGCGTTTGCCTGCAAAGCCAAAGGACCCAGGTTCGATTCTCCAGGGCCCATGTTAGCCAGATGCACAAGGGGGTACACACAACTGGAGTTCGTTTGCAGTGGCTGGAGGCCCTGGCACACCCATTCTCTCTCTCTCTGCCAAATAAATAAAATTAAATATTTTTCTTTAAAAAATGTACTTCATAGAGCTGTTGTGAAGATTAGTTATCTGAAAATGGAAACATCTGCTCAGGTTGGTCCATGTTAGCAGATGCTGTCATCTAGGAACCAATGTTGAGCTGTTTGTCACCAATCTTGTGAGCTCAGGTCAAAGGAAACGGTCTGCCTTGCCTGAGAAGTATGCTACTGTTGACTACAGGTCTGTATTGGAGTGAGCTTAGATAGGAGTGAGTGTCTGAGCTCCCTGCAGACATCTCTGTTCTTTAGCAGGACCTGTGAAGGTGTGTTAGCTAAACCCCCTTTTCTTGGTTTGCTTTCACCTGTGCCCTCTTTGGAACAGGATTCCACAGAGCCGGCAGCCATCAAGGACCACGTGGTGAAACACGCCTTGCCCTTGGTGGGCCACCGCAAGACATCCAATGACGCCAAGCGGTATACCAAGCGTCCCCTAGTGGTCGTGTACTATAGTGTGGACTTCGGATTTGATTACAGAGCTGGTGAGGGACCCCACCAAAATCTGCCTAGGTGGGGTGGGACTGAACTAGCTTCCAGCTCTAGTCAGCGCAGTGCTGCCAGGACACAGCTCTGCTGTGGCTTGTTTGGGCTTGCACCGCTGAGCCGCTACCTCACAGAGTGTGGCTCTGCTAGAAATCCTGTCTAGTTGAAGAACGACTGGGTCTTGTGCCTTGTCAGAGAACATTATTTCCGAATCTTCTGCTCTGCCACTCATTTCACAGCCCTTCTTTCATTTCAGCTACCCAGTTTTGGCGTAACAAAGTCCTGGAGGTGGCCAAGGACTTCCCTGAGTACACTTTTGCCATCGCTGATGAAGAAGACTATGCCACAGAGGTGAAAGACCTGGGGCTCAGCGAGAGTGGCGAGGATGTCAATGCAGCCATCCTAGATGAGAGTGGGAAGAAGTTTGCCATGGAGCCTGAGGAGTTTGATTCTGACACTCTCCGAGAATTTGTCACAGCTTTCAAAAAAGGTAAGCTGGGGGCTGGAGAGATGGCTTAGTGGTTAAGGCGCTTGCCTGCAAAGTCAAAGAATCCCAGTTCGATTCTCCAGGACTCACATAAGCTGGATGCACAAGGGGGCGCATGCATTCATGATTAGACAAGGATTTACAGAGGAACATCTGCAGGTGCAGCATTTACATAAGTGCCTATAATCCCAGTGCTAGAGAAGTGGAGACAGGTATTTTCCTGGGGCTTGTTGGCTAGTTATTCTAGCTGAATTGATGAGCTCCAAGTTCATTATGAGACCCTGCCTCAAAAAATAAGATAAGGACTGGGGAAATGGCTTAGTGGTTAAGGCCTTTGCCTGCAAAGCCTGAGGACCCTGGTTCAATTCCCCAGGACCCATGTAAGCCAGATGTACAGGGGGGTGCATGCTGGATGCCCTGGCACACCCATTCTCTCTTCCTCCCTCCCTCTTTGTCTGTCTCTCTCTCTCAAAAAAAAAAAAAATTAAAAAAAAATAAGATGGAGGGCTGGGGAGATAGTTCAGTGATTTAAAGGCATCTGTTTACAAAGCCCCAGTAGCCATGTAAAGCCACATGCACAAAGTGGCTCTTGCATCTTGAGTTTGTTTGCAGTTGCACACTTACACACACTCCCCGACCCCCCTTCTAGCAAATAAAAATATTTTTTAAAAAAGATGGAGATCTTCATGTTAACTTTTGGCTTCTACACACATACACTGATAGAAATATGAGCACACATGTGTACACCTGCACACACATGTATATGAAAAGGAAATTTGTAGCCTCTTTGTTGTCAGCCCCTTGTTCTCAAGTCTGACCCTTAATTTTTCTCCTGGACATGAGGGAATCCCATTTGTAGTTTTTGTTTTGAGATAAGAGTCTGGCTATATTGCAGGCTTGGCCTCAAACATGCAATCCTCCTGCCTCAGCCTCCTGAGTTTTCTTTTGTCTTTTTTTTTTTTTTCTTTGTTGAGGTAGGGTCTTGCTCTAGTCTAGGCTGACCTGGAATTCACTATGTAGTCTTAGGGTGACCTTGAACTCACAGCAATCTTCCTACCTCTGCCTCCCAAGTGTTGGGATTAAAAGCATGTGCCACACCTGGCCTTCTTTTGTCCTTTTTATTTCAGCCGGCCATGGTGACACATGCCTTTAATCCCAGCACTCGGGAAGCAGAGGTAGGAGGATCGTCATGAGTTCGAGGCTACCCTGAGAGAACAGAGTGAATTCCAGGTTAGCCTGGGCTAGAGTGAGACGCTACCTCGGGGGGGGGGGATTATGTATGTATGTATATATTTGTAAGCAGAGGGAGAAAGAAAAGAAAAACAAAGAAAATGGGCACACTAAGGACTCTAGCTGCTACAAACTCCAGATTCTGCCACTGTGTGCATCTGTCTTTACGTAGTTATTGGGGAATCAAACCAGGGTCATTAGGCTTTTCAGGCAAGGGCCTTAAGTGCTGAGTCATCTCTCCAGCTCCCAAAGTTTTTGCGTATTTTTTGTTTTGTCTTGTTTTTCAACATAGGGTCTCACTCTAGCCCAGGATGACCCTGGCAATCACTCTGTAGTCCCAGGCTGCCCTCAGACTCACAGCAGTCCTCCTACCTCTGCCTCCCGAATGCTGAGATTAAAGGCGCACATCACCATGTCCAACTTTCTTTATTGCTTTTGTTTCTAGGAAAAGAGCACATAGTCTTGGAAATTTTATAAAGTAATTTAAACAGGCTCTTGGATTTAAAACTAAATTTCAGGTAGGAGGAATGCCTGATTCCTGAGCAGGTTGATCTTGGCTGAGCGAAGCCCTTAGCTCCTGGTGGTTGCTGTGTGATAGCACACCACAACCCTTCGTCCACTTCAGTTACTCGGTTTTGATGTCACCTGGCTTTCAGGACCTCGGGTGCCAGCTCTCAGTAGCTCCTGTGCACCAGGCAGCATCTCTGTTAGGATGGCCTGTGCAGGAACAGGGAGAGTAGACGATAGAAGTTTACTGTAGCAGTGTCCATCATTGGGAGAGGTTTTGGAGGACAAGGTCCCACCCAACAGTGTGGCTCATTGCCTCTGATAGCCAACATTTCAGGTTGCCTCACTCAATGGCCCAGGTAGAACACTAGGGTCCAGGGCTTTTCAGTATTGACACCAACTCTCCTTCTTGCTTCTGTTGGCAGGAAAACTGAAACCAGTCATCAAGTCACAGCCAGTGCCCAAGAACAACAAGGGACCAGTCAAGGTGGTGGTGGGAAAGACCTTTGATGCCATAGTAATGGACCCCAAGAAGGATGTCCTCATTGAGTTCTATGCACCATGGTGCGGACACTGCAAGCAGCTGGAGCCCATCTACACTGACCTCGCCAAGAAATACAAAGGCCAGAAGAACCTGGTCATTGCCAAGATGGACGCTACTGCCAATGACATCACCAGTGACCGCTACAAGGTGGAGGGCTTCCCCACCATCTACTTTGCCCTGAGTGGGGATAAAAAGAACCCAATTAAATTTGAGGGTGGAGACAGAGACCTGGAGCATCTGAGCAAGTTTATAGATGAACATGCCACACAGTGGAGCAGGACCAAGGAAGAGCTTTGAAGGCCTGGAGGTCTGCAGAGGGTGGAGGGACCAAACACTGTAGAGGCCAGTGCATACTGGCCACCAAGTGAGCCCATCAATGAAATGGCAGTATCGTGATTTTTTAAAAAAATACTTTGGTATGTCGCCTCATGCTCTGAATTCTGAGTAGCCATGAATGACTTAATAGTTTATATGGAGGATACATCTATTTTTATCATTTTGGGTCTGATTTTTTTTTTTTTTTTTTTTTTTTTTAACCTTTTAATACTTCCTCAAAACAGATAAGTTGAATCTTTTTGTGTGAGAGAATGTTTTCTTTTTTTTTAATTTAAAGTTTTAAAAAGTCTTTGCCAAATCATGGTGTGTTTGCTTTTTATTTTCTCATTGTCCAAGGAACTGTAAGTTTAAGAAGATCTAACTGTTGTACTTCAGTTTTGTAAGATCCCAAATGAGAGCTGTCCTTGCCTAACACCTACCTGCCCACAATGGCATTTCAGCCTGATCTCAGAGCTGCCTGCTGTCCAGCCTAGAACAACAGCTGGGTAGAAATCCTGGGCCAAGAAGCTCAAGTGCTGGTCTTTACCATCTTTTATATCCCTCAGTGTTAAACAGTGTAAGCAGCAGACAGGAGTAGCAGCAGGGGTGTCATTTTCTCAGCAGGAAGAAAGTAGAGAGGTGAGCAAGGCAAGTGGAGCTGGGCTATGACACCCCAAAGTCCACTCCCAATCACCCATTTCCTTCAGCAAGGCTGTACTTCCCAAAGGCTCTTGAACCTTCCCCAAAAGTGCCACCAACTAGGGGTTAAGTATTCAAGCAGGCTATGTGGGTTGGGGGGTCATATTATAGTCAAACTACCACACTTAGTATATGCTGAGCTAGTGATACGACTCATGGTATATGAAAGAGGACTTTGGTGTAGTGGCAGGAGGGTCAAGAGTTCAAGGCAAAAGCCCGGTGTGGTGGCACCTTAAATCCAGAGGATCACTGAGAGTTCAAGGCCACCTGAGACTACATAGTGAATTCCAGGTCAGCCTGAGCTAGAGAGAGACCCTACCTTGGAAAACCAGAAGAAAGAAAAGAAAGTTCAAGGCAAGCATGGATGACATAATGAGACCCTTTCTCAAACAATAATAGCCAATTTATTCTATAGGCTGTAATCGCTCTCCATTATATTTTGTTGATGGCATGATGGTTGGCTAACTGTACCAGGCAGAGGATTGGGAAGAAAAGGGGTTGGAAGGGCACAAAAAGCCAAGTACATGATCGCTGCACAGCTTTGTTTTTGTTGAGATTCTGGGGATTGATCCCAAGGTTTGGTATATTTATGCTAGGCATGTGCTTTACCTGTGAGCCACATTCCCCAAACCTGCCCAGAACATCTTCGAATGAGGTGACCCAGTTGACCTGGAGTCTCTCTTACCCAGTCTGCAGTTTCCCGTTCATTGGCTCCACCAAAACCAAAATGAGCATAATTCTCCAAATCAGCTATTCCGGCCTTAAATTACCATAAGACAGACTGAGTAGGGCCTGGTCTTTCAGAAAGTGGCAGCTGGCATGGAGAAGGGATCCTGTGGGAGAAGCAAATATTTGCCCCACTGAGCCATCTCCCCAGTCCCTGGGCAGGTTTTTATTTGTTTTTTGTTTGTTTGTTTTAACATTTTATATTTGATTTTTAGAGAGAGAATGGGCATGCCAGGGCCTCTAGCTAGTGCAGATGAACTCCAGATGCATGTGCCACCTTGTGCATCTGGCTTACATGGGTCCTGGGGAATTGAACCTGGGTCTTTTGGCTGTGCAGGTAAGTGCCTTAACCACTAAGCCATCTCTCTACATTCCCCTCCCCCCGCCCCCAAGCATTTTAATATAAAGAAAATGTAGGCACTGCAATAGCTTTGGATCTTCCATTACTCTGCCTACTGCAGAAGTACCCAGTTTGGACAGCAAAGAGTTGAGGCTGGAAACTTTTTTTTTTCTCTTAATGCATCTGACACTTTATTGCAGAGAGCCTAGCATTTTTTTAATAATCTTTTTATTGATAACTTCCATGTTTGTAAACAATATCCCATGGTAATTCCCTCCCTCCCCCCACTTTCCCCTTTGATATTCCACTCTCCTTCATATCCCCTCCCCCTCTCAATCAGTTTCTCTTTTATTTTGATGGCATGATCTTTTTTCCTCCTATTTATGATGGTCTTGTGTAGGTAGTGTCAAGCACTGTGAGGTCATGGATATCCAGGCCATTTTGTGTATGGAGGAGCACGTTTTAAGGAGTCCTACCCTTCCTTTGTCTCTTACATTCTTTCTGCCACCTCTTCCACAATGGACCCTGAGCCTTGGAAGGTGTGATAGAGAGGTTTCAGTGTTGAGCACTCCTCTGTCACTTCTCAGCACCATGGTGCCTTCTGAGTCATCCCAAGGTCACTGCCATCTGAAGAGAGAAGGTTCTGGAACCAAAAGTGAGAGTGGCATTAATATTTCACATTAAGAGAAGTGCTTACTGGGCAGTTTGATGAGCATAGTATATACATTTATCCAGACAGCAGCAGATGTTACTCCCCTAGGGCTCATGACTACCCCTGTTGTAGGTTTTCAGTATCAGGAATGTATTCCCTCCCATGGTGCAGGCAAATTAGAGGGTGGTTGGTTTCCCCCATAACACATGACACTATTGTACGCATTGGCTCATTTGGCCTGGCTGGCCAAATAATAAGGCTTGCAGTGTACACTGTTGAGTATCTTCACTGGTGATTTCTCTCTCGCCCACTGAACTGCATGCAGCGTAGCTTTTTCCAGCTTTCTGTCAGCTGGTCTACATGGAGGAGGTTGTCAGCTTAGTTCCAGCAGGATTTCTCAGTGACCTTGCAGCCCAAGTATGTGGAGTCTTCAGCAATAGGGTCTTACCATCTATTCCTGGTGGGAAACCAAGAGCCTCGGCAATGGCTAGAAACTTTTAAGGTCGATGGTTGAAAACTTGTGTTCAGGGGACCTTGGTAGGTAAGTGTAAGAAGGAGCCATGGTCATGTTAGTAAGCTGGGTACACTTGAATGCCCATGTCCACTTTGAGGGGCACTGTTATGTGTAATCTGGGCTTGCAGTCATTATTCTCAAGAAAAGCCAGATATCTTTTAATTTTATCATTTTATTTATTTATTTTAGTATATGTGCTGCCAAAGCAAGCACTATTTATTTATTTATTAGATACAGAGGGAGAGAGAATGGGTATGCCAGGGCCACTAGCCACTGCAAACGAACTCCAGATGCATGTGCCATGACGTGCAGCTGGCTAATGTGGGACCTGGAGAATTGAACCTGGGTCCTTAGGCTTCGCAGGCAAGTGCCTTAACCACTAAGCCATCTCTTCAGCCAAGCCAGATATCTTAACGGAAATCAACCAATTTGATTTGCAAGGAGAGAGTATGAGTGTGCCAGGACCATTGCAAACTCCACACACTTGCGTCACTTTGTGCATCTGGATTTATGTGGGTACTGGAAGATTGAACACAGTGAGCCAGTTTTGCAACAAGCTCCTTTAACTACTGAGCCATTTCCCCAGCCCTCAACCAGTTTGTTTGTTTGTTTGTTTTGCTTTGGTTTTTCAAGGTAGGGTCTTACTCTAGCCCCAGACTGACCTGGAACTCACTATGTTGTCTCAGAGTAGTATCAGACTCACAGTAATCCTCCTACGTCTGCCTCACAGGCAAGTGCCTTAACCACTAAGCCATCTCTCTAGCCCATGAAAACTTTATTTTGGGGTTTTTCTTGTTTTTGTTTTTCGAGGTAGGGTCTCCCGGCTTCTGTGAAAACTTTTTTGAAAAGATGAAAATAATCCGGGTGTGGTGGTGCACACCTTTAATCCCAGGATTTAGGAGACAGAGGTAGGAGGATCGCCATGAGTTCAAGGGCATCCCGAGACTACATAGAGAATTCCAAGAGAGAGAGAGAGAGAGGAAGAGGGAGAGAGAGAGAGAGAGAGAACACGCACTGGAGAGATGGCTTAGTGGTTAAGGTATTTGCCTGCAAAGCCAAAGGACCCCAGTTCGATTCCCCAGGACTCACATAAGCCAGATGCACAAGGGGGTGCATGCACCTGGAATTTGTTTGCAGTGGATGGAGGCCCTGGCACACCCATTCTCTCTGTCCCTCTCCCTGCCTCTTTCTCTCTCTCTCAAATAGATAAATTAAGAAAAATTTTAAAGAGAGAGAGAGAGCAGGGCTGGATCCCTAAGGACCCAAGTTCAATTCCCCAGTATCCAAGTAAAGCCAGATCAAGAGTGGCACATGCAGTGCCTTAGATGCCCTTGCACATTCTCTCTCTCTCTCTTTCTATCTATCTATCTGCCTCTTTCTCTCTCAAATAAATTTTAAAAATTAGAAAAAAAATGAAGGTGTGGTAGTGCATACATATAGTCGTTGCACCCAGCACTTGAGGGTTAGGATCATTGTGAGTTCAAGGCCAGTCTGGGCTACGTCAAAAAAAAAAAAAAAAATTAAAGTCTACATTTAGAAATTTCTCACCTAATTCAAAATCCCACTTTTTTTTTTTTCCTGATAGTATTATAATCACAAGAACAAAGAGGACTCCCCAAGAGTTACGAGGACTGAAAGGAGGTGACCTGGCCAGGCCAACTCCACACACATTTGAGAAATCAGAGCTAGGCTATGTACATAGGTCTTTAATTTTCCTTAGTAAGTGGCTTAGTAAGTACTGGAGGGGAAGCAGTACACTGTATCCAAGGAACACTGGAAAGTCAACAGAAATACTATGCTTCTACCCACCAATGCTGCCAAAGTGGACAGGTGGCACCTTAGTGGCATGGTGGGAAGAAAGTGTTGGCAGAATTATCACATTCTGAGGCAGCCAAAGCTACCACCCAGAGCTTCGGGAAGAGTGGAAGGCCAAGCATGAGCTTCTATGTCCTTCAGGCCCAGTGTCCCTGGACTGGCCATGCCTGACAGGCCCCTGTCTCCCAGTCCTGAATAAATCTCTAAACACATTTGAATAGAAGCTGACCACAAAAGGAGAGTTACTAAAGGTTGCCAGGGAAGGGGAAGGAACAAAGAGACTTAATTCATTGTTTGAAGTAGGGTTTATTTGCAGCTCATTGTAGGTGGAGGGGTTGTTAGGAAAGGGGTGTATTTACTGCCCAAGTCAATGGGTGTCCCCGGTTGCTGAAATATTTTCCTATGCTTGTCTGCCTTTGTTACAAGGACCACTCTTTACCCGCGCTATAAATCCCAGCTGGGACCATCTTCTCAGGTTTGACTGTTTAGGCTAGTTTCAGCCTGATCCCAAAGAAGCCTTGTGGTGGAACTGCTGCCAGGTATGGCATGGCCGTGGCTACCTTCAAATCAGAGTATCTCTGATTACCTGCAGATGACCTTCATCCAAGATGCCAATGACTCCCTTTCTGCTGACTCCCTCTCCATGCACAAGTGGTCTGGCAGGGCACCCCAAGAATATACAGGAAGGGGCTGGAGAGATAGCTTAGCAGTTAAGGTGTTTGCCTGCAAAGCCAAAGGATCCCAGTTCAACTTTCCAGGACCCACGAAAGCCAGAACTGGAGTTCATTTGCAGTGGCTGGAGGCCCTGGCGTGCCCATTCTCTGTCTCTCCCTCCCCCTCTTTCTCTCTCTCTAATAAATAAATAAATAAATTTAAAAAATAAAAAGGGCTGGGGAGATTGCTTAGTGGTTAAGGCATTTGCCTGCAAAGCCTAGGTTTGATTCCCCAGTACCCATGTAAAGCCAGATGCACAAGATGATGCATACATCCGGAGTGTATTTTCAGTAGCTGAAGCGCCTGGTACATATTCTCTCTCTCTCAAATAAATAAATAAATAAATAAACAAAGCTGACATTTAAAAAAAAAAGAAATAAAGAGAGAAATGTGCTAGACAGATAGCTTAGTGGTTAAGTGCTTGCTTGTGAAGCCTAAGGACCCAGGTTCGAGGCTCTATTCCCTAGGACCCACGTTAGCCAGATGCACAAGGAGCGCACACGTCTGGAGTTCGTTTGCAGTGGCTGGAGGCCCTGGTGCGCCCATTCTCTCTCGCTCTCTGCCTCTTCCTCTCTCTGTCCGTGGCTCTCAAATAAACAAACAAACAAAAATTTAAAAAAAATATACAGGAGGTAGAAGATTGACTTGGGTAGGGACCCCAGGAATGTCACTTTTGTGACTTGTTACCCATACTGAGGTGAATCTTTTCAGTATGTGGCTGCTTTGAGTTACTCATGCTCCTGTAAGTCATGCCACTAGGTTGGACATGGATAGGAATGTTTCTGTAGGTGCCCTATCTGGGGTAAACTGGTGTAATGCAACAGTGAGCCACTCAGACCCCATGATTATCTACAGCTGGGTGCAGATTCCTCCACACCCCCCTCACAGGACTATGGAAGCCCTGGGGTATTGTTTAATTGTGTGTTGTTTAAAATTATTATTTAGGGGCTAGAAAGGTGGCTAAGCAGTTATAAGGTACTTGCCTGTGAAGCCCAAGGACCTGCTTTTGACTCCCCAGAACCCATGTAAACCAGATACACATGGTGGCACGTGCATCTGGCTCATTTGTAGTGGCTGAAGGCCCTGGTGCCCAAATTATCTCTCTCTCTCAAATAAAAATATTATTTAGGCCAGGAGTGGTGGCACGCGCCTTTAATCCCAGCACTAGGGAGGCAGAGGTAGGAGGATCGCCGTGAGTTCAAGGCCACCCTGAGAATACAGAGTGAATTCCAGGTCAGCCTGGGTTACAGTGAGACGCTGTCTTGAAAAAACAACAACAAAAAATTATTTAGATTTATTTTGTTAGTTCAAAGGCAGGAAGGGCTGGGCATGGTGACACACACCTTTAATCCCAGCAGGAGGGGCTTCGAGAGATGCTTGCTTGCTTTTGTTTTTCGAGGTAGGGTCTCCTGACCTGAAATTCATTATGTAGTCTCTGGGTGGCCTCAACCTCATGGCGATCTGCCTACCTCTGCCTCCTAAGTGCTGGGACTAAAGGCATGTGCCACCACAAGATGCTTGATTTGTCCAAATCTTTAGATAGATACTCAGGTGAATCACTTGGAAAAGTCCTCACTTCCTTGTGCCCATTTTTGGTACGAATTAAATTCAATTTTATTTTATTTTTTCATGACCCAGCTACAGGCAGCTCCCAGCCTTGGCACTAACACTATGCCAGTGATGGTCCCACCTTGGCAGGGCTGGCTCCTTCTCGGCTTTCAACTCAAAGCCACTTAACTCAGGAAAGCTTTCCAGGACTCTGTGGCCAAGACTCACAACCCTCCATCTTGGATTGCTTCCTAGTCCTCTCACTACCATATTAAAATCTGTGGGTGCCAGGCCTGGTGACACATGCCTTCAATCCCAGCATTTGGGAGGCAGAGATAGGAGCACTTGCTGTGAGTTGAAGACCAGCCTAGGAATACACAGTGAGTGCCAGATTAGCCTGGGCTAGAGTGAGACCCTACTTTGGAAAAGAAAAAAAGAAAGTAACCTGAAGAAAACAACCAGACTCCAGATGTCGCTTTGTAAATGTGCGGTGATGACTTTAGGCCCTTGACCATTGCATGCCAGGGCAAATGACCTTTTCAGATTGAAGTCTGTGGATTTAGACAAAAAGGACCCAGGGCTGAGGAGATGGCCAGCTCAATGGTTGAAGGCACTTGTTTGCAAAGTCTGTCAGCCCAGGTCTGATTTCCCAGCACCCATGTAAAGCCAGACAAAGCAAGAGGCCTGGTGTGCCTATACATTCTCCCTCTCTCAAATAAATAGAAATATTGAAATAAAATAAATAAAATGGGTCCAGGCTGGGCATGATGCACACTTTTAATCCAGCACTAGCGAGGCTGAAGTAGGTAGATAGCAGTGGGTTTCTGAGGCCAGCCTGGGGCTGCAGAGTGAGTGCCTAGTCAAGTGGCCACACCCCTCAACTACAGGCATGCCAGAGGTAGTGTGTTGTACCAAAAAAAAGTTCTTCCCTTGGTGCGGCTGCTCCCACTCACTACAGAGCCTGCCACTTTTCTAAAATATAATTCAAAAAGTAAAAAAAAAAAAAATTCATTTCCATATGTCCAGGCTTGGTGGAATGCCTTTAATTTCAGCATTCAGGAGGCAGAGGTAGGAAGATCATTGAGAGATCAAGGCCAACCTGGGACTACAGAGTGAGTTTCAGGTCAGCCTGGGCTGGAGTGAAAGCCTACCTCAAAAAAAAAAAAAAAAAAAAAAAAAGTAACTTTTTTTTTTTAAATCCCTTTCTTTCTCTTTTTTGGACATTGGTGGGAACTCTAAACATGCTTGACCTCACACTTTCTGTTTTTCCACTTTTGTTTTTGTTTTCCAAGGTAGGGTCTCACTCTAGCCCAGGCTGGCCTGGAATTCACTATGGAGTCTCAGGGTGGCCTCGAACTCACGGCAATCCTCCTACCTCTGCCTCCCAAGTGCTGGGATTAAAGGCGTGTGCCACCACACCCGGCTCTGTTTTGTTTTCGGAGGCAGGGTCTCACTCTGGCCCAGGCTGACCTGGGATTCACTATGTAGTCTCAGGGTGGCCTTGAACTCATGGCAATCCTCCTACTTCTACCTCCCGGGTGCTGGGGGTTAAAGGCATGCGCCACCACAACTGGCTAGTGAAGTCTATTTTTAGCCTCCTTACTTCCTTGTCTGCATTCCTTATTCTTCCTTGGGGTGTGTTAGCTACTTGGAGTCCACCCCAACTGGCCAAGAAAGGCAGAGGCCCCACTGATCTGAAAATCCTGTAACACTGAAACAGGAGGAATGAGCGTTTGAGGCCAGCCTGGGCTACATAGCAAGATCCTGTCTCAAAACAAGCAAGCAGGAGCCTTGAACAGGAGGGCTTCACTTTGCATACCTCTTGCCCTCTATTTTATTTTATTTTTCAGTTTTTCGAGGTAGGGTCCCATTCTAGCCCATGGAATTCAATATGTAGTCTCAGGGTGGCCTGGAACTCACAGTTATCCTGTTACTTCTGCCTCCCAAGTGCTGGGGTTAAAGGCGTGCGCCACCACGCCCAGCCCTTTCACTGTGTCTTTAACTGGTTTGTGGCTGAGCCTGGCTTGTACAGGTTCTGACACTAGTAACACACTTGCTGTGGCTTCTGATTCTGCCATGTGTGCCTGTCAAACCTGAAAACCGCTGAGGCATTTCAAGCTGCTTGGGTGTTTTTTTTTTTTTTTTTTTTTTTTTTTTTTTTTTGTGTGTGTGTGTGTGTATATTTGTTTGTTTGTTTTTTGGTTTTCGAGGTAGGGTCTATTTACCTGGAATTCACTATGTAGTCTCAGGGTGGCCTCGAACTCACGATACTCATACCTCTGCCTCCCGAGGGCTGGGATTAAAGGTGTGCGCCACCATGCCCGCAGCTCCTTTGGGTTTTATCACTTGGAATTTGGGGGTGGCGGGGGGTAGGGGGAGACTGGCATGTGGGTAAGGGAGAGGCTGATTTCTGGGAACAGACTGCCCATGTGGGAAAATGGCAGCTTCCGGGGTACAGAGCTCTGCTGGGGATACTGAGGCAGAAAGCTCTCGACTGTACGCGTAGCTTCCTCTTGCTTCCAAAGAGTTGTCCTCAGCTCTGTCTGCCACCGGACCAAAGAGCACAGTGTCCACTGGACGGCTCTCCGCAACCAGTGGAGCAGAGCCACTCCAATAGGCCTGAAGAGACACCCAAGTGACGAGATTCTAAATTTGCATATCTTTCCCAGGATGCTCAGCAGGAATTAACAGTTTAGGATTGCTGTTTTTAATCCATCCCCAACTTCTTCACAAATAGATAGATAACCTAGAGATTCTTGTGTATTACTGATTCTCTAAATATAAGTGATACACAGCTACATTTTAAAAAATCACCGTAAGGTAAAAATGAAAAGATATTTGGATTTTAATTAGGTCAAAATGTACACTCTTTCACCGGCTGGTCCGAAGGTAGTGAGTTATCTCAATTGATTGTTCACAGTCAGTTACAGATTGAACTCCTTGTTCTACACTTTCCCCCCTTCTCACTACTGCACTTGACTAGTCTTTTTCCGACTTGATGCACACGAGTCTTTGTTCTTTTAGTTTAACTTAAAAATTGTACAAAGTTCAGTGTATCATGTCTGTTATGGGAGAAGCCACTTGCTCTTTGATTGGACATGAGGCCCTTTTAAGGGAGAGGATTCTTGCCTGGGTATTGAAAACCTAAACAAAAGGCTATGGCTGGGGAGGTCATAAGCCCTATGGGGGAAAGTATTAGTGATGTTTGGCTAAAGGAATATATTATGCCCATCAAACTATCTTCTAAATACTTATGCTAATGCTAGTTTCACTTTTGGTTAGAGAAGTTTCTCTTTTCAGATGGCAATGTCCACTAGGATGACTCAAAACTTATCAAAATGATGAGAACAAGTGACAGTTGAGTGTTCTGCACTAAGTGACACAGCTCTGTCACATCCTCTAGGGTTCAGGGTCCATTGCAGAATGTAAGGGCCAAAGGAAGGAAAGGAATGCTTAAAATATTGTTTTCTAGACACAAAGTATCCTTGCAATTCATGACCTCACAGTGGCTGATGCTATATACACAAGACCAACAGAATTGGAGGGGGAAATGATGATACCAAAATAGAAGTGAAAAAGGAAAAGGGGAGGGATAGCTAATCAAAATCTATGAGGATATAAATAAGTCATATGGAAACCTACTTTTTTGGATGGTGGAACACACACGACCCATAGATTGTTACTAGAAAATTTTCAGTGCCAGGGATGGGATACCTTCCAGTGAATTGTTGGTCAGGGAGTTCCCTGATGACCCCAAAACATTACAGGCCATTGCCGAGGCCCTTGGTTTCTCACTAGGAATAGAGGTCAGACCCTATTGCTGAAGACTCCACACTTGGGCTGCAAGGGCACTGAGAAATCCTGCTGGAACTGAACTGAAAACCTCCTCCATGTAGACCAGCTGATAGAAAGCTAGAAGAAGCCATTCTGCATGCAGTTCAATGGGAGAGAGAGAAATCACCAGTGAAGATACTCAACAGTGGACACCGCAAGCCTTATAGCCAGGCTAAATGAGCCAACAGATGCAATAGTAGCACGCCTGTCATGGTGGAAACCAACTGCCCTCTAATTGGACTGGAGGCCCGCTCCATGGGAGGGAATACGTGCTTGATACTGAAAACTTAAACAGGGGTAGTCATGAGCCCTAGGGGTGTAACGTCTGCTGCTATCTGGCTAAATGTATATACTATGCTTATCAAACTGCCCAGTAAGCACTTCACTTAATGTTCATACCTATATATTAATGCCAGTCTCATTTTTGGTTAGAGAACCTTCTCTTTTCAGATATCAGTGACTATGGGATGACCCAGAAGGCATCATGGTGCTGGAAAGAAGGGACAGGAGTGCTCAGCATTGCAATATCTCTATCACATCTTCCAAGACTCAGGGTCTATTGTGGAAGAGGTGGCAGAAAGAATATAAGAGCCAAAGGAAGGGTAGGACTCCTTACAACGTGTTTCCCCCAGACACAAAATGGCCTGGCTATCCAAGACCTCACAGTGCCTGACACTACCTACACAAGACCATCATAATAGGAGGAAAAGATCATGACATCAAAATAAAAGAGAGAGTGACTGAGAGGGGGAGGGGATATGATGGAAAGTGGAGTTTCAAAGGGGAAAGTTGGGGGAGGGAGGGCATTACCATGAAATATTGTTTACAATCATGGAATTTGTTAATAAAAAAGAAGAAATAAAATAAATAAATAAAGGAAAAAATAAAAAAAATTACACCATACAGTAGCCATACAGTATTTATACCATTCAGAGAAGAGATAGGACTATATTTTTCCCTCAGGAAGCAAACTGTGGACTTAGAAAAACCTATCACAGATCAAAATAGCGATAAAATAATAATATCACGTGTTTTAAGATATCAAAAAAAAAAAAAAAAAAAAAAAGAAAAGAAAAAAGAAAAAAAGAAATGGGGCTGGGCGTGGTGGCACACGCCTTTATTCCCAGCACTTGGGAGGCAGAGGTAGGCAGATCACCATGAGTTCGAGGCTGCCCTGAGACTACATAGTGAATTCCAGGTCAGCCTGGGTTAGAGTGAGACCCTATCTCGAAAAACAAAACAAAACAAAACAAAACAAAACAAAAAAGGAAATGGGGGGGCTGGAGGGATGGCTTAGCGGTTAAGACCTAAGGACTCATGTTTGACTCTCTAGGTCCCACTTAAGCCAGATGCACAGTGACACAAGCACACAAGGTGGCACATGCCCACAAGGGTGTGTATGTGTCTGGGGTTTGATTGCAGTTTCTGAAGGCCCTGGCATGCCAATTCTCTCTTGCTCTTGCTTTTGCTCTCCTCTCATTCTCTCACTCTCACATTAAAAAAGGAAGGAAGGAAGGAAGGAAGGAAGGAAGGAAGGAAGGAAGGAAGGAAGAAAGAAGAAAATGGAGTGGAAGTGAATAGGACTTTCTCCCTCCTTTTTTTTTTTTTTTTTTTCGAGGTAGGATCTCACGCTAGCCCAGGCTGGCCTGGAGTTCACTATGTAGTCTCAGGGTGGCCTTGCACTCACAACAGTCCTCCTACCTCTGCCTCACAAGTGCTGGGATTAAAGGCGTGCGCCACCACGCCTGGCCCTCCCTACTTTCTAATGTAATAATTGTATTATTTAATTTCTACATTCTTTGAATCATTCACAAAAGGGAGAAACAAAGAAAAAATGGGCCGGGCGTGGTGGCGCAAATCTTTAATCCCAGCACTCAGGAGGCAGAGGTAGGAGGATCACTGTGTTCGAGGCCACTCTGAGACTATGATAGTGAATTCCAGGTCAGCCTGAGCTAGAGTGAGAACCTTCCTTGAAAAACCAAAAAGAAAAGAAAAAAGAAAAAATGGTTTTGCACTTATTTAAGGATTTTCCTTTTTTGCTTTTTTCTTTCTTGCTTGCTTGCTTTTTTTTTTTTTTTTTTTTTTTTCGGTTTTTGAGGCAGGTTCTCATTCATTCTAGCCTGGGACGACCTGGAATTCACCATGTAATCCCAGACTCTTGGGAGTTATCTAGAGACAAGATACCTATGTCATTAAGTCTAGTGGGACTCTACACTACCAAAACCAAACCCAAGCCTAAGTTCTTCCTAGAAACTCCCAAATCTTACATGCTTCTTAGCTTCTTAGTGTGCTGATGAACTAACTGATTGATTAATCCCCACTAATTCTTTCTCCCTCCCCTGCATGTGTGCTTTTTTAACTTTTTAAAAAAATATTTTATTATTTATTTGAGAGAGATAAAGATGAAGAGAGAGAGAGAGAATGGGCACACAAGGGCCTCTAGCCACCACAAACGAACTCCAGATACATGCGCCCCCTTGTGCATCTGGCTTATGTGGGTCCTGGGGAATCGAACCGGAGTCTTCCTAACCCTTAACCACTAAACCATTTCCCCAGCCCTTTAACTTTTCTTTTATTGACAACTTCTATAGAAAATCACCATGATACTTCCTCCCCTCCCCTCCCCTACTTTCCCCTTCACAAAATGTGTGTTTTAAGGATTTAAAAATGTTAGACTAGAGCTGGAGATATGGCATAGCCATTAAAGTGCTTGCCTACAAACCCAAAGGACTCAGGTTTGATTCCCCAGGACCCATGTAAACTAGATGCACAAGAGGGACCACACATCTGCAGTTCATTTGCAGTGGCTGGAGGCCCTGGCATGCCCATTCTCTCTCTCTCTACCTGCCTATTTCTCATAAATTTTAAAAATGTTAGAATAAGACTAACACAACCTTCAAAATTAAGAGACCTTTCAAAGGGATCAGTCCTATCAGAGAGAAAGAGTTTTGAAGGTGAGAAAATCAACTCCAAGAGTCTGAAAATAGAGAGCAAGTTCATTGTAAGACACTGGGGTAAGTTGGGTGAGGCCTCCGAGGGCTTTCTGACTCTTCATTCCACCAGAGGTATTTGTACAACCTTGCAATAGCCACGTGTCTGCCCCTCATCTGAAACTATGAGCATCAGCACAGTGCTCTTTCCTTGGAGCCTCAAAGGCGAAGATGGTGGGGGTGTCTCCGCATACTATGATTGTCACAAATGTGCATATAACAAAAGACATCCTGTGTGTGTTGTGTCTCTCTCACATCGGTGGCTGAGGCAAATCAAATGCCATAAATTAGTATTTCCAGGCCAGCATGAGCTACAACAAAGTCAATTCTATGTCAGCCTGGCTACAGAGTGAGATCCTGTATCAAAAACCAAAACAAAACAGACAGAAAAATGACAAAAACTATATAAACATATTTTTTTCTTTTCAAATTTTTATTAATAACTTCCATGATTATAAAAAATATCCCATGGGGATAACTTCCAGTGAGATGTTAGCCAGGGAGGTTCCTGATGCACCCAAAACATTATAGGCCATTGCCAAGGCCCTTGGTTTCCCACCAGGAATAGATGGTAAGACCCTATTGCTGAAGACTCCACATACTTGGGCTGCAAGGCCACTGAGAAATCGTGCTGGAACTGAGCTGATAACCTCCTCCATGTAGACCAGCTGACAGAAAGCTGGAAGAAGCCATTCTGCATGCAGTTCAATGGGAGAGAGAGAAATCACCAGGGAAGATACTCAACAGAGCCCTAGGGGTATAACATCTGCTGCTGTTGAGGTAGAATTTCACTCTCGCTCAGGCTGGCCTGGAATTCACTATGTAGTATAAGGGTGGCCTCAAACTCATAGTGGTCATCCTATCTATGTTTGCCTTAAAGATGTGAACCACCATGCCCTATTTTTAACCTTTTTTTTTTTTTTAAAAAAATAATGTATTTCTATGTATTTGAGGGAAAGAGAGCGAGTGAGAGAGAGAGAGAGAGAGAGAGAGAGAGAATGGGCATACTAGGGCTTTCGGCCACCACTGCAAACAAACTTAAGATGCACGTGCCACCTTGTGCAGCTGGCTTACCTGGGTACTGGGGAATTGAACTGTGGTTCTTTGGCTTTGAAGGCAAGTGCCTTAACCATTAAGTCATCTCTCCAGTCCTATTTTTAACTTTTTATTGACAATATCCATACATTATTCATTATACCTCAATCATAAGACCTTCCCACCACTCTCTTTTTGCCATCCCTAATCTCCCCTCCACTAAATCCCTTGTGTCCAACTAATAAACTTCTTTTTTTTCTTTTTCTTTTTTCTTTTTAAAAATTTTTTACTGACAACTTCCATGATTGTAAACAATATCCCATGGTAATTCCCTCCCTCCCCCCACTTACCCTTTGAAGCTCCATTCTCTGTCATATCCCCCCTCTCAATCAGTCTCTCTTTTATTTTGATGTCATGACCTTTTCCTCCTATTATGATAGTCTTGTGTAGGTAGTGTCAGGCACTGTGAGGTCACGGATATCCAGGCCATTTTGTGTCTGGGGGGAACACGTTGTAAGGAGTCCTACCCTTCCTTTGGCTCTTACATCCTTTCTGCCACCTCTTCCACAATGGACCCTGAGCCATGGAAGGTGCGATAGAGATATTTCAGTGCTGAGCACTCCTCTGTCATGTCTTCTCAACACCATGGTGCCTTCTGAGTCATCCCAAGGTCACTGCCATCTGAAAAGAGAAGGTTCTCTAACCAAAAGTGAGAGTAGCATTAATATATGGGTATGAACATTAAGAGAAGTGCTTACTGGGCAGTTTGGTGAGCATAGTAGATACATTTAGCCAGACAGCAGCAGATGTTACACCACTAGGGCTCATAACTACCCCTGTCATAGGCTTTCAATATCAGGGATGTATTCTCTTCCATGAAGTGGGCATCCAGTCCAATTAGAGGGTGGTTGGTTTCCCCCATAACAGATGTCACACTATTGCATCTGTTGGCTCATTTGACCTGGCTTGCCAAATGTAAGACTTGTAGTGACCACTGTTGAGTATCTTCACTAGTGATTTCTCTTTCTCCCATTGAACTGCATGCAGAACGCCTTCTTCCAGCTTTCTGTCAGCTGGTCTACATGGAGGAGGTTATCAGCTCAGTTCCAGCAGGATTTCTCAGTGGCCTTGCAATGCAAGTATGTGGAGTCTTCAGCAATAGGGTCTTACCATCTATACCTGGTGGGAAACCAAGGGCCTTGGCAATGGCCTATAATGTTTTGGGGGCATCAGGGACCTCCCTGGCCAACAACTCACTGGAAGATATCTGATCACTGGCACTGAAAATTTTCTAGCAACAATCTATGGCTCATGAAGGCCACTAAGCTACAAAAATCAGTAGCTGGGAAGAAATAATAAGTATTAGGGTAGAAATTAATGCAATTAATAAAAAAAACCAAAGAATCAATGAAATAAAGTTTTGGTTCTTTTAAAGGATAAATAAGACTTATAACCCTTAGCAAATCTGATCAAAAGAAAGACAAGAGACACAATTAGTGAAATAGAGATGGAAGGGCTGGAGAGATGGCTTAGCAGTTAAGCGCTTACCTGTAAATCCTAAGGACCCTGTTTCAAGGCTCGATTCCCCAGGACACACATAAGCCAGATGCACAAGGTGGTGCATGCATCTGGAGTTCGTTTGCAGTGGAGGGAGGCCCTGGCACGCCCATTCTCTCTCTCTCTCTGCCTCTTCCTCTCAAATAAATAAAAATAAACAAAAAAAATTTAAAAAATAGACATAGAAAATGCACCAACCATTACAACAGATACTAAGGAAATTCTGAAAATTGTAAGGACATACTTTAAGAACACATACTCCACTAAGGTTGAAAAATCTGAAAGAAATGGATGATTTTCTTGATCATATGACCTACTAAAATTAAATCACAATGAGATAAACCACTTAAATAAACCTATAATGAGTACAGAGATCTAAGCAGTTATATATAAAAAAAAAAATCCTCCAACTAGCCGAGTTTGGTGGCGCATGCCTTTAGTCCCAGCACTTGGGAGGCAGAGGTAGGAGGATCACCATGAGTTCAAGGCCGCCCTGAGACTCCAGAGTGAATTCCAGGTCAGCCTGAGCTACAGTAAGAATGTACCTCAAAAAAAAAAAAATAAATAAAATAAAATAAAATAAAAAAGTGGCACATGTGTCTGGCATTTGTTTGCGGGGGCTGGAGGCCCTGGCACGCCATTCTTTCTCTCTATCTGCCTCTCTCTGTCTTTCTATCTATCTCATAAATAAATAAATAAAATAAAAAGCTAGAAGAAAGGTTTTTAAATAAACAAAAAACCCTTTGTGCTGGGCATGTTTGCACACACCTTTAATCCCAGCACTCGGGGCGGGGGGGCAGAGGTAGGAGGATCACTGTGAGTTCAAGGCCACTCTGAGACTACACAGTGAATTCCAGGTCAGCCTGGGCTAGAGTGAGACCCTACCTCGAAAAACCAAAAAAAAAAAAGAAGTTTGTATGTTTGTATGTTTGATGAAACATTTAGAGGATGGCTACATTTAGAGAATGCCAATTTGGGGATTGAACCCTTGCACAAGCTCTCACTTTGCACACATACCGTATCCACTAAATGATGTCCATGGAGAGACTCTGAGATGAGGAGCTTCTAACAAGGCTGTGGAGACCACAAAGGAGGGTGAGATGGAGCATTCGAGGGCAACTCAGCCTCTCAGATGTCCCTGTTCTTGAGGTTTCTTGAAGATCTCTGATTTACACAAGACATGTGACTTTTAGGCAGCAATGGTCTGGGACTGGCTTAACCTCACCTTATTCCTTAAAAGAATCATTTACTTGAGATACAGAAAGAATGGGTGCACCAGGGCCTCTGGGCACTGCAAATGAACTCCAGACATGTTACTTTGTGCATCTGCCTTTCTGTGAGGTACCAAACCAGGGCCAGCAGGCATTGCAAGTAAGTGCCCTCAACCACTGACCATCTCTGTATCCCAGCATATTCCCTTTTTACTGAGATATTTTCATATTACTCATTTCACCTGATTTTCTTTGCAATCTGTTGAAGTTAGTACAACAAATAGAGAAACTGTGATCCTGAAAGATCACTTGTAACTCAGCCAATGAATTCCAGGTTGGCCCAGGGTAGACTGAGACTCTCAAAAAAAAAAAAAAAAAAAAAAAAAAAAAAAAAAAGCCATGGTTGAAAAGTGGCCTTTGCATTCATGACCTCACTGTGGCTATCATCACTTACACAAGACCTGCACAATATTGGGCCCATCAACATGGACAGCAATAAACAAACAAACAAACAAGTAAATAGATATCAAAACAGACAGATCAAAATAGAAGAGGAGGGACTACTTAGAAAGAAGGGTTTCAGAGTAAGGAATGGAGGAAGGTGAGCACTAGAAAGTAATGGGAGAGGATTATAATCAAAATACATTAAGCACATGTATGAAAATTGCCAATAAAAAAAAGTTAAGAAAAGCCAAGCATAACATGCAATCCTGCCCAACAAAAGGTTGGTCAAGTGAAGCAGTGGGAGTGGAGAAGGAACAAAGAAATCTGTAACTGGTTGTGATCAATTAGTTGTAAACACCACTGCACTCGGACCAACCGGAGAAATCATTTACACAGTGAGATATATAAGCCTTGAAGATGTAAAGACTTTACAGTAATGGTTGATAGATACCAGGATTGATTTCAAAGGAGAAACACATACAGGAATATTTAAATCCAAACCTCATATTTAAAAATAGAAATTCCATTCATAGGAAATATGTTTTCTCGTCAATGGAATTGAAGAATGCCGACTGGAAGCTGGCTCAGAGCATTGTGGGTGAGATGCATACAAAGTAGCAGCAGCTGGGAAGTGCAGGGAGTGCTGTGAAAGGAGGGCTTGGCGGCTCCTGAAAAGGATGAAACCCTAGAGTGAGTTTTAAATTGAAGGAGCCCGAGTATCTGATGACTTTGAAATGCTTTTTCACAAGGATACAAAGCAGGGGCTGCATCCCAGCATAGGTCTATATTGACCTTTCTGGAGAAGCTGGACAAGGGGCACAGATGTCTTGAAGATTCTACATTGCAGGTAGGACCAGCACCAGAATGTACCAAAGAGGACAAAGCATGATAAGTTTCCCCACCCATATGCCTCCAGACACCACCAGGGTTTAAAAACAAAACAAAACAAAACAAACAAACAAACAAAAAGAGCATGAGAAAGAAAATCAAAATGAATGTTATGGAAGTACCAACTGCTTTCTGATTGTATTTGAGGCCCACTCCACAGGATTTCATGCCTAGTACTGTAAACCCTGGCCAAAAGTCTATAGCTAGGAACATAGGCCCTCAGGAGACCTACCACTGTGGTTATTCTGAACAAACAGCATGTTGTATTGCCTTTTAGCTATCTATATTTGTCCCAATAGATTAGTACTGCTTAAAGCATGGATCACAGAACTTTCTTATGGGCAGAAGTTAATGCACAGGTGTGTAGCTGGCATAGCCGCCAAGAGTTAATGATGACTACATACTCAGCCACAAACAGGACAATCTCAAACACCCCTCCAAAGCTTAGGGATCTTCCTGGAAGAGTCAGCAAAAAAGAACTTAAGAGCAGGAGGAGGGGAAGGGGGCCTAAAGGATGCAGTCTCCTGGATCCTATATTGACTGTTACATCACCAACTTACAATACTGTAGTTTCCAAAAATAAATAAGTTAATTAAATAAAAATAAAAAATTAAGCCTGTCAATACATTGCCATCAATGGGGGAAAGATACATGAACTCCCCACACCTCTCAAGCTATCTAATGGCAGCTAATGGTTGCTAGGAGAAGGGAGTCAGGTTCATTACTAGTGTAGTCCAACTGGTATGTTGTCCATTCCACAGTAAATAGCCTTCCACCCATCACCATGCAAGCAACCCTAATTTAACACAATGGTTAAAAAAAAAAAAAAGGCATGAGGATCCCAGCCTTTAATCCCAGCACTCAGGAGGCAGAGGTAGGAGGTTCGCCGTGAATTCGAGGCCACCCTGAGACGACATAGTGAATTCCAGGCCTAAGCTAGAGTGAGGACTGGAGAGATAGCTTAGTGGTTAAGGCATTTGCCTGAGGAGCCAAAGGACACAGATTCAATTCCTTAGGACCCATGTAAGCCAGATGCACAAGGTAGCACATATGTCTGGAGATTTTTGCAGAGGCAGAAGACCCTGGCATGCCCATTGACTTTTCTCTCTCTCTGCCTCTTTCTATCACTCTCTCAAATAAAAAAAAATTTAAGAAAAGGCGTGAAGACTGGAGAGAAGGCTTAGTGGCTAAGGCACTGGCCTGCAAAGCCTAAGAACACATGTTAAAATCTACAGGTCCCATCTATTCAGATGCACAGGGAGGCAAACATGCAATGTTGTACATGCACCCAAGGGGACACACACAATTGGGTTCATTCAGAGTAGTTGAAAGGCCCTGGCATGCCCGTTCTCTCTCTCTCTCTATCTATCTCGATCTCACTGCCTCTTTCTCTTTCTCTATCTTTCTCAACTCAAAAAATAATAATAATAAAAATAAAGGCATGTTTGTTATGGGGGAAAGCAACCGCCCTCCCATTTGACTAGAGGCCCACTTCAAGGGAGACAAAAAATACTTGATACTGAAAACCTACAACAGGGGTAGTCATGAGCCCTAGGAGGCAGGAGGATCAGGAGATCAAGGCCAGCCTGGGCTATACATTTTCTTCTACTGCTTTTGCACAACCGCAACACGCCACACAGCTCCTTCCTTCCTTTCCCTCATTCAACTTTCAATTCAGCTTCAATCCAATGCAAGAAACATTGCCAGGGGTGACACTCGCGCGCCGACAACACACCAGGAGCTCCGCTCGCCATGTGTGTGCACCCCACGGTCCTCGTCCTCCCCTCAGGCTCTCCTGCCTCCTGTTCTTTGACATGCACGTGCACTCGAGCTGTGTGAGCGCTGGGGGGCTCCAAGGAGACATCCTGCCCAACACAGAGGGGCTCTGCAAACATCCTCCATCCAGCCCGCACCCCGCACCCCGCCTAGGCCCCAGGAGTTTGTCCTCTTCTCTCGTGCCCCTCATCCCGTTTGCCTCCTTAGCACCAAAGCGTCCTTTCTTCCTTAGAATGCAACCTGCCATTTTCCTCTTCAGGACCCTCCTGCCTTCCTCTTCCTCCTCCAGGTCTTCCTTCCTCCTCCTCCTTCTCTATATCCTCCCCTGTCTCTTCCTCCTCCTCCTCCGACTCGTGGTCCTTTCACCCCCTTCCTCCTACCTCCATCCCTTAGCTATCCCTCTGCCAATAGGCTTTGGCAACATTTGCCGCTACCTCACCACTACCAGTCTCCGGGCCCTCCCAACATAGCCCATCTTCACCTGGCTCTTTGGCAGGCTCTGGCCTTCCCTCGCCGAGACAGAGACAGGGCAGGAGCCCAGGGAGCTGTCGTTGTATCTGTAGCTGTCGCTGGCCCTGTCGCTGTCCCTGTCGCTGTCCCTGTCGCTGTCGCTGTCCAGGAGGTGTGGAAGCGCGTCCCTGGGTGCACCGACGGTCTGTAACCTCCTCTCTTCTCTCCCCTTGCTGACACCACCACCGAGCCGATATCTCCCCACACCCCCGACTGTCTTGGCAGGAATCAGACCAGGTGGGGTCAAACGAGCTCAGGTCAGTGGTGAACCCCTGCGAGGAAGCCTGGATTTCTCAGGCCCGCAGCGGGAAGCGGAAGGCCACGGGACATGGTCCTGTCATGGAACCCCCGGTGCGAGGACGGAATGGACGCGGGAGAACTCTGTATGTGCAGGGCCTGGCCATCGCCCGCGTCTGCCAAGGGCTCAGGCCGCATCGTGTGTGAGGGCCCTGGCTCCCTGGGGAGGCTTCACGCACAACCGAAGAGTGTCCGCAGTGCCCCCAAGGCCGAACCTCCCCAGCCGCCCGTCGCCTCGAGGGTTCTGTGCAAAGGGACTTAAGGGGCAGACAGGTGAGGGCCACCTCTTGCCAATGGGGGGGTCGTTCCAACGAACTGGGGACACAGGTGGCAGGCAGGGGACGGGGTGAGGTGGTCCAAGGCGGCAGGAGCGGTGGGCGGAGTGGGTCAGGGGAATCTGGCCATCGATGACTCTGGTCCCACTGGCGAGCAATCTGAATTAGAGCTCCGGAGAAAAGTGCCCTATGGCCTGCGCACAAGTCCTTAAGGGTCTCGAGAAGAGAAGACAGGAAGAAATGTGGGCACGGGCAGGTAGAGGACAATGGGATTTCCCATAGCCCAAAGGGAAAGGCACCAGAGGTTGCCAGATGGATGGATGGACGGACGGATGGACACTTGAGGTACGAGATACGTGTGTCCCTTACTTATATGAGAATGGGCATTGTCTTCTCGAAGTTCCAAAGCAGGGGATGAAACTTGGCCTGTGTCCTCTGGAATCAACCCAGAATTTCATTTTGGGGAGGATGCCAAGTCCTGGCAAATGGAAACGTCGAGGACTCACAAGGAGATTAGGTAGGTAGCTCCACAGGTGTTGTCTGGGGACAGGGCCCCTTTTCGAGGTGGACTGCCGTCAGGGAAATGACCTGGAAACTACTGCGTTGCCATTTGCGTCCAGCTGGCCTGAAAGGTGCAGGCAGGGATTCTCCTGCCACTTGCGGCCCAGTACTGAGACAGCGTTGTGAGACAGGGCTTCACGAAGTAACCCCGCCAGACCTGCAAACTACTACCCTGCCATTTGGTTCAAGCTGCCCTGGAAGGTCCAGGGATTCTCCTCTCACTAGCTGATCAGTACTCAGATAACAGCTGTAATACACACCACACTCCAAGGAGCCCGAAACATGGTTGGTTTGTTTGTTTTTCTCCTCCCTTCCTTCTTACCTTCCTGTCATTTCAGTGTCTTCCTGTGATCTCCTCTCTGCCTTATTCATTTGTTATTTATTTATTTGTTCGTTTATTCATTTATTTATTTAAGGTAAGGTAAGGTTAGTCTCTAGCCCAGGGGGAAGACCTGGAATTCAGTGTGTAGTCTCAGGGTGGTCTTGAACTCACGGCTCTCCTCCTACCTCTGCCTTCCAAGTGCCTGGGTTCATGGGGTGAGACACCAGGCCTGCTTCTCATGTTTTCTGCCTTCCTTTCATTTTCTTTCCCTTCTTTCCTTGTTTCTTTTGTCATTCCTCCGCTCTTTCTTTGGGTTGTCCTAATCGGCTATTGGCATCCTGGGAGCCGTCAGGTTGATGCCTCATCCTGTGGAGTAGCTGAAAGTTCTGATATTCACTCACCAAAGAGAGGCCTTGCGACTGGCATGTCTGATCCTGCATTCCTTAGGCTGCACAGTTTGGTTCTATAAAGACACCAGCTGTGTCCCCTTGGTGTTCTGTCGGTTTGTGATTTGGTTTGGGTGGGGACCTGTCCTCCCTCCGGCAGCCAGCCTTCCTTCCCTGTTCCACCAGCAAGACCTCATCATCAGCTGGGGCCATCCTGCCTGCTGAGAGGGGCGTCCCCCAGCGAGCACGCTCTGCTTGGCCTACCCTACACCCAGGCTTGTTGTGTCAACACCCTGACGGCTGTCTTTCCCATAGCGTAGCCAGTCACACCCTGGCATTACTGGGGCAATGGGGGTCCCAGTGTTGGTGGATGGCAGCTCGGGCCCCTGGCTAGTTCCCGTGTCCCGCGTCGTACGTGTTGGTTAGGAGGAGCGTGCCGTCAGTGGGCTCGCCCAGAGCCGGTGGAGTGGAGGAGAGAAGTGTGAAAGGTGCAAAGTTTGTGAAGCGTCCACTCCGAGTAGTCGTGTGAGTCCTGAGACAAGTGTCCCGGGCCTGGGGGTGTGGGCATGTAGCTGAGGGCCCGTGAGGGAGGGCGAGGAGGCTGCAGGTGGGGGTGCGTGTCCAGGCCTGGGCCTAGCAGGAGGGCCGGGGAGGGAGGCAGGCGGGGAGAGAGGAGTGCGGTTGTGGTGGCGGCCGCGAGAGGGCGCGCGTGCGGCGTGGTGTCGGGCAGCGGCGGGGGGCCGGTGTGTTGGGTGCTGAGCGCAGGAGGTGGCTGGCGTGAGTGCGTGTGCGTGCGTGCGTGCCGAAGCTGTGAGTGTGTAGCGGAGAGTGAGGACGGCGAGGCGTTGTTGGCGTCGGGCGGCAGTGCTGTGCGGCGGTTGTGCTGGAGGCGGGCGGTGGAGCAGGATGGGCGGGTCGGCGTGACGTCAGGCAGAGGCATCTTCCAGTAGAGGTGGAGTGCCACAACTTCTCATTGGTTGTGGTGGCGCACGCCGCTAGGATACTGCTAAAGAAGCAGACGCAGGATGATCAGATGTTCAAGGCAACCCTGGGCTACACATTTTCTTCCCACAGCTTTTGCACAGCCGCCACAATCCACACACCTCAAACAACACAAGCAGCCACAACCAACCCGCCCGATTCTCCTCTTCTGCACTCACTTCAACACACCTTCACTTGCCCACACTCTCATGCCTGCTCACCTGCACCCCGTCCTAACTCACCAACACCAACACACCCTCACGGACACGCACAAGCACAGAGCCTCTACTCTCACGCTCACCACCCTGCACCAACCCTTTCGCCCCACCATTCCTTCTGCCTTTCAACAACAGCCCAAACAACCAACAAAACCTCACTTGTGCTCAGCTCACATTCAGGGAGACCATAGGAGAATGTTAGAAAAGGGGACACCTCATCAACACCAGGGACAAGGGTAAGTGAGCAGTCCGTGGAAGTGGACTCAGACGTTCTCAACAATTTTCAAATGTCCGAATGTTTGATGTGTGAGGCAGCCTCACCTGGTCTGTCAGCCAATTAAAGGATACTTTCTGGAGCTCTCTTATTCCCAGAGATACACACCCTCCGGGCCCTGCTCCCTCACATTTCAGACATCCCCATGAAATAGAAACCAAAAAAACAATACAAAGAATTAATGAAACAAAGAGCTGGTTCTTTGAAAGGATAAACAAGATTGATAAACCCTTAGCAAATCTGACCAAAAGAAAGAGAGAAGAGACACAAATTAATAAAATTAGAGATGAAAAAGGTAACATCACGACAGATGCCAGAGAAATTCAAAAAATCATAGGGACATATTATAAAAACATATACTCCACAAAGTATGAAAATCTGAAAGAAATGGATGATTTCCTTGATTTATATGACCTACCTAAATTAAATCAAGATGAGATTAATCACTTAAATAGACCTATAACAAGCATGGAGATCCTAACAGTTATCAAAAATCTCCCAACTAAAAAAAGCCCAGGCCCAGATGGATTCACTGCTGAATTTTACCAGACCTTCAGGGAAGAGCTAACACCATTGCTTCTTAAGCTTTTCCATGAAATAGAAAAAGAAGGATTTCTACCAAACTCCTTCTATGAAGCCAGCATCACTCTGATACCAAAACCAGGCAAAGATAGAACAAAAAAGGAAAATTACAGACCAATCTCCCTCATGAACATAGATGCAAAAATTCTCAACAAAATATTGGCAAACAGAATACAAGAATACATTAGAAAGATCATTCACCCTGACCAAGTAGGCTTTATCCCAGAGATGCAGGGATGGTTCAACATACGCAAATCTATAAATGTTATACATTATATAAATGGGTTGAAGGACAAAAATCACATGATCATCTCATTAGACGCAGAGAAAGCATTCGACAAAATCCAACATCCCTTCATGATAAAAGTCCTACAGAGACTGGGAATAGAAGGAACATATCTCAATATAATAAAGGCTATTTATGATAAGCCTACAGCCAACATATTACTAAATGGGGAAAAACTGGATGCTTTTCCACTAAAATCAGGAACAAGACAAGGGTGTCCACTGTCCCCACTTTTATTTAATATAGTTCTGGAACTCTTAGCCATAGCAATAAGGCAAGAGACATGCATAAAAGGGATACAAATCGGAAAAGAAGAGGTCAAGTTATCATTATTTGCAGATGACATGATTCTATATATAAAGGACCCTAAAGACTCTACTAGCAAACTGTTAGAGCTGATAAAAACCTACAGTCAAGTAGCAGGACACAAAATAAATACACAGAAATCAGTAGCCTTCATATACGCTAACAACAAACACACAGAGGATGAGATCAGAGAATCACTCCCATTCACAATTGCATCAAAAAAAATAAAGTACCTTGGAATAAACCTTACTAAGGAAGTAAAGATTCTATACAATGAGAACTTTAAAACACTCAAGCGAGAAATTGCAGAAGACACTAGGAAGTGGAAAAACATCCCTTGTTCCTGGATTGGAAGAATCAATATTGTGAAAATGGCAATCTTACCAAAAGCAATCTACACATTTAATGTACCTGGGAATTTAATCTGATTCAAATCCTATTCCAAACACGTCCAGAAGGAATTCAAGAACCTATGTGAGTGGCGTTCCACCCAGAAGCAAGATTCCTGCCGCCTGTGTCATTGGGTGGAAGCAAAGCACCGCTCCTTAGAAGTCCTGGACTTGTCAGCCTCTCTCTCAAGAAAGCTGGACCAGCATCCCTGCACGGTTTAGAAAAGGGGACACCGCATCATCGCCAGGGACAGGGGAAAGTGGGCAGTCCACGCGAGTGGACTCAGGCGTTCTCGACGATTTTCAAATGTCCGAATGTTTGATGTGTGAGGCAGCCTCACCTGGTCTGTCAGCTGGCCCGGCACTCGTGGAGGCCCTCCTCCTTCAGCCAATTAAAGGATACTTTCTGGAGCTCTCTTATTCCCAGAGAAACACACCCTCCGGGCCCTGCTCCCTCACATTTCAGACATCCCCATTCCAGTAGGCTCAACACATGTACGTGAGGGGCTGAACACAAAAAAATTGCTCAATGTGAGCAACAGCGACTCGGGCAGGCATATGGCCGTGCCTCAGCCGCCTTTGTG